>JAOWBW010000224.1:0-551664 GCA_026119855.1 Campanula takesimana
CGGGGCCGACCCCCATAAATCCGTGTGGACCAAATCCAACATTGCTTCCCTCAAAGCCCTACCTGTCCTCGAGAAATTACTCCTCGCCTGTTTGCCAAACACACAATCTCCGCAGATCCCCACGTCGACTCTCTTCAAACCCGGTACTCTTCCCTTTGAGCAAAGTACTTTCATCCCCTTCTCACTCATGTGACCCAATCGACAGTCCCACAAGTCCGTATCACCCTTGGCTGACGCCACCGCGATACTAGCCTTGGTGTTATTCGCCAAATACAATGTCCCATCTTTATTACCCCGAGCGATCTCCGAACCTCCTGGTAATGACCCAGTTCCTGCAGCCCAAACGTTACCTTGTAACCTTCTTTCATCCAACAGCCCAACTAAAAGCATGTTCTTTTTCAAACCTGAATGTGTTTGACCCAGTGTAGATGTAAGACCTTCCCGTCCGATGCTCCTATTCTGACATCCCCCTTCCCCTGATTTCCAAAGGCTCGCCATCCGCCAGATAGACCTTACCGAAATCACCGGAAGTATAATTCTCCATCTCTTCTGTATGCCCGCAAGAGTGAATGATGTCCCCCGAATCCAGCACCCATGATTCTAGTGCACTACAAACACTTAGTACCAGTACATCATCACCTCGACTGTCACATTCACCCGAATTTCCCCCACGATTGGGACAATCTTTCTTGTGTCCGAACTCCTTGCAATGATAACACTGCACCGAGCCTTCGCGACCCTTGGTTTATCTCTGATCTCCACGGCCTTGGCCCTTACCACCCATACGTTTTCCTTTGATTCAGCTCTCCCTTTATTGCTAGTACCCAGCCTCCCCTGCTAGTAGTAGCTAAGGCCGATCCCAAAGTAGACGATTGTCCCCAACTTTTTCAAACGATTTTCCTCGCCCAACAAGAAGTCTTTAACATCATCATACTCAATTTGTTCTTACCCGCCTGAAGCATTGATCGCTGTCACCGTTCCGCTCCAACTTCCTAGTAAAGACGCTAGCAACAAACACGCATGAACCTCATCATCAAACGTAATATCCAATGCAGTCAATGAGTCTATTACATCCATAAACTCATCGATGTGTTTAGCTAAGGATCATCCCTCTGCATCTTGAGACTACCCATCTTGCGTATCAGTTAACCTTAGTTTGCAGCAGATGGAGTTTCAAATCTCTCAGTAAGATAATCCAATAGCTCCTTTGTGGTCTTCGCCTTCTTGGTAGTCTTTGCGATCCACTTCGACTGTTGGTCCAAAGGGCAACAAGGGTATGAAAAATAGCTAGAGGGGGGGGGTGAATAGCTGTTTTAAAATTCTTTTCGTACCCTTGAAAAACTCAATTGCGAATGCGCACTTTATAAGTAAGCGTTATGAAATGCGCCTAAGTGAGTGAGTGAAATGCACAGCGAATTTAGTAATGAAAGTAGGCGCAAAGTGATAAAGGGAGCGCAACACACACACTAAGTATTTTGGCTCAAAGTGAGGGAAATAAGGAACTAAGGCAAATGATAAAACAAACACAACACAATTCAGTTCAATCAATCTACAATGAGTAAACAAGCAAATAGTGAGTGAAAATAATAACTTGAAAGAAATGACAAGATAATAACACAAGCTATTTGGGAGGTTCGATCAATGAAAGATCTACGTCCTCTACCAAGATGGTTAGTCTTGGATTTCTAATCGAGATCTTATATAATGAGTGAGTGTTACAAATTACAATGTTTGAGCTTATACACTAACTCAAGATCTATTACTATGAAAGAACAAATCCAAAACAATAACCGGTGTATCTCTAAAAGATGAATCTAAATGATTAATCTTAAAGAGGTGCGTGTGTGTTCTTAGAATCAAGGCTCTTTAGATCTTTGAGATGGAGAGCACAAGAAACTAAAGTGTTAAGGCTTGAAGATCTGGGCTAAGGATGAAGGTATGAAGATGTTCTTGAGAAATCTGGAAAAACGAAGGCAATCTTCAAATCTTCAACAAATGCTTTGAGAGAGAAATTCTTGAAATTCTTAGCAAAACTCAGCAACTTCAAAATGTTGAAGTTATGGGTATTTATAGTGAACTTCAAAAAACTAGCCGTTTGGAAATCCTTGTGGATAAGATGAGCTGTCGTTCGTTGATTGGAGCATGCATATTTTATGGCCATTTTGACACTCAACATAAATGTGACCGTTATGGACACGTGTCAACAGATTAGGCGCATATGCATCTTTTATCCACCGTTGGATCATTGGCGTAATTTTGAATTCTTTTCAAGTCTTCAAGTCTTCAATAAATCACTGAGTGTTGAAAAAACACTTTGAGGCGCGTTTGAGCCAAGAGGCGCATTTAGCCAATAGGCGCACAGTAAGCGTGCGCTTAAAACAAGGGGCGCAGAGGCGCGTAAGCTTATGAAGAAATCCTTATGCGCGCGCTCTAAATGGCGCAAGGCGCGAGTGAAGAGGCGCATGGCGCGTGGCGCAGGAGGCGCATAAGCGCGGCTCAAACTCACTGAGTGATTTTTCTTGAAACTTGATCTTCTTGCCCTATTTCTAAGCCTATTCTATAACAATGGACAACCTAAAAAATGAAGTATAAATACTTCTTACATGTGGGTCTAAAGTCCATGAAATAAAACTTAGGTGATGGATCAATCAAATCTAATAAATCCTAATACATTAAAACTGAGATATATGTGGGCATACCCAACAATCTCCCCCTATTTGATTGATGCCATTACCTACTATATCAAGGACAAACATTATACTTGATAAAAACATGTCCAAATGAATGAAATTGGTAATTCATGTCTCAAGTTAATGTACACACTAGTCCAAAATATAGATTCCTAATCTATTCCAATAAGAATAAAGAGTTACATATGGAAAGATAGAAACAACAGTTTAACACATTCAAGATGATATATGATTTTTAGTTTTGAAATGTGTTTAAACCAAGTTTAAACTTAATGCATGAAAGTATGAAACAATTCAATATGATGCATTATGAATTTAAACAATATTCATTGTTCTACAAACAAGGAGTTTGAGTGAACAAGGTTTGATAATGAGTGATGCATTGTTCTCATTAAAACTTGGGGTGTAAGAGTTACAAGTTACAAGTTACAAGTTTTGAATAGAACAAAAACAAAAGATGCTAAAACAAGTAAGCACAAAATCACTATCACAAAAGAGATTGTTCTATTACAAAAGATTCTAAAAATTTACAAAAAAAATAATAGAAGCTAAGGGTTGGGAGGCGCATCATCTTCCTTCAATCCTTCAACGATCTCTGAAACAGAACGCTGAATTTGCTTTGCGAGCTGATGACTACGGTTCGCTAACCCTTGAGTGTCCGTGACACTGGAGTGAGTAGCAGTAATACCGTCTCTAATATAACTCAAGTGATTCACATTGATGTTTTGGTATTCATCAATGGAACGCTGAGTGATCTGCTGCTGCTGTGAAATGTTTTCTTCCAAGATTTGAATGTGAGCTTCAATGGCATTTTGAGCCGTGATAATATCTGAAGAAATATGTTCAGCGCGTCTGTCAGAGCTTGAGTGAGCAGCAGTGAAATGAGTGACGACCAACTCTTTCAGGACATCCAACTTAGATACAAGCACATTCATATTTGATTGAGACGCAGCAGATTGAGGTATGAACGTAGGCGCAGAAGCGGTGGTTTGCGCCTGGTCAGTATGAGCTTGAACCTGAGTCTGCGCCGGAGGAGGAGAAGGAGCAGAAAGTTTGGCCTTGAGAGAGTTCATCTCCCCCTTAATGGCAGCAATCTCTTCAGATTGATCAGTGAGTAAGGAAGTAAGAAGCTCAAATTGAGACTTTATATGCGCCTGTCCTTGCTCTAAATTGGCTTGCCCCTGCTGTAAAGAATGAAGAATGGAAAGTACCTCGCTCAAATCAGGAGCAGACGGAGGAGGCGCAGGGGTAGAGAGTGGCGCATCATCTTGAAGGGGCGCAGAATCTTGAAGGGGCGCAGAAGGAGATGGAGGCGCAGGAGGAGGTGAATGAGTAGGAGACTCAAATTCATCTTCAGTTTCAATTTCAACAGTTTCAACAACAACTGTTTCAACATCAAAAGTTTCTGTTGAGATCGGATCTGGTCCAGGTGGAGGCGCAACTGGAGAAGGAGTGCGCTGAGGGATGGTCTCTTGCTCCCCCTGAACGGGTTCCTCAATGTCTGAAATGTCATCGCCGAAGAAATCAGAGAGGAGTTGTGCCCTTGACATATTGGAAGGTTGAAATTTGAATGAGGGCGCACGAGGAGTGGGGGCGCGTTGAGAAGGAGCGCGCTGGGAAGGCGCGGAAACAGAAGGCCCTTTCTCAATATCTGCGCTTGATCCGGCGCCTTTCATGCGCTCTAACTTTTCTGACTCAGCAGCTTGTTTGGCTAGAAAGTCTTCATCTCTTTTTCGTTGAGCCTCAAGCCTGCTGGCTTCCTGCGCTAGCCTCAGATCTCGCTCATCATCAGTTTCAAATCTAGTGCGTTTGACAGGCGCAGGAGTAGGGTCATCAACTACCCGTTTGCCTTTGCTTTTATCTGCGCCTGGCACTGGATCTGCGCTTTGTCTAGCGCTTGCTTTTACTGCGCTCTTTAATAATGGTGCGCTTTTAAGGACTGGCGCATCATCGGACTCTGTGTCTTCATCTACTAAGCCTTCAACAGTCTTGATTTGGATTCCTTTTGCGCGCTTTGTGGGCTTCTTCCTGCGCTTCTTGAGGTCCAAACTAGCTTTACCAAACATTGGAACATCGTTGATCTTGTACTCCGGATTCTCATTCAAAAACTTAACTAACTCAGGGTAAGTTAGAAAAAGTTTTGTGAGAATAAGGCAGTGTGAGCGGAATCGGGTCTTTCCATCACTTTTGTTCTTCACAAATTTATCAATTTGCTCACGCAGAGTCTTGAACAGAATATGAGGCCAGTGAAGCTTCTCCTTGGCCATGATAGCAGCTGTGTATTCCCATTGTTCAACCGTGAATCGGTTTACGTTCCCAGTTTTGAACACTATTGAAGTTCCCACCAAGTGAGCGATGTGAGTCAAGAGTTCTCCACCATCTCGAATTTCGGTGTTTTTGATATTGTTTTGAAGCGTGGGAATATTTAGAAGTGAGGCAGCCATCTTGTTCTGATCATCAATTGAGTAAGTCATCGGGCGCCCAATAATGCGATCTTCACCGGTAGATGGAAAACCGAGCAAGTGTCGAATCACAGATGATGAAATATGGACGTCAACATTTTGAACGCGCGCCTCAATCCGGTAGTGAGTGCGCCCATTTACGTCAATTTCCACTAGAACAGCAGTGGAGAAGAACTCATCCACGAGGAGCGCAGAGAAGAAATCTTGGTCCATGGTGAATAAAGGGAGCAGACCAGCGACGCGCAGAGTCTCTATTATTTCTCTTCCCATCACTTCACCAGATAACTCCAATAGATCAAGAGTTTCTTCAAGTTTGAAATTTGCAAGGTCCTGAAAAAAATGATTGATGTTAGAAGTGATATAGGCGCATAGAAACATAAAATGATCAAAGTAACATAGGCGTATGAAATATATAGGCGCATAATTGAAACAGGCGCACAAAATTATAGAGAATCAAGGCGCATGATTGAATTAGGCGCATAAAATATTGAAGGCGCATAGAGTTACAAGGCGCATAATATGGTTCTATGTGAATACTAAGGAAAAATTAAACAACGAAATTTGACTAAGTACGAAGTTAGGCGCATAAGGTTTTTAGGCGCAGAATGATTTAAGCGCATATACAAGTAGAGGCGCATAAATCATTCAGGCGCATAAAAATAGGCGCATAAAGAAGTACATAGGCGCATGACGTGAAAATTTTTACTTAGAAAGAAAAACAAACAACAAGCATTCAAATGAAAGAAATGAAAATCAAAAAGTTCAAATTTTCGAAAACAAGTTAGAAAATTTTTAGAGACCAAAACATGCATAAATGACGAAGAACACGAAGAACGACCCTTGAATGCTCGAAGAACACCAAGAACACGAAAATCATGAAACTTCACCAAACTAGACAAATAATATATCAAAATGACCGCATGACGACAAGGAATCTAAATATGCAAACAAAAATAAGAACAAATCAATAATGAAAGCACAATGATCAAAAGAATGCCCGAAAATTTTGAAAAATTTTGAAAACAAAAACTCAGATTTGTAACAAACAGAGCATTGATCGTTAAAATGTTGGTTTTAAAAGATTCGAAATCAAGAATAGAACACAACCCAACAAACGATATAGAAAACGGATCATCGAATCAAGAGAAATCAAAGAAAATGAATCCGGGTTTAAAAAAACGAAAAACATCACTGAAAATGAAAAAAAAAAACAGAAATATAAGGAGATTAAAGGTTGAGAATTCATACCATATCGTCTTGTGTAGATGTTGATGCTTTCTTAGGACCCATAAACTTATATATATGAATGTAAAATGAAGAAGAAAAATGAAGATGAAGAGAAGGAGACGAGTCTGGGAGAGAGGGAGTGAGACGGGGAGAGAGAGAGAAATAGAGTAGGTGAGAAGAGAGGAAGGTGATGATGTGTTTTTATAGGTTTAGGTTTAAAATTTGCACTGATAAAGCAAAAACACAGTCAAAAAATTTAAAAAGATGAGAAGTTGAAGGGATGGCATTTATGAGGGATTTGAAATGGCGGCTCATCATGACAAAAAGGACATTCATTAATGAGGGATTTTGGGATTTGAGGGGCATTAATGGCTGAATGACCTAAAGTGTCATGATGTGACATTTAGGTTTTTGAAAAACTGCTCCACTTTCCCTTTAAGTGTATGAGCAATTTTGACTAATTTTTGCACAAACACCAAAAACATCTATTTTGGTGTAAGTTTGGGGTGCAAGAAATATATCCCAGAAAATAAAATTTTTCGAAAAGCGTAAAACGAGGGAAAAATTTTAATTGCACAAGTACCCTTGAACAATTAAAGGAATGTCAAAAGACATAGATTCCTATAATAAATGAACAGAATGAACATACCTGGTACTTGTGTATTTATTACGTTCAATCATTGAAATTGAATTTTGAGAAATGATTGAGCCGCAATAGTTAATGCGCGCATGAAGAGGCGCATTACTTCAGCAAGGCGCATACTCATCTAGGCGCATTATTCATCAAGGCGCATTACACATCAAGGCGCGCAAAGATGGTTGAGCGCGCGCATGAATTGATAGGCGCGCAGATATTGTGCGCGCAGAAAACGAGAGATGGGCGCGCAGTTAGTAAGGCGCATAGATGGCGCATAATTTCCTTGAAACTTTTGAAAAATTGATTTAATCATTTGTACCTAATATACTCATAACTCAACACAACATAAAATCATTAGTATTGACAAAACTATATTGAATTTAGTTGAGTTCAAGCATACCCATTTCACCTCTCAAAAACATGAACCGTTTCGCGTCAAGTGCTTTAGTTAGAATGTCGGCGATTTGATAGTCGGTTCCCACGTGTTCCAAATGAATATTGCCTTTTTCCACGTGGTCTTTGAGGAAGTGATATTTGATGTCGATGTGCTTGGTCTTTGAGTGCATGACAGGATTTTCAGAAACCGCAATTGTTGATGTATTGTCGCAGTAGATGGGACAATTTTCTTCGATGATATCATAGTCCACCAATTGCTGCTTCATCCAGAGTATTTGACAACAACAACTTCCCGCAGCGATATATTCGGCTTCGGTTGTTGAGACAGATACTGAAGCTTGTTTCTTACTCGCCCATGACACAAGTCTATATCCGAGGAAATGACAAGTGCCACTTGTGCTTTTCCTATCAATTGTGCACGCTGCATAATCCGCATCTGAGTAACCTACAAGTTTAAAGTTCGAATCTTTGGTGTACCAAAGTCCAAGGTTAACAGTGCCAGAGAGATATCTTATAATACGTTTCACAGCAATTAAGTGTGCTTCTCTAGGGTCGGATTGATAACGAGCACAAACACAAACACTAAACATAATATCGGGCCTGCTAGCAGTAAGATAAAGGAGTGAGCCAATCATACCTCGATAGAGCGTTTGATCAACACGTTTACCTTTTAGATCTTTGTCGAGTTTGTTGCCGGTGGCCATTGGAGTATCGTATGATTTAGCGTTCTCAAGTCCAAACTTCTTGATTAAGTCCTTTGTGTATTTGGATTGGTTGATAAAAATGCCTTCACTCATTTGCTTGATTTGAAGCCCGAGGAAGAATGTGAGTTCTCCCATCATGCTCATTTCAAACTTGCTCTTCATTAGTTTCTCAAAACGCTTGCACAACAATTCATTAGTAGAACCAAATATAATATCATCAACATAAATTTGAACAAGTAATTTATGACCATTATGTTTGGCAATGAAAAGAGTTGTATCGATTTTACCGCGAGTGAAGCCTTTTTCGATGAGAAACTTGGATAGTGTATCATACCATGCTCTTGGTGCTTGTTTGAGTCCATACAAAGCTTTCTGGAGTTTGTACACATGATTTGGAAATTGTGAATCTTCAAACCCAGGTGGTTGAGCAACATAGACTTGTTCTTGGAGTTCACCATTTAGAAACGCGCTCTTCACATCCATTTGATATAACTTGAAGTTCTTGTGAGCGGCGTAAGCTAGAAATAATCTGATAGCTTCAAGTCTTGCTACGGGCGCAAAAGTTTCATCGTAATCAATTCCTTCTTCTTGCCTATAGCCTTGTGCAACCAATCTTGCTTTGTTTCTCGTGATGGTTCCATTCTCATCCATCTTGTTCCTGAACACCCATTTCGTACCAATCACTCCTTGATCATTTGGTCTTGGAACAAGAGTCCAAACCTTACATCGTTCAAATTGATTGAGTTCTTCTTGCATTGCAATAACCCAATTAGGATCTTGGAGTGCTTCATCAGCCTTCTTCGGTTCAATTTGAGAGATAAAAGCAGTGTAAGCATCAAAGTTTGTAGCTCTCCTTGTACGAACACCAACTTGTAAATCACCGATGATATTAGCAATTGGGTGACCTCTAACTTCACGAATTTCAGGAGGTAAGTTAGGTTGAGTCGTAGAAACTTGAAGATCTTCAATTGGTACCTCTTCACCAGATTCAAAGTCATTGAAATTTGGGGGTTGAACTGGCTCAGAATTGAAATTTGGGTTTACACCAGATGCAGCAGTAGAAATAGGCGCGTAAGAGGAATCATGAGGCGCATCATTTGAGTGAGGCGCAATAGAGGATTCACCAGGCGCATAATACATTGAATTAGGCGCATTTGATGTAGATGGATTTCCTTGTGTTGATAGATTCTGACCTTGAGTGGGCGCAACGTAAATAGGAGCACCTGTATCATTTAACTCAATAGAATCATCAGCAACATTTGGAGCCAAATGTGGCTCAAGGAGAGAATGTTCATCAAAAGTAACATGTACAGATTCAACTATCACTAATGTAGTTCTATTGAAAACACGAAAAGCTTTAGAGTGTTTGGCATACCCAACAAAAATACCTTCGTCGGCTTTGGCATCGAATTTACCTCTATGTTCGTTTCCGTTGTAGAGGATATAGCATTTGCAACCAAAGATCTTGAAGAATGCAATGTTGGGAGTTCTACCACGCCAAAGTTCATACGGCGTCTTGTTGTGAAGTTTGTTGATGAGGGAACGATTTTGAGTAAAACATGCAGTGTTGATAGCTTCTTCCCAAAAGTACTTAGGCAATTTAGCTTCAGCTATCATCGTCTTTCCCGCTTCAATCAACGTTCTATTCTTTCGTTCAACGACGCCATTTTGTTGAGGAACTCCGGCGGTTGAAAAGTTGTGATCTATCCCATGATCTTCACAATATCGAGCAACACCGTTATTTTTGAATTCTGTTCCATTGTCGGATCGAACACTAACGATGTCATCTTCTTTTTGGGTTTGGAGCAGTCGAAATAAGGTAGTGAGAATATCATAACAATCATCTTTTGTAATCATCATCTCTACCCATGTATATCTTGAATAATCATCCACCACAACTAGAGTATACTTGTTTCTACGAATGCTTGCGGTGGAAACTGGTCCAAATAGATCAATGTGAAGCAGTTGCAAACATCTTGTAGTTGAAGGATTTGACTTGCTTGAAAATGACTGCTTCGGTTGTTTGCCAAGTTGACATGCGGCGCACTTTTTGTCATGATGATCAGCAACTTTGGGAAGTCCTTTGACAAGATTATTCCTGCTGAGTTTAGATAGATACTTGAAGTTCAAGTGACTCAAGCGCTTGTGCCACAGCCAACTATTTTCGTTCACACTTTTTGCTACAAAACAAAGATTAGTACTAGAGTTCATACTATGAAAATCAATAATATAAATATTTGTCTTACGATATCCCGTGAGTAAGATAGCTCCAGTTTTGCCATTCTTGATAAGACATTGCGTTGAAGTAAAATGGCATTCTAATCCTTTGTCGCAGAATTGAGATATGGATAATAAGTTGTGCTTGAGCCCTTCCACGAGTGAGACTCTTTCAATGCACACTTTGTCTTTCTTGAGCTTTCCATATGCTACAACTTGACCTTTGTTATTATCGCCAAATGTTACGGAGGGACCTCTTTCTTCATGGACATCTTCTAATAAGGATTCATCTCCAGTCATGTGTCTTGAACACCCACTATCGAGAATCCATTCATAATTTCTAGCTTTTGAAGATCCAGCCATGAAACACAGAACCTGAAATATAGACATTTAAGCAGGTCCCCTTTATTCCTTTTGGGTCCTAGGGTTAGCAACTTTTGACAACCCACTCTTGCTTGACCTTAGGATTTTTACGTCCTTTGGCATTGGGAGTGAATCGCAAAAGGCATTCCACGGCCTTGTGTCCTGAACAATCACAAATGGAACAATGATGAAAGCCACCAATCACGTGAGTTTTCACAAACTCTTTACTTTTCTTGGGGATGGCATTCTTCTTTGGGTCAGATGAACTAGACTTAACAAAATCTTTCTTTTGAAATTTTGGAGCGCTTTTTCTCGAAGGGCGCATAGGGCTAGGAGGCGCACGGCGATGAGGCGCGTGGCTCTTAGGCGCATAATGAGCACTCGGAGAAGGAGCGCGCCTATTTTCAAGAATGATTTTGCTAGGAGATGGTTCATCTGTAGCTATATCTTTCCCATTAGCTTTCCCAAATTGCTTCGTTGGGTAGACATAATGGAATGTTTGTCTCTTGACTTTTTCATGTCCTTTACCCATTGAATTAGAATGTTTTTCCTTGGGAATTTCAAGAGTTTGTTGGTTGGTAAATTCACTATCTCTTTCAGCACAGACATCACATTTAAAGTTGTCACTAGTTGATGAGAATCCCAAGCCACTTTTATCACCACTGACTTTTTGGGACTCAAATATATTCTCCATAGTGACACGAGAATTGGACCACTCATTTGTAATCTTTTTAAGATCAGTGATTTGAGCAACCAATTCATCATTTTGAACTTTAAGAAGTGAGTTCTGTTCTGTTAGAAAAGTGTTTTTAACGGTAAGAGGAGTCATGCTCTTTATCTGCTCCTTAAGGAGGGTGAGTTCAGATTTAAGTAGAGATTTCTCGGTCTTAAGCTGGGAAATTTCATCACATGATAGTGCTAAAGCTTCCTTCATACTATCAAATCTAGTAATTACCTTTTCAGCCTTTTTGAACAATTTTTCTTGTTCAGCAATCACTTCATCATTGATTTTGGAGATTGGAGCAGTTGGTTCAACCTGTGGTCTAATGTATGCTCCTTTTCTCAATTTGTTCCTTGCTCCAAGATCACATCGTGAGAATAACAATCCACCATCGTTTTGAGCCGGAGTGAGAAATCCTTGTTCAACGAGCTCGCTGATGGTTGGTCCTTTCTTCTTTTTCGCTTCTTGAAAACCTGCAGATTTCTTGATAGGTTTATTCAAGGCATTCATATCGGGAACATCCTTGGAGAAGTCATCATCAGAATCATAAGCATCAACTTCATCATCATTTGCCACCAAACAAACAAGTCCATCATCGGAATCTTCATCGCTCTCATCGGAGTCTGTTTCAATCCAAGTATTGTGCTCATTTGCTGGTGCTTCTTCTTCAGCAACCATTCCCTTGTGTCGAGTGAACTTGGGAGTGAATTTAGGCGTATGGCTGCTCTTCTTCTGCATATATTCAAATTTGGGGATCGGGCAGCTTGATGCAAAATGTCCGGGTTTCCTGCAATTAAAACAAACAAGATCTTCTTTTCTTTTTGAATCACTGCTCCTTGAAAACTTTTGAGGAGCTTTGCTGGTAGATCCTTGAAATTTGTTGGTTGAGCCGGGTCTTGAGAATTTTCTGAACTTTTGAAATTTCTTCACAAATAAAGCGAAGTCTTCATCATCCATGTCTAATAGCTCAGAAGTAGAAATTTTGGGATCGGAGCTTTTCTCATCTTGTACAGGCGCAGGTGTAGGCGCAGGAGTAGGCGCGGCTTCTCTGTGCGCCATCATAGCCATAGATTTTGACTTTCCTTCAGTTTCACTGATTCGTTGGAGTTTGAGTTCGTAAACTTTGAGATTTGCATATAGGTTCCTTAAAGTCCAAACATCTAAAGTTCCAGCGTCTTCAAGAGCGCTAGATTTATGAAGGTATCTTGATCCAAAAGCTTGTAGAAAATTTACATTCAAATCTTTGTTGGTAAACTTCATGCCAAGTGAAATACATAGATTGATAATTTCACAGTAGCGTTCATAAGTTTGCCTTAAGTTTTCACCGGGGAGTTGAGAGAAATTGTTGAATCTCTTTTGAACTTCGTATTTCTTGTTCTCCTTGCAAACGGTGTCTCCTTCAATATGCTCTTCAATAGCATCCCATAGCTCATTTGCAGTAGCACAATGCATGACTTGTTGTTTCATCGCCGTGCTTAGAGTGCTTAGAAGAATGTTTCTTGCTTTGCCATCATTTGCGACTCTTCTAATTTCTTCCTCGGTCCATTCTTCCCTTGGTTTTAGGACAGTAGGTTGAGCAGCGTTGGTGCGTGGATTTGGATTCGCCTTCATCGGAATATAAGGTCCATAAACGACGGTGTCATGGAGCCTTTCATCGATTGAGTTGAGATGAGTCAATATGCTGAATTTCCATACGTCAAAATGATCTTCATCAAAGACCGGAACGTGAGTGTAGTTTGCAGTTGCCATAGGTTTTGAGTTTGCCATTTAGAATCGGCACCCAAGCTGTTAAGCTTGAAAAACGAAAAATGTTTTATAAAGGTGTTTGCTCTGATACCACTTGTTGGTCCCAAAGGGCAACAAGGGTATGAAAAATAGCTAGAGGGGGGGGTGAATAGCTGTTTTAAAATTCTTTTCGTACCCTTGAAAAACTCAATTGCGAATGCGCACTTTATCAAGTAAGCGTTATGAAATGCGCCTAAGTGAGTGAGTGAAATGCACAGCGGAATTTAGTAATGAAAGTAGGCGCAAAGTGATAAAGGGAGCGCAACACACACACTAAGTATTTTGGCTCAAAGTGAGTGAAATAAGGAACTAAGGCAAATGATAAAACAAACACAACACAATTCAGTTCAATCAATCTACAATGAGTAAACAAGCAAATAGTGAGTGAAAATAATAACTTGAAAGAAATGACAAGATAATAACACAAGCTATTTGGAGAGGTTCGATCAATGAAAGATCTACGTCCTCTACCAAGATGGTTAGTCTTGGATTTCTAATCGAGATCTTATATAATGAGTGAGTGTTACAAATTACAATGTTTGAGCTTATACACTAACTCAAGATCTATTACTATGAAAGAACAAATCCAAAACAATAACCGGTGTATCTCTAAAAGATGAATCTAAATGATTAATCTTAAAGAGGTGCGTGTGTGTTCTTAGAATCAAGGCTCTTTAGATCTTTGAGATGGAGAGCACAAGAAACTAAAGTGTTAAGGCTTTGAAGATCTGGGCTAAGGATGAAGGTATGAAGATGTTCTTGAGAAATCTGGAAAAACGAAGGCAATCTTCAAATCTTCAACAAATGCTTTGAGAGAGAAATTCTTGAAATTCTTAGCAAAACTCAGCAACTTCAAAATGTTGAAGTTATGGGGTATTTATAGTGAACTTCAAAAAACTAGCCGTTTGGAAATCCTTGTGGATAAGATGAGCTGTCGTTCGTTGATTGGAGCATGCATATTTTATGGCCATTTTGACACTCAACATAAATGTGACCGTTATGGACACGTGTCAACAGATTAGGCGCATATGCATCTTTTATCCACCGTTGGATCATTGGCGTAATTTTGAATTCTTTTCAAGTCTTCAAGTCTTCAATAAATCACTGAGTGTTGAAAAAACACTTTGAGGCGCGTTTGAGCCAAGAGGCGCATTTAGCCAATAGGCGCACAGTAAGCGTGCGCTTAAAACAAGGGGCGCAGAGGCGCGTAAGCTTATGAAGAAATCCTTATGCGCGCGCTCTAAATGGCGCAAGGCGCGAGTGAAGAGGCGCATGGCGCGTGGCGCAGGAGGCGCATAAGCGCGGCTCAAACTCACTGAGTGATTTTTCTTGAAACTTGATCTTCTTGCCCTATTTCTAAGCCTATTCTATAACAATGGACAACCTAAAAAATGAAGTATAAATACTTCTTACATGTGGGTCTAAAGTCCATGAAATAAAACTTAGGTGATGGATCAATCAAATCTAATAAATCCTAATACATTAAAACTGAGATATATGTGGGCATACCCAACATCGACAAAGTAGATCTAACCACCCCTAAGGCTTTCCGATCCATGAGATCCCAATCTACTTGCTTTTCTCCTTCCGGCTTGACTCCCTTTAGAGGCTTATAGAGATCTTTATTGTACAAGAGATCCTCTATTTGCATCCTCCAAAACCCATAGTCAGAACCATCAAATTTCTCCACCGCTTGTTTATCCTTGCCCATTCTTGATTGCTTGACAAACGCCAATCGACTGATAAACCAATCGATCGATTAACCCTGATCTCCAACCAGAGCTCTTGATACCAGTTGTTGTGGAATTGACCCTCACAACCCAAGCAATAACCCCAAGAAAATAATGGCACACAAACAAAGCACAAGAAAATAACAAAGCAAAAGACACAGAAATTGTTTACCCAGTTCGTCAATATGTTTGACTACGTCTGGGGGCACTACCAAGCCAGGATCTTGCACTATAATATGTTATCTTGAAGTTACAATGAGTTTGGGGGCGGAACATTTCTTAAATACATGCCTTGGAATAAGATCTAAACCTAAACAAAAAAGAATCTCAAAATCCCGTCAGCGGACCAGGCGCCCGCCTGGACTACTCCAAGCGCCCGCCTGCCTTTGATTTCCGAAGAACCAAACATACTGTCCAAATGAGCGCCCGCCTGCTGGTCACCGAGCGCCCGCTCGCTCCCTCTGCCTGGAATTCTCCCTTTTGTTCCTTTGAGGATCTCTACTCCAACACAAAAGAGTGTGTCAAATACAACCAACCACTAAGAACCAGCATTCCCACCACTACTCATTCTTCTGTTTACCTTCCATCTTAGACAACTTAGCCATAGTTTCATCTCCACTTCCAGAAAACTCAGCAATTAAGTTACGTTTTACACCAACAGTAACCTCAACAGTAACTCTCGCAGGCTTGATTGGAGCTAATGCATGGGGTGGTTCATCCTCGTCATCATTGTCAACATTAGCCACATTGGAAAAGTTAGAAAACTGATTAATTAAATTCACATCTGTTGTCAGCTTTAAGACAGGAAAGGGGCCTAGATTAACCCCACTAGAGAACTCCTTCAAATTAAATTTGAAGAGTGCTTATAGCCCCACCAACCTTGTTATTGCATTAGGAATCCTCTGTCACATTTGTTGGGTTTCGTAGTAACATGCGCAGCGGAATTAAGCATTTAAAATTTTATGAAACCCAAAGCTTATAGATCCATTCATATGATTAAGTCAAATACATCTACAATGAATACTAGAATACTAACCCTTGATGCGTTTGAAATTTCTTGATCTTGAATCTTGATTCTTCGCGCTTCTCCGAATCACTAACGCAGGAACACGAACATAAAGATGATAAGGAAATCACCCTCTATGGATATCCACACGCGAACGAATATTAAGAACTCTTTCTTAATCTTGACTTCTAGATCAAAAACGGACTATATGATTTTATGAATTATTGATCTTGATTCTCAATCTTAATCAATAATAATGTTTCTCCAAACAAGTGAATCAATCATATACAATGGCTGGTGAAAAAATATTTATATGGGTGTAAGTCCTGAACCCTTAAGGACTTAGGCAACACAAATCCCGTTACTTGATTATTCCAATACTGGCACGGTTGTGCTCTAAAACTGGCACGGTCGTGCCATTAGGTACGAGCCTACCATCCTGCCATCCAATATTGGCACGGTCGTGCTTTATACTTGGCACGGTCTACCGAACGAGCCGCCAGAACCTTGCGTTTAGCCGATTAATGGCACAGTCGTGCCCTATAAGGCGCACGGCTGTGCCAGACCAAAAGTCTGCCATTTTTCCCTTTTTAACAATTCGTTCTCTTGTGTGATTATATCAAGTTGGCAATGAGTCCAAATACACTTTATCTCATAAATCATGAGTGGACCCTAGCAGGCCATCATGATTACCCAAATGATATAACTTGTTAAAGTTCGTTAATCCATTATAGAACATATCATAATCCTTTTGTCCACGTTGTCATTGAACGTAAGTCATGGTCAATGGTCAACTTACAATGTTCAATACTTTCTCGATTCCGAATATATTGATAATAAAAATCACATTTGAGCACGGCCATACATTTCATTAATATTATTCATCGAGTGGCCAAATCTTGACATCTCTCTTAACGAGGGACAAATTCCATCTTGACTTATTACTCTTCCCAACATGAATCCTATTATGCCAATCACATTCTTTATAACTACCCGTTCAAGGGTAACGTTTGAATATGTCAAACGTAATGTTCATCATGTGGAAGACTGTAATAATCTCAGGTCTAAGGATTCAATGATATAACTATATGAGACTTAATTATGGCATTGTGACCATGACATAAATCTCATACGGGTCTGTCCAGTATTCGTTCTCCAACAAATACCCATAAGTTTAATTGTATCCCATACACCATAATCATCATATGATTATCTATTAAACCCATACTAATAATTAATCATAATTATTAAGGATGGGGATTATTATAATAAATATGCAAAGGATATAATAATCAAACATTCAATATCTTTATTAAAACATAATCAATAGATAACATTAATCGTTCAAATAACGTGCCTAGAGCATACAACACCAACAATCTCCAACTTGCACTAGGCCTAATTAATGTATCGAATACCCATAGATCTAACATGACCATCATGCTTCGCTTGTGGAAGACCCTTTGTTAATGGGTCGGCAATGTTATCATCAGTCGGTACTCTGCATATATATACGTCTCCTCTATCAACGATCTCTCGAATGATATGAAAACGCCTAAGTATGTGTTTGGATTTCTGATGTGATCTGGGTTCCTTTGCTTGAGCAATAGCACCATTATTATCATAATAAAGGTCTATTGGATTAGCAATGCTAGGAACTACCTCAAGTTCACCAATGAACTTCTTGATCCAAATAACCTCTTTTGCAGCATCGGATGCAACAATATACTCAGCTTCAGTTGTAGAATCTGCGATGGTACTTTGCTTAGAACTCTTCCAGCTAACAGCACCTCCATTAAGCATAAATACAAATCCAGATTGCGATCTTGAATCATCCTTGTCGGTTTGGAAGCTTGCATCTGTGTAACCACTTACAACAAGATCATCTTCCATACCTCCATACACCAAGAACGAATCTTTAGTCCTTCGCAAGTACTTAAGAATCGTCTTGATTGCAATCCAGTGGATTTCACCAGGATCTGATTGGTATCTGCTCGTCATGCGCAAAGCATACGAGACATCGGGTCTAGTACATATCATGGCATACATGATTGATCCAATAGAAGAAGAATATGGGATTCCAATCATTCTCTTACACTCATAAGTCATCTTAAGACACTGATTCTTGCTTAGAGTTATGCTATGGCCTACTGACAAATTTCCTCTCTTAGAGTTTTCCATGCAGAATCTCTTAAGAACTTTGTCAATATATGTATCTTGACTTAAACCAATCAATTTATTGGATCTATCACGATAGATCCTTATGCCTAGGATATAAGCGGCTTCTCCTATATCTTTCATTGAAAAACACTTTCCTAACCAAGTCTTTACAGACTGCAGTGCAGGAATGTAGTTTCCCATGAGCAATATGTCATCAACATATAGTACTATAAATAATACTACGCTCCCACTAATCTTCTTGTATACACAAGGTTCATCTTCATTCTTGATGAATCCAAACTCTTTGACCGATTCATCAAATCAAAGATTCCAACTCTTAGAGGCTTGCTTTAATCCATAAATGGATCTGTGCAATTTGCATACTTTATTAGAATTTTTTGGATTTACAAAACCTTCAGGTTGTGTCATATAAACATCCTCAAGTAAGTTCCCGTTAAGGAACACTGTTTTAACATCCATTTGCCATATCTCATAGTCAAAATATGCAGCTATGGCAAGTAAAATTCTTATAGACTTGATCATTGCTATGGGCAAAAAGGTTTCATCATAGTCAATTCCATGAATCTGCCTATTGCCTTTCGCTACAAGTCTAGCTTTATAAGTATGCACCTTTCCATCCATGTCAGCTTTATTTTTGGAAACCCACTTGCATCCTATGGTTTTTACACCTTCGGGAGCATCAATCAAGTTCCAAACTTGATTATCATACATGGACTTAATTTCATATGCCATGGCTCCAAACCATTTATCTGAATCAGGAGCGAACATCGCTTCTTGATAGGAAGTAGGTTCGTCATCAACTATGACTTCCACTTCATTGCTATCCGTCATGAGAAATACATATCTCTCAGGTTCGGAGCGCACCCTACCAGTTCTGCGAGGAGCTTGAGTATTCTGATTAGGTTCCACAACTCCTTGTGAAACTTGACCAGATCCAACAGTCGGTTCTATGTAATTTTCGGGTTCTTGAACCTCTTCAAGACTAATTTTACTCCCACTAGTTCTTTTAGAGAGAAACTCTTTCTCTAGAAAAGCACCATCTCGTTCAACAAACACTTTTTTGTCCGCGCGGTTGTAAAAATAGTATCCTTTAGTTTCCTTAGGATAACCACTAAAATACATTTATCAGAATTGTGTGCGAGTTTGTCAGAGATAAACCTCTTGACATATGCCTCGCAACCCCAAATCTTCATAAAATAAAGATTAGGCTTCTTTCCCTTCCACATCTCATATGATGTCTTTGGAACAGATTTTGTTGAAACATTATTCAGTGTAAGAGCATCAGTTTCTAGCGCATGTCCCCAAAAGGATAAAGGAAGATCAACTTGACTCATTATGGAGCGGACCATATCCAATAAAGTCATATTTCTCCGCTCAGACACACCATTTCATTGTGGTGTTCCGGGTGGAGTTAATTTTGAAACAATTCCACAATCTTTAAGATGATTGTCAAATTCTTGGCTTATATATTCTCCACCACGATCAAATCGAAGTGATTTAATAGTTTTTCCAAGTTGATTCTGTACTTCATTTTGAAATATTCTAAATATCTCAAAGGATTCACTCTTATGTTTCATTAAGTAGACATAACCATATCTACTAAAATCATCAGTGAATGTTATGAAATATTGATATACTCCCCTAGCACTGCTGCTCATTGGTCTACACACATTAGTATGTATGAGTCCCAATAAGTCACTAGCCCTTTCACTACTCTTAGTAAAAGGTGTCTTTGTCATCTTTCCAAGTAAACAGGACTCACAAGTTTCATATGATTCAAAACCATGTGAATCTAAAAGTCCGTCCCCATATAGTTTTGAAATACGCTTCTCATTAATATGACCAAGACGGAAATTCCACAAATAAGTATGATTTACATCATTAGGTTTGGATTTCTTATGTACATTATAAATATTCTCATTATTTCCATTATCAATATCAAGAACATAAAGGCCATTAAATGAACATGCAGTACAATAAAGCATATCAGTTAAATAAATAGATAACTTCTTATTTTTAATAAGAAAACTATAACTTTCATTATCTGTGAGAGCCCGCGCTCGAAAGCCGTACACCCCGAACATACGATACGGGATATGTGTGATCGCTCAATGAAAGCGGTTCGGGTGAGTGCCTCGTGCTAATGCGCTTTTGGAAATGCGTTCGGTTCCCACACAATGGTTTCCTCTCGATGGAATTAAAACAGTCAAGAGTCGCCACCTCACTTTATTTTAGGAAAAATGAAGACAAAACCTTTTATTTAGAAAAAATGGGTTCGGGGGCTAAGTTACGAGAAAGAGAAGGGGTTAGGCACTCTCCTCGCCCGTGATGGTCTCTAGCATGCATGCCACGTAGATTTAATTTTATGCCTTTTTACCTTGTTTTATGCCCTAACAAAAATGGTAATTAATTACATGAGGAGGTCTTCCTATTCTAGGTATGTTTGCTTAAATTCACAAATGAGAGTCGGTTTGGGTGGACTCTCACTTGGTTTTGAAAATGGTTTAGCATTCACATCCAGGTAAAGGATAGCACAAAATGGGTGGGGGATTATAATGTACAATGGTGAACAAAAGGGGATACAAATCCCACCAAATGAATATCCAAAAGTCCGCCCCAAGTCAATTTAGGGACTGTTGTCCGTCTCTTCTTCTTGTACCTGTTCTTATCTATATTATAAAACACATAGGGTTTAACCACCTCCTAAAAATACATAAAGAGCGGTCAGGATTAACCCGTAACCGCCACGATCTAAGGGCTATAATTTAACAATCATTTTCCTATTAAATTTTAGTCGTTGGATTATTGATCCTTCACTTCAGTCCGACGGCTCTTAGTGAGCGGTTTCCACATTGTCCTTCTTCCCTTTTGCTTGCCGCTTTTTGGCCGTCTCCCCCTCTCCATGACGCAGACCTCACGAATCTCTCTGTCTCCGGCAACTCGCTGCCGTGATTTGACGCTCTCAGGGGTTTACAGTTCATTGCAACGACCTCACCGTACTCTCTTGGCGGCACCATCATCAACGTTAAAACCCCTCAATTTCCATTCCAAAATCACGTGCGTGTTTGCAATTGGTGCGATGAGTTTAGTTGAAGAAATTAAGTATGGAGCTTAGGGAGATTCAACGGCTGGAAGGGCGTACACATAGGGTTTGGGGACTTGCCTGGAACCCAACCACCGGTGGCTCCACCGGTAAACTGGCTACCCTCGCATCTTGGCAACAATCTCCCTCTACTAGCTCCTTCGTATGCCAGGTTCGATTGTTCTTTCCCACAGTTTTAGTACATCGTTGGTTGCTTAGAAAGTATTCTAATAATGAGAGTTGTATGCGTTTTTTGAGTTCTATTCGCTTGATCTTGGTGTCTGCATGATCTAAAAATCTACTACTTGACATTTAGCCCTAAGGAATTACAGTACTAATTTAGCAATCGAAAAGCAGTTCTTTGCTCAAATACAGTGTGCTCAAATACATTGTGCTTATGATCAGAGCTTCAAATCATAAATTCCAAAAGCAAAAGATATGTAGTAAACAGCAAGTAGTGACCAAGAAAGCACCGGGTTCACTTGGTGGGCCGGGAATGCCCGGCTTATCAATTTATCCGGTAAACTACTAGGGGCTCATGTAGCCCATGCTTCCCGCAGGCGGGAGAGAGTCAGGGGTTGCATTTCAGTCCCAGTCGACCACCAAATTGTAACCTGCGTGTCCTATAAAAAAAAAAAATCTAAAAATAGTACTTCCTCCGTCCCATAACAACTTGCACCATTTTAACTAAAATGGTCAACTTAATTATATTTTTACCATTACATTATTAAATTTTTGATGATTTTAATTAAAAATCTAAAAATTGTTATTTGTAGTTTTTTAATAGTGAATCAATCACAATTTTTAGATTTTCATTAAGTTCATCAATTTTTTTATAAATTTTTGGTCAAATTAGAATTAAGTTGACCATTTTAAGTAAAATAGTACAAATCATTAGTTATAAGTTGTTGTGAGACGGAGGGAGTATGTGGTAATTTTTGACAAGTTCAAGTTTAAGAGGTTCTGACTTGGTTCTCCATGACTGATGTATAATTGTGTTAATGTTAATGTCCATCATATATTGGTGGTTTCCAATTCTTTTCCTTTTCGCGTCGGACTGGGTTGCGCAAAGTATTTCTTCGGCGACCAGGTTGGAACCTCCGGCCTATTCGCCAAGGCTGATGTTTTGGCCGATGTCGAGAAGATGATAAAGGAGACCAAGTCTAATTCTGATTCATATTGATTTGCTGTATGGACTTAGACAAACCCTATTTCCGATTTCAAACTCTAGCTCTCGGCGTTCCCAAGAGGTTGTCGTCTCTCCAGTTTTCTTGCGCAGGTTAAGTATTTTATTTTTTTTTAGCAAAACTATTTGGCTTTAGTTTAAAGTTTTATCTGGTAGGTCTGAATTATCCTCTGAGCCGTGTAAGGATTTGGGCAGTCCCTTAAAATTTGAATGGCTAAAGTCTGTGAATAATTTGAGTGACACCTGTGTGGATGATGGGATAATATTAGTGGCTCTTTGTGTGAATCTGATGCTCATTAGGGGATAGGTATCAGCCTTCAAATTTGATGTTTGAGCCATTATTGTATAAATTCAATTTCTTGAAGATGATTTTAAATTCTTGGGTTCAAGACCTAAACTGCAATATTTTCAGTTCCTCTGGTTATTGGTATATAGGATTTTATTTCAACTGAAGGTCCTGCCGCTGCTTTGGAGCATGTGTTTGTGTGTGTTTTTGTTGGTAATTAAGTACAGTATTATGTATTGTGGGATCTTATTTCCCTTCATAGCATTTGAGTTGTTATGTTTGATGAATCAAAGTCAAGTTCATAACTATGTAGTCATCTACTTATTTATACTCCCTCCGTCCCAAAATCAAGTTCACTAGCCATGTTTTGGTTGTGCACTTTTAAAACCTAAATTGTAGAAATGAGAAGAACATTTTGGGACAATGAAACATGGCAAATGAGAAGATCATTTTGGGACGGACGGAGTATATTCTATGAAAAACCAAAGTATGAAAGAGTTGTGCTCCTGATTATTTTTATAGGGGAGCGGAGCGGAATAGGGATCACGGGGGTGGTGGTGGGGCGCGTTTGTTTGGGTTGAAGAAGGCGTAAAGGCCTTGGTCTTACCCTCTATTTCTTCTGGAGGTATTTTGAGGCTTGCAATTATAACCCCTTTTTACATAATTTGCTGTTTTATTTAGTTTAGACTACACAGTATGAGTTAAATTGAAGCATATAATTGTGAAATTCATCTGGAGTTTAAACACATCCACTTTTGCTTCCATTTTTCCTCAAATATAGTTTTATTTTATTGTTGAACTCTCGGTTGAAAGAGTTGTATATGAAGTTACGTTCAAAGGAAGATGTTATAAAATGTTGAAGCTGATAACATGGTAATCAAGTAATAAATTGAGGCATGTTTTATGTTTCATTGTCTTTTTTGAGGTACCCTTTTGTCATTTTCATTTTTTGTTCTCACCTCTTAGACTGTTTCATAGTAAAATGTAACTGGGATATTTATATTTTTGGTAATATTAATAAGATTTTCCCTGTTTATTTGTACTTTTAAGGTGTAAATATTTTTGTATGTGTGTTTGTGTTTGTAGTGGTGGTTTAAATGCGTTAAGACAATCAAAATTCTCTCTCCAATCTCCCAACAATACATTGTGCACTTTTGTAGTTTTTTTGAGACTTCTACTTACCCACAAGTTTGTTTGAACATACATCATTGTGTTTTACTTATAATGACTCCATACTGACACCGTGCCATCCGGCACAGGCATGATACTAGTACTTATACAATCTGGAAAGAAAACATCAATAAAAGTCCCTAACACATCAAGTATCAACCATGATTCTTCCTCTGATTTTAGGAGCTTGTTATAGTGTCCAAATAAGGCATGAAAGATAATACTTTCAACAGCCCAGTCTGACAGATTTTCATATATCCATAAAATATCCACTTTTTTCATTATGAAAACAGGGGAATCATGGGAAACACTTAACATGAAAGTTGTTCCTAACACATTAAAGTTTAGATCTGGATCATTGAAAAGCCATCAAGAAAGTATAAGTCATACAAAACATCTCTGACATTTTGATGTCAGGAAATATGCTAATCTGAGAGCAGAGAGTTGAAACAAAAAATGGAAAGAGCCTCTTCCACTCGGTAAAAATATGATATTTACATTCTCATTTTCCTTGTTATGTGTAGAACAAAATCTCTTTTGTGGTCTAAGACCAAAAGCCATGTTTTTTATGCATAAATAGAGCAACAAGACAGAAAGGTACAGCTTGGACAGACTACTGGAAATCCACACAAGACATGAAGATACTCATGAAAACCCACTCAAATGGCATGATATAGGCATGAATCTTCTTGTGAGCATAGATCTGCATGTTAAAAACACAAATCCACACCTATTAATGCTTTTAACTCAGATTACATGATGGTTAACATGGAGATGAGACACACTTGGACAGATTTGGGGGGTTTAGATGAAATACATGCTTGCCTTTGGAAAATCTCCCCAAACCTTCAAAATACAAATGCTAAACATGCATACATAGGTAATATGTGCAATATTTATAGTAGGAAACAACTCAAGAGTCAAATATCATCATGAATACTCATTTGAACATGATCATAGAAAGAATATCAAATATTACATTGGTATTTCTCAAATGGAGGTCTAGCCTAACAAGTGGCTAGACCTATTTACAAATCACATATAGATCTACTTTTTACATAGATGAATCTTACAAGAACAAGAGATTACCTAGATATTCTTCCTTTTCTTCAAAGGGAAGACTTTTTTGGTGGTTTTCTTAAGGTGTTTGCCTTGTGATTGAATGAGAGTTTGAGTGAGTTTGTTTGCTTTGTTTTGTGTAGTGTTTAAGGTGGTTCTATGGTGGTGATATGGTGGTCTTGTGGTGGTCTTGTGACTGAGGTTTGAAGGCCTTTTGGGAGCTTGAGAGAGTATGGTGTATGGATGGTGTCTCTTGTGTATTTTGTGAATCCCCCCTTTCAAATGGGATCAAGCATGGAGTATATGGAGGAGGGAGGTGGTTCTTCTTGACCAAAATGCCCTCTAGTAGGGGTATGTAGGGGTGGTGCTGAGATGATGGCCGGATGGAGGTGATTTGAGGGGTTATAATGGTGTTGGAGATAAGGAGCAATTTTCAACAAAGGCTGATACCAAACAGGGGAGCCGTACGGCTCCATTGCATCCATACTCCAAGCAGTGAGCCGTATGGCTTCAGTGTATTTTGCTGGGGAATCATATTTCGCCACTTGTCGCGCTCCGATTGGACTATCCTTTATTGAGTTGACCACTCCTTGGATGTCATGTGCTGGATGGTGGTTGGGTGTCATCATGCCTTGTTTGAATTTTCAATGTAGATGACCATAATTCTTGCTCCGGTATTGGTTCCACAACAGTCCAGGTTTTCTCCGTATGTGCGTACTCCGGTGTCCCGGTTGTCCGCGGGCTCAACATGAAAGTTGCTTGAAATAATCTTGTGGTTATGTACATCTATCTGAAATATGTTTATGAGAAAGGAATGACAAGTATGTATTGTTAATGAACAGAATGGATAATAACTAGCAGTTTTAGGGGTACGGGCCCTGTTTCAGGTCTCGCAGCTTAAAAATTGAAGTACATATTGGTTTACTCGTTTTTTCGCTCTGATTATGAATTTGAAGTCCGTTAATCCATTCGATGCACTGATAAGGCTCACGGCACTCCCGCGTAGGCAAATCTGGGGGCTCTAGGTCAATTTTAGGGTTTAGACCAATCAAAAAGGGTTTGTTGGGGAGGGGGTGAGAGATCGGGGTGTCTACAGAGCCCCTCGCTGAATCTCCTTATAATGTAAAGGGGATTCGACGAGCACTAAAAGACAAACGATCTCGTCTATGGTGTAACGGCTGGGTCCAAAGTAGGACTTCCTACATATCTCTTTTGAGAATCAAGCCTCCGTAGTTCTAACTCAAACAAACAATCAAACTAACATAAACAATGGTCGAACCCGGATTCCCGGTTTACCTACGTATCTCTTTCGAGAATCAGACCAATCGTAGTTCATGTTTCTTAAAAGAAAGAAATTGTGGGGGGAAACATTGAGATGCGTTCCTTCTTTGCTAGGGGTTGCATTGAGATGCGTTCTCTCTTTGCTGGGGGGTTTGCATTGAGATGCGTTCTCTCTTTGGTGGGGGTTACATTGAGATGCGTTCTCTCTTTGCTGGGGGGTTTGCATTAATATGCGTTCTCTCTTTGCTGGGGGGTTTGTATTGAGATGCGTTCTCTTTTTGCTAGGGGGTTTGCATTAAGATGCGTTCTCTCTTTGCTTTGGGGGTTTGCATTGAGATGCGTTCTCTCTTTTCTGGGGGTTTGCATTAAGATGCGTTCTCTCTTTGCTAGGGGTTTTGCATTGAGATGCATTGTCTCTTTGCTGGGAAGGAGATTGACATGAGCAATTGTTTGAAAACGGGCGACTGAGCTCAATTGCTTGAACTGCCTACGTATCCCTTGTGGGAATCAAGTCACAGCGTAGTTCTGTGGAGATACAACTCGGGCGCCCGAGAAGACCTAGGTGGAAAAATCATAATTTCAAATGGGGAACGTATGACATTGCGCAGTTCAGGGGAGGTAATATCGGGCGCCCGAAAATACCAGGGTGGAGCAATATAATTTTGATGGCGAGATCTAAATTTTCTCAAGCCGATGGGGATTTGTCTATAATTGATGGCGAGATCTACATTTTCTCAAGCCGAAATTGATTTGTCTATAATTGGTAGTGAGATCTAAATTTTCTCAAACCGAAATTGATTTTGTCTATAAATGGTGGTGAGATCTAAATTTTCTCAAACCGAAATTGCTTTTTTTTAGTGAGTGCATCAGGACGGTATAATTGCCCAATAACAAAGGTCACACATTATAATGGGTCACCAAGATATAGCATTTCTCAAGGCAAGAAGCATAGTTGCAAGTGACAGTAGCAGACAGATAACATGTTTATATTTCAAGGATACGCTGCATTCTGCGATGTGCCCAAATTCTCCTTCTTTTGATTTGCTGTGTGATGAGATTTTTGTGCTTCACTGCACAGTGATCCATTGCCCTGTGTAATCCTTTGGCACTGTGTTGAGTGCTGTAACCTCATTTTGGATCCATGTTCCTCCTAAAAGGGTTTTTGATTATCTCACAGTCAGGCTTCCTTACTTTTGGAGGTGCTGTCTGATGAGATTTTTGTACTTCACTGCGCAGTGAGCCATTGCTTTGCGTGATCTTTTGGCACTGTGTTGAGTGCTGCAACTTCATTTTGGATCCCTGTTCCACCTAAAAGAGTTTTTGATTATCTCACGGCCGAGCTTCCCTGTTTATGGAGTTGCTGAAACATTACTTTGCGTGGTTTGTCGGCACCGTTTTGAGTGCTGCAACCTCATTCTGGATCCTTGTTCACCCAAAAAGGGTTTTTTAATTCTTTCACAGCTAAGCTACTCCGCTTTTGGAGTCGCTGCGACTCCTGGCAATTGATACCGGGTTGGAATCATTCAATTTTGACTGAAGTCTCACGTATATCAGGAGAAATGACACGATCAACATTGTCTGTTGTGACCTGCAAGTCAGCTCTTTGGTTTTGCCATTGTTGTGGGATTTTGATCACTTGCAATGAGCAACCTCTTTGTGAAACCAAGATGTGATTCATTGTGTGGTTCCAACTTCGTACCTGCATAAGATTTTTTATAAGTATATGGTCGTGGCTGAAGATTCAAGCTGCCTACGTATCTCTTACGAGAATCAGACCGTTTGAGTTTGGCAACTTGAACATATTTTCTTCAAAAGGTCATTAGGAAATTTCATTCCCTACGCAGAAACATGAGCGTCGACTTTATCGAGGATCCTTTTTATGAGGACCATGATGTGGTAGGGTGTGATGTGTACCTGCAAGAGATTTTCAAGAGCAAGCAGAATATATCTTGACATTGTTATGCTCGAATGTGTCATACATGTTCAACAAAAGTGTGATACACAAACATTGATTGAAATCTTTAAGATCAAGATATTGAGAGAAAGGTTAAGAGAAGAATACACTCTCTTTTCATTTTGCAACCATTGGCCTTTGATGGATGAAAGTCACATTTCACTTATTGCATGATGATTTTTTTTTAATTTTTTTTTTACACTTGTGCATTGCTTGCATTTCCAACTTCGTTTATTATGAATGAATGAATGAGTGAAAGCATTATGAATGAAAAGAGGGAGAATCATGAATGAAATGGATTGTGCACTTTAATGTGGATTTTGCATTTTGCGAAAGTGAGGGATATGGAGATGTGTATGGTGAAGCAGAGTTGAAATCCTAGCGCGATCACTCAAAAGGTCAATTCCGAACACCCATTTGATCAAGACTACTCAACGGTATCTCTTCAGATGCTATGGTTGGGTCAGCCCCAGTTATCAGCAGTAGAAGCCCCATTTGTTCTTTCTGATATCAACCCCCAATATTCTTGCTACTGAAGCCCCAGTATTTCTTAAGGATTAACCTCAGATGTTGGCTATGGAAGCCCCAATCATGTTATAGGACAAGCCCTTGAATCTGGCATATGAAGCTCCTGTTTGACTTGAGGAGTGAATCTCCCGTTGCTCCAAATTATCATTTTGAGACAACTTCATGTTTTGGATTTTTAACCTCTGGGGGCTTAACTGTCATTGAGAGTTTATCAAAAATTTGATGCTTTGCTGTTGATCATGATTCACGGATTCTGACATTTACTACTCCTTCACTCATAGAATCAACTGTCATTGAGAGTTATTCAGCGGGACACAACCCTAGTATTATCGAAAGAATAAGCTTTGAGCTTTGCGGGCCATACTGTCAATCCGAGATGACGTTGTGTTCTGATGATCCACACATAAGGGCTCTAACTCTCTATAAGAGTTTATCAAACATTCGATGCTTTGCTGTTGATCATGATCCATGGGTTCTGACATTTAATACTCATTTGGCATACCAACTGTCTTTAAGAGTTGCTTGACGGGACACAATCCTGATGTTGGCGAAAAATGAGCTTTGAGCTTTGCGGGCCATACTGACAATCCGAGATGGCACTTTGTTTCTATTGATTCCCACCTAAGGGACTTAACTGTCTATGAGAGTTATCCCACATTCTTGATGTCCTTGATCTCGAGGGTTCTTGAAACTCATGATGTTTCTCAAAAGTTAACCTCCGCATTTCCTGCGTTCCTTCAAAGGATCAACTGTCAATAAGAATTGTTCGGTGGGATACAATCCTGATGTTGCCAAAAAACGAGCTTTGAGCTTTGTGGGCCATACTGAAAATTCGAGATGGCACTTTATTCTGATGATACACACATAAGGGACCTAACTGTCTATGAGAGTTGTCCCATATACTTGATGTTCGATATCTCTTGCTGGCATTGAGATTCTGAGATCTAAAGAATATCATTCGTTTGTCTCTTTTGATGTGACAACTTGCAGGAGTTGGCAGGGGAAGGCACAAGGCCAGTGTTTTGTGAAAGCAAAGGGAAATCCCAGTGGGATCTCCGATATCGTGTTTGCGCAGAAATGAGATGACGGGAGTACGAGAGTAGGGGGAAGACCCTAGACTCGGGAAGATATACATGCTCACACATCGAAATCAAAGACTCAAGACTTGGACAAGAGTTAATGGTCAAGTGCCTCAAAATCAAATGGACCCTTCTAGAATCAGATTAGTATTTTAGTTTTGATTTAGATAAGCTTGAAAAATCATTTGAACTCAAATTAGATCGTGAAAAATTGACATGAGAACATCGTTGGGCATGCTTGTGATTCGCGCCGCTGCTTGACCTCATTTGATGAGAAGCCTTCCTTGTGTCTCCTTTTCTCGATTCTGATCACATCATTTGTAGGTTGCACGATATTTTTTGGTTTTTGGGCTCCCTCATTGTAAGGGGTTGGTAGAGTGCGTTGGTCTCCAACAAAAGCCACCAGTTGTCGTCATTGATGGTACTTTGCCCAAAGTCAATAGAGCGAGATCTGTTAGCTCAGGATTGGCCTCGCATGCGTGGTGCTCCTTGAGATTGATGATGTCACATGAGATTGTCTGACCTTACGTCTTTTGGTTCCTGGGCTTCCTCATTGTGAGGGGTCGGTAGAGCACGTTGGTCTCCAACAAAAGCCACCAGTTGTCGTCGTTGATGGTGATTTGTCCAAAGTCAATGGAGCGAGATCTTCTTAGTGCAGGATTGGCCTTGCATGCGTGGGGCTCCTTGAGATTGATGATGTCACATGAGATTATCTGACCCTCGATCCATGTCTCATTTTTAGTGTAGCGAGTGATGAAGTCTTCAGTACGAATTGTCAGATGCCGTCGCTGAGACCATACACATAAACTTGAAGTGTCGGGATGTCCTTTCCAAGACAATTGAATTTAAAACAACAAGATGAAAGTAATATGTACAAGAATAAATGAATAATGTTTCTTCTTCTTCTTTTTTTTTTTTTTTGACCTCCCCTTTTTTGATCTCTTTCGTTTTTTTTTTTTCACTTAAGAAGAAACATAATAACTTCTAAAACAGAACAACCTTTACGAAACATAAATTTACCAGATGCAAGAATTTACGATGCATCATGCATTAAAAGAAAATCGCCGACACTTGCACTGGCATAAACGTGATCATCTTCAGCCTTTTCCATTTGATTGGCTTCTTTGGACATGCACTTGATTGCACCCTGAAATATTTGTTCGTCGGCTGACTTATTCGATTGCCTTCGTGAACTTTGTTGATTGCCTTCGGCCCTAGTTCTCATCTCAATTAATCACAGTCTAAAATTTGTTCAGATTTCATTGATTACTTTTAATTAAGTGAGATTAATTGTTTGAGGGTTCAGATTAAGAAGGCACTTGGTTATAAGGCAAGTTCATTGACTGAAAACATATAGTACATGACACGCAATAAAATAAAAGCACGAAGACAAAGACACACACTAGACTTAGAAGACAAAGAAGATCTGTGAGCACATTACTAAGCGATACGCAAAAGGGACAGGATTAGGAGTTAGGTCGGTGAGCCCAGTCACAAGCAAAAAGAGATCTAGACACTGGAAGCTAGAAATCTCCGAAAGTTAACAAAAGTGTTGCTGCACTGCAAGCTAATAAACCAAAAGTCCACCCATTTATTACCTACATCGTTGGAATGAAAAGAAAACAGGTGGCTCGGGAGTCAGTGAGCCCCGAAGGTACCTTCTAGGTATCAAACATTTGTCAGAGGGTTATTCTCAACATTCGGCTGGGGTGGTTTGTGGATGACTCCATTGTCGATCATATCTTGCAGAATGTGCTTCAAACCCCAACAATCGTCGGCAGCATGACCAGGTGATACGTGGTATGCGCAGTACTTGCTAGCATCCCAGTACTTAGGCAAAGGATTTGTTGGGCGATATCCCTCTATTGGTTTCAATGCTCCTTGGGTGACTAATCTTTAGAATATCATGGATAGGGGAATATCAAACTTATCAAACTGCCTTTCTCTTCGGGTCTTACTACTTTGTTGATTGTTGATAGAATTAATTGACCCATCTCGATTGTGGCATGGGGGGCTTTGTTATGGCTTCCTTGATTGGATCTCGCAGTGTTGTTCCAGAATGGAGCGGGGGTCATAGCAACATTATTCATGGACGGTGCAGGTGCCTTAGCTGCTGATTGGTATCTGTGGGAGCTAGGAGAAGGATCTAGCTTGATAACCTCGGTTCTATCATCTTCATCAATATGACCACCCACATCCAAGATGGAATCAAATTCAGGGAATGGGAGGTATTTCATCTTTTTAGCATAAACCGGTTGGAGGTTCTTGAGAAAACTGCTTGAGAAAACTGCGAGTCTGCTCGGCAATGTCGGGCCTTTCCAAAGTCTGGGCAATCTTCTTTTGTGAACTGCTTGGCACATAGATCTCTGTGGATATCACTGGAGTTTCATGTATCTCTAGAGGAGCAGTAGGGCTCAAATTGTTTGTTGTCACCATTTGGCTAGCTTCAGTACAGATATCATCACAAGTCATGAACCCCATATCTCGGGTGGAGTGAATGTTCGGGTTGGAATTGCCATTCTGGCACTGGGGTGCTTGGAGATCTTTGAGCTCCAATTTCTTCAAGAGACTAGCCACAAGGTCCAACATTTCTTCCTGATGCCCCTCGAATAGGCTAATCATGCGATTGGTGTCATCATTCAAGCGCCTTTCCAACCACTATTCCATTGCATACCCTAGCTCGAAGTCCGGCAAGCCCCTAGTCGAGTTTGATGATGTCTATCCTTTGTTGGGGCCATGATTGATGATGAAGACCGGAGTAGATCTTTGATCAAATTGATGCTTGAAATTGACCTCGAATGTCGCGCTAGAGAACAAGTGAAATTCTCCATCTACAAGACGGATGAAAAAGAAAATCTATTTTAGATTTTCATGGAATGAAGCTTTATGTACCAAAAAGGGAAAAGTTTATGAACTAAAGAAACTAATTTTTTTCCTTTTTTGTTTCAAAATTTGAAGCGCAAGCAACACACAAACCTATGAATGCCCGACAAGCACTTTGCTTTGTTTTGACACGTTTATTCATCCAATCCTGGAATAGTGGATACCGTCTCCAAGGTAAAGGACCAACATTTTGCACCTGTACTATTGGCCGTCCAAGCCCCTAGCGAAGAGCCTATACTCTTTCTGGGATCCACCATTCGGTTACGGTCTATGTGAGGGTCTTGAAAATTTCAAGTCAATCCAAGAATTCCACATGATATCCACAATTGAGGTCGATTATAACCTTTCTTTTGGGAACTCATAGGATTGAAGGGAAATTACTAGACAAAAACCGGCATGAAGTCTGGGACGTGTCATTTTTTGAAAAATATGGACATCGTTGCTTGGTAACGGGTGAGATTGGCTCACACCCATCGCAACGACAAGTAGGCGCGCTTTGGGGCGGGAATGTTAACCGCGGACCCTAATGGGAAGTCGATGAGCTCCCTTATGTCCTCGGGTAACGCTCCCTAAGGTTTGTACGGTTCCAAAATCGCATTTTTCGAAAAATGTGAATGTGTGTGAGGTATCTATACTTTTGAAAATGGATTTTTAAGGTAAGAAAGAAAAAGAAAATCCTTTTTTATTTTTTGCTTTCTCAATTAAAGGGAACATTCACCACGCGTATATATACACACAAAAGAGGTAAAAGAAATGTCCCTACCAAAAAGATGTTAGGCATAAATATATACAAAAAAGTCAAAGCATATAAAGCATGGCATGCACAAAAATTAGAGTCTAGCTCACTTTAGAAAATTTCCCTAGCGGAGTCGCCACTGTGAGAGCCCGCGCTCGAAAGCTGCACACGCCGAACATACGATATGGGATATGTATGATCGCTCAATGAAAGCGGTTCGGGTGAGCGCCTCGTGCTAATGCGCTTTTGGAAATGCGTTCGGTTCCCACACAATGGTTTCCTCTCGATGGAATCAAAACAGTAAAGAGTCGCCACCTCACTTTATTTTAGGAAAAATGAAGACAAAACCTTTTATTTAGAGAAAATGGGTTCGGGGGCTAAGTTACGAGAAAGAGAAGGGGTTAGGCACTCTCCTCGCCCATGATGGTCTCTAGCATACATGCCACGTAGATTCAATTTTATGCCTTTTTACCTTGTTTTATACCCTAACAAAAATGGTGATTAATTACATGAGGAGGCCTTCCTATTCTAGGTATGTTTACTTAAAATCACAAATGAGAGTCGGTTTGGGTGGACTCTCACTTGGTTTTGAAAATGGTTTAGCATTCACATCCATGTAAAGGATAGCACAAAAGGGGTGGGGGATTATAATGTACAATAGTGAACAAAAGGGGAAACAAATCCCACCAAATGAATAATCCAAAAGTCCGTCCCAAGTCAATTTAGGGACTGTTGTCCGTCTCTTCTTCTTGTACCTGTTCTTATACTTACACAATCTGGAAAGAAAAGATCAAGAAAAGTCCCTAACACATCAAGTATCAACCATGTTTTTTCCTCTGATTTTAGGAGCATGTTATGGTGTCCAAATAAGGCATGCAAGATAATACTTTCAACAGCCCAGTCTGACAGATTTTCATACATCCATAAAATATCCACTTTTTGCATCATGAAAACAGGGGAATCATGGGAAACACTTAACATGAAAGTTGTTCCTAACACATTAAAGTTTAGATCTGGATCATTGAATAGCGATCAAGCAAGTATAAGTCATACAAAACATCTCTGACATTTTGATGTCAGGAAATATGCTAATCTGAGAGCAGAGAGTTGAAACAAAAAATGGAAAGAGCCTCTTCCACTCAGGGTAAAAATATGATGTTTACATGATAATTTTCCTCATTATGTGTAAAACAAAAAATATTTTGTGGTCTAAGACCAAAAGCCACGTTTTTTATGCATAAATAGAGCAACAAGACAGAAAGGTATAGCTTGGACAGACTACTGGAAATCCACACAAGACATGAAGATACTCATGAAAACCCACTCAAATGGAATGATATAGGCATGAAACTTCTTGTGAGCATAGATATACATGTTAACAACACAAATCCACAACTATTCATGCTTTTAGCTCAGATTACATGATGGTTAACATGGAGATGAGACACACTTGGACAGATTTGGGGGGTTTAGATGTTATACATGCTTGCCTTTGGAAAATCTCCCCAAACCTTCAAAATACAAATGCTAAACATGCATACATAGGTAATATGTGCAATATTTATAGTAGGAAACAACTCAAGAGTCAAATATCATCATGAATACTCATTTGAACATGATCATAGCAAGAATAGCAAATATTACATTGGTATTTCTCAAATGGAGGTCTAGCCTAACAAGTGGCTAGACCTCTTTACAAATCACATATATATCTACATTTTACAAAGATGAATCTTACAAGAACAAGAGATTACCTAGATATGCTTCCTTTGCTTCAAAGGGAAGACTTTTTTGGTGGTTTTCTTAAGGTGTTTGCCTTGTGATTGAATGAGAGTTTGAGTGAGTTTGTTTGCTTTGTTTTGTGTAGTGTTTAAGGTGGTTCTATTGTGGTGTTGTGGTGGTCTTGTGACTGAGGTTTGAAGGCCTTTTGGGAGCTTGAGAGAGTATGGTGTATGGATGGTGTCTCTTGTGTAGTTTGTGAATCCCTCCTTTCAAATGGGATCAAGCATGGAGTATATGGAGGAGGGAGGTGGTTCTTCTTGACCAAAATGCCCTCTAGTAGGGGTATGTAGGGGTGGTGGTGAGTTGATGGCCGGATGGAGGTGATTTGAGGGGTTATAATGGTGTTGGAGATAAGGAGCAATTTTCAACAAAGGCTGATACCAGACAGGGGAGCCGTACGGCTCAATTGCAGCCGTACTCCAAGCAGTTAGCCGTACGACTTCAGTGTATTTTGCTGGGGAATCATATTTCGCCACTTGTCGCGCTCCGATTGGACCATCCTTTATTGAGTTGACCACTCCTTGGCTGTCATGTGCTGGATGGTGGTTGGGTGTCATCATGCCTTGTTTGAATTTTCAACATAGATGACCACAATTCTTGCTCCGGTATTGGTTCCGCAACAGTCCAGGTTTTGTCCGTATGTGCGCACTCCGATGTCCCGGTTGTCCGCGGGCTCAATATGAAAGTTGCTTGAAATAATCTTGTGGTCACGTACATCTATCGGTTTACCCGTTTTTTCGCTCTGATTATGAATTTGAAGTCCGTTAATCCATTCGATGCACCGATAAGGCCACGGCACTCCCGCGTAGCCAAATCTGGGGGCTCTAGGTCAATTTTAGGGTTTAGACCAATCAAAAAGGGTTTGTTGGGGGGTGAGAGATCGGGGTGTCTACATTATCCAAACAAGAAACCGAAATAATATTTCTACTCAAATCCGGAATGTAATAACAATTGTTCAAAACAAGAATTAATCTGCTATGTAAAATGACATCATATGTTGCTACGGCTAATGCAGCAACTCTTGCTCCATTCCCCACGCGTAGGTCCACTTCGCCATCTTTGAGTAGCCTCATATTCCTTAGTGCCTTCACATTTAAACAAATATGAGATCCACATCCGGTATCTAATACCCAGGAACTAGAAGTAGAAAGTAGAATATCTATAACATAGAAACCTGAACTAGATGCAGTCCCACTGCCCTTCTTCTTCTTTAACTCTTCATTGTAAACCTTGCAATTGCGTTTCCAATTACCAATCTCATTGCAGTGGAAACAAATTGCATCCTTTTGGGAAGTAGGTTTAGCCACATTAGCATTGGCAACAGTTGCCTTGCTTATCTTAGGTTTGAAAACTTTTTCTTTACTGTTGGTCCCAAGGACACAACAAGGGTATGAAAAGAGGCTAGAGGGGGGGGTGAATAGCCTATATAAAAATTCAACCCTTTTTCAAAATTCAACCAAGTGCTTACAATCTTGAATTTGCGGTCAAGTAAAAACCACACGGTCAAGGTGTAATATGCATAGAGGAAGTTTTTCGATGGAGATAAGGTAGAGTTGGTTTTGACTGAATCTCTAAGTAGGAATACCAGCACTCACGGTCAACCAAGTTGCGGTCGAGTGAGTTCGGTCAAGGGAGGTGCGGTCAAGAGATATGTGGTCAAGAATGGTTGAGTTTGAAAGTTGTTGTCTTGAAAGTTTTGGCAAATGATAAGTTAGTCAGATTTTAACTTAGGCAATAAGTTGAACAAACAAACACAATTCACAATACGTTTGAATATCTGTAAGATCTAAACACTAAACGACAAACAAGATTAATATGAACAATAAAGAACAAGATGAACAATACTTGAAAGTAAATTTGTAGAATGTAAAGAGCAGTAAGTAAATAACACAAGTATTTGGAAAGGTTTGATCAGTTAAAAGATCTACATCCTTTACCAAGATGGCCAGTCTTGGATTTTGAATGGAGGTATATAATGATTCTTGTGAGTACAGATTACAGAGATGAAGTATTGAATCAACACCTATTTTATATAAAGTTCAAATCCTAGACTTAGACCAGTGTATCCCTTTTGATTCAATCTATGTGATTGATCAATTGGGGTGAGTGTGTGTGTAAGAATCAAAAGCTCTTTAGAATCTATATGATTTTAGAGCCTAATAAATCTTAAGTGTTACAAGGCTTGAGATGACTTGAATGTTGCTGGAGAGCTTTGAAGGTTTGAAGGTGAGTTCTTTGAAGATTCAAAGGATTCTGGAAATCTTGAGTTATGATCTTCAATCACCAAGTATTTCAATAGCAATTTCTCTCTTTGAATCTCAGCAATGTTCAATGAAGAACTTAAGGACTATTTATAGCCTTGAATGAGAAAGTAGCTGTTAGAATTACTTGGGCTCCAAGTTGAAGGACAATGAGCTGTTGAATTCTAATTGGAGCTCAAAACTGAGTTTGTCCTTTTTGCAGATAAGAGGTGGTCCCCATTTGAGATATTCAAAAATTTGAATTACTTGGGGTCCAAGTTCTGCAACGTTCTAAACTAACCATAGTTTGACCAAGGTTAAGTTTGAACAAACTTGGGTATCTTCTTTCCTTGTGGTCGAGACCTTGCGGTCGAGGGATTCACGGTTGAGTGGTCTACCACGGTCAAGAGGTCTACCACGGTCAAGTGAGTTCACGGTCAAGGTCTTGACCAATAAAAATCCAGACTTAGAAAATTTTAAGCCTATCAATCTAAAGCCTATACTATCAAAATGGACTATTCTAAAAATGAAGTTCAACACTTCTTACAATATATCCTAAAGTCCACAAAAGATAAAATTAGTTCATGGGATCAATCAAATCTAGATAAAAAAGTGGTTTATAATAAGCATACCCAACAATCTCCCCCTATTTGATTGAGACCATTACCTACTATAACAAAGGCTAATTCATTGTACTTGGTAATACATGTTTTCAAGAAAATATTATTTTATTAAATATCATGCCCCAAGTCAATGCACACTCTAAGCCAGTGTTATAGATTTCTATCAGCCGAAAAATAAAAAAAATAAACAAAATTCTAATCCTAGCAAGATAGAAATATAAGTTTGAATGCATTTTAGAGAGAAAGAACAATAAGAATGCAAATGTATCAAACAAACATTAAGGGCACTCCAAAGAAATATAACCATTAAAGTGAAGGGAGTGCAGAGCCAAAAGAGATTAAAGTTTTACAGACCCAAATAATAAATAAAAACAAACAGAAATAAAAATTGTTTTGAGACACCAAAGTTTCATCGAACACACACGGTCATCAAAAGAGTTGCAACAACAACGGTAGTACTTAGAATTTCTTCGAGAATCCAACACCAGGAATGATGATGGGATTGTTGAGGTCGTTGATCTCCAGAAAATCTAAACTATTCACGGTAGGGCATTCGAAGCTATCTTCACCTTCATCTTCCTCTTCTCTAGCAATCCTGTTTCCATGCCCGGTCGCTTGATTTTGAGAGGAGGAACCTTGAGATCCAGCAATGCTATCCACTGTCAATTGAAGGGTTGAGATCTTGTTGATCACTTCCTGCATATTGGTGTTAGAAATTTCATAAAACCTATCAATCTTGGAAGTTTGGACTTCTAGCCTTTGAGTATGGACTTGCATAGCTTGTCTCATAGCTTCTATCTTTGGCACGAACTTATCAGCGACCGAGAGCAACCCTACAGAAATGCAGGCATTGATTTCTGCTTTAAGAGAGGTCTTCACTTTATCCATCTTCTCAAATAAGAAATTCTTGTTGCTTGACATCACCTTTGATATTTCCTTGCCAGCTTCATCAACAATCTTGACCACAGAACGATCAATGGTATTAGATTGTGACTTGAGCTCTTCTTTGAGGTCAGCACGAGAGAGAGAGACGGTTGAGGTGGATGCGGTCGTTGAGAGATTTGGATTCACGGTAGCTAGACTTTCGAGAATAGCTTTTGTTATATTCTGACTCTCCCCCTTAATGGTCTCAACAATGGAGCCCTTGATCAGATCAACTTCATTTTGCATCTTAACCTGGTTTGCAGCAACTTTGGAAACCTCACCTTGAGTATCCAAATTGATTTGAGTCAAGAACTCAATGGCGGTCATAAGGTGAGCCATTGGATCGACTGAGCCTGAGTAGTTCTAGGAGGAGAGGGAGCATGAGTCTTAACCAACGCATCATCATCATGATTACTAGGTACACGGTCGCCATCTTGACCGTGCTGAAACTCAACATCAGTGGACTTGTCCTTTTCAGAGGTTGCCACAACAGGAGGGACTTGATCATTTTCATCACTAAAATCAGGACTCTCTACATCAACAGTCTTTTCAACATTTTCAGCAACATCAGCTTCAACACCTTGTTTTACAGATTCATCACTAGATTCTACCAACTCCATATCATCTGGTTCATCAACTAATTCAAGAGTATGCTTTGCTCGATGTTTTTGCGGTTGAGTAGGAGGGACATCAGCATCCTCATCACGGTCACTTTGCATGGGTGAACCGGATGGAGTGAATACTGGAGAGGCGATTGAAGGAGGAGGTCGAGATACTTAGATTTCTTTGCGGTTTGGATGGGACTTAGAGAAAGATCCCTTTTCTTGGATTTCTCCCCCTGAGACAAAGCGGGGAGTGCAGAAGACTTTGATTTGAGAGTTTTGGATGGAACGGTGGGAGAGGATAGGACAGGCTTTGAAACAAACTTTGTATGTAGAGCGGTTGATTTGGTTTTGGATAGAGCGGCAGGAATGATTTTGGAAGAAGGCTTAACGGTTGAGGGTTCTTTAATAACAACTCCAGTTAATGGTTTGGTTTTGGGAGGAGCGGTCGATGCACTAGGAAACCCTTTGCCTTTGAGTACCCTTCTAGTTTTAAGTTCTTCCTCAGCTTCTTCAATCTCTTCATCATCATCATGAACAGATGACGATCTTCTAGGAGCATCAAGTCCTAAGGCTATTCTGGCAGCCTTGGTGTAGTTTGGAGGGATGTATTTTTCTTTTTTGTGTATAGGCTCACGATTCCGGTACTCTTGATATTGATCATCACCAAACCGGTTACGATAGGTAGATCTCATGGTCTTGATGTCAAAGACCTTGGATAGAGAGATAGGCACCTTGGCATCTTTATCCTTGTTGATTTCCCTTCGAAGTTCAGGAATGAATTTGAACAGGAGGGAAAAGAATCTGGAGTTTTTCTTGTACTTGGTAGGTGCTTGATCATATAGCTGCTTCTTGTAATCGTTGATGTGGTCTAACAACAGTCCATACAGAATCTTGGGCCAGTTCACCTTTCTGCCCAGGTAGATTATAGTTGAGAGCTTCCATTAAGTAGAATTGAAGTTGCCATGGTTGCCACTTTTACACAGAAGACCGTGGCCAACCAGATGACCAATATAGTACATCACTTTAGGAAATGTCTTGCGGTAGGGCTTGCAAACATCAGTAGATCCAATTAATCTTGTTGCCAATCCATCTCATCATCAGATAGAAAGATAGGAGCCTCATTGTCAATGTCAAGACCAAGGGTGGAGGCAATATTAGTGTAGTCAATTTCTATCTTATGACCATACACTTCAACAGCAATCCAGTTAAGAGAGTTGTTCTGTTCATCTCTCCCTTTGACTTCTTTAGCGGTAGAATAGAATTCTCCAACTGCGGCAAGGTAATGATCAGATTGGTTCATGGTAAAGTAGTGGAGTATGTCTGATTTCTTCATCCTTTTGATCAAGTGTCTCCCAATAGCATCTTTTTGAAGATCTTCGAAATCTATAACGCACCCAGGAATGAATGATTGTTCTTCCTGAAAAAAATTGAGAAGTTAGCAACACTGGTACGGTCGACCATTGTTCGGTCGAAGGACCAAGATGATGTGGTCGACAGGCACACGGTAGACAGAGACGAGAGTAGACAAGAAAATACTTAGAAACATTCAATGAAATTTCTAAAAACACGCACAGACACCAAAACACTATGTGTAGCCAAAAATGAGAATCAAAAAGTGACTTTATCAAGAACACGAAAAACAAATCAATAACACCAAGAACACTGTTCATGGTGAGAACTCAGAAAACGATTCAGAGCATGAAAATCCATAAAAATTGCATCGAAATGAGCATAAAAACCGATTACATACAGAAACATCAACAATTTCACTATCAAAATCATAAGAAACTTGGAATATGAAAGGGCAAAATAAATTGCAATATAAACAAAAGCTCAAAGGTTATTCATGGAAAAGAGAGGTATATTAAACCAATCTTGAATCTAAACACGATAGAGAACTCAAAATCATAAGATTCACTAGAACAAGCATAATCATAATAAAAAAGAACTCAGAAAATGAGGCAATGAACCCGAATATGAGAGGTTGTCGAAACTCGCCAAAACCAAAATGAAAACTGAAAATAGAATAGTTTTGGGTCAAGAAATCATACCATTGAGTCTTCAGAGAGTAGTTCTTGCGATTTCTTAGATGATTTAGTAGGTTGAGATGATTTTGGTGCCATTTTATAGAGGAATGAGAGGAAATGGTAAAAGTAGAGAGAGAGAAGGATAGGGTTTGTAGAGAGAGAAATGGACAGAGAGTGTAGAGAGAGAAAGTGGAGGGGAGTTTATCTGAAAAGGGAGTTTAAGCAGAGAGATGGAGTTGAGGAGGTAGTGGAACCGTTTATGCAGAAAGAAGTGGGAGGTTAACTCTGCAAAACTCAGGGATTTGACCAGAGATGTCCTTTTGCCATAAATGCATGGATAGTGACGGCGGACATAAATAAGGGAATAAAATTTATTGCAAATGATTTGAATTAAATAGAAACGAGGGAAAAGAGGAAATTACGAAATTACCCCTTTGGATGACTAAGATGATCCCAAAATCTTGCTAAGTTAGAAATACTTACCTGGTCACCTAGATTTTTGTGGTCAGGTGCTTGACCGTGACCTTATGCAGTCAGGAGGGTACCTTGGATAAGAAAAGTTTCTATAAAGCAGTAAACCATTGTCATCGTTTTCCCATGCGGTCGGCTTCTTTAAAGCTTTGAACAAGTTTCATCTTTTCATGCGGTTAACATATGATGCGGTTAACAAAGGAGCGGTAGGCATGTGTGGTCGACCGAGAAGACGTGTTGACCGTGAAAACCTTAAAACTTTGAACTTGGATAAAACACAAAATATTAGCACAGAAATATATAGACATGATAATTAAAGTTCTAGCATACCCATTTCTCCTCTAAGATACCTAAATCTCTTCGAATCGAGAGCCTTGGTGAGAATATCTGCAATTTGATTGTCAGTACTCACATACTCTAGATGGATATTACCTTTTTCCACATGATCCTTGATAAAGTGGTACTTGATATCAATGTGTTTGGTCTTTGAATGCATGACAGGATTGTTGGAGACAGCAATAGTAGATGTATTGTCACAATAGATTGGACAATTTTCTTCGTTGATTCCGTAGTCAACCAATTGTTGCTTCATCCATAGCACTTGGCAGCAGCAGCTTCCAGCAGCTATATATTCGGCTTCTGTGGTAGATACAGAGACTGAGGCTTGTTTCTTGCTTGCCCATGAAACGAGTCGATTTCTAAGGAAATGACAAGTTCCACTTGTGCTTTTCCTGTCTATTGTACATGCTGCATAATTTGCATCTGAGTAACCTATAAGATCAAAATTTGAATCTTTGGAGTACCAAAGTCCAAGGTTAATAGTCCCAGATAGATATCAAATAATACGTTTAACAACAATAAAATGGGCTTCTCTAGGATCAGCTTGATAACGAGCACAAACACAAATACTAAACATGATATCTGGCCTACTAGCAGTTAAGTAGAGAAGAGAGCCAATCATACCTCGGTACAAGGTTTTATCAACCTTTTTACCTTTCAAGTCTTTATCCAACTTGTTACCAGCAGCCATAGGAGTGTCGTATGCTTTTGCATTTTCAAGTCCAAATTTCTTGATAAGGTCCTTTGTGTACTTTGCTTGGTTGAGGGAGATGCCTTCAGCACATTGTTTAATTTGTAGCCCAAGGAAGAATTTCAATTCTCCCATCATGCTCATCTTAAATTTTCTTTTCATTAGCTTCTCAAATCGCTTACACAACAATTCATTAGTAAAACCAAAAATAATATCATCTACATATATTTGAACTAATAAAGTATGATCATGATATTTAGCAATTAATAGAGTTATATCGATCTTACCACGCTTGAATCCCTTTTCAAGGAGAAACATAGATAGAGTATCATACCATGCACGTGGAGCTTGTTTGAGCCCATATAGAGCTTTATGGAGTTTGTAGACATGATTTGGAAATTTGGGGTCTTTAAATCCGGGCGGTTGAGCAATAAAGACTGTTTCTTGAAGTTCACCGTTGATGAATGCACTCGTCACATCCATTTGATATAACTTGAATCTTTTGAAAGAGGCATAAGCTAAAAATATTCTTATAGCTTCGAGTCTTGCAACGGGGGAAAAAGTTTCATCATAATCAATGCCTTCTTCTTGTTTGTATCCTTATGCAACCAACCTAGCTTTGTTCCTTGTGATACTTCCATTCTCATCCATCTTGTTTTTGAACACCCACTTTGTACCAATCACTCCTTGATCTTGAGGCCTTGGAACCAAAGTCCAAACTTTACATCTTTTAAATTGGTTGAGCTCTTCTTGCATGGCGACAACCCAACTTGAGTCTTGGATTGCTTCATCAACTTTTTTTGGTTCAACTTGAGATATGAATGCGGTAAGTGCATCATAGTTCGATCTTCTTGTTCGAACACCAGAATGTAGGTCACCAATGATATTCTGAATTGGGTGATCTCTGACCTCACAAACTTCTTGAGGTATATCTGGTTGAGTTGATGGAGGTTGTAAATCTTCTAGTGGTACATCATTTGTGCCATCCCAATCATAAGTAATTTGAGGGATAGGTTTTTCCACATTGATGGGTGTTTCAACTCCAACTCTATTTGAGGTAGCAGCAGATGTGGTAGCTTCTGGTGCTTCATGAGAGGTAGATGGAGGTGCAGTTGAGATAGATGGATTTCTTTGAGTTGATTGATTTTGTGGTTGATTTGTACCTGTCTCATTCAGCTCAACAAAATAATCAGAAACATTTGGAGCCATATGTGGCTCAAGAAGAGAATGTTCATCAAAAGTAATGTGGACAGTTTCAACTATCCTAAGAGTGGTTTTATTAAATACACGAAAAGCTTTTGAGTTTTTAGCATACCCAATAAATATACCTTCATAGGCCTTAGGAGCAAATTTATCTCGATGTTCTTTACCATTATAGAGTATAAAGCATTTGCATCCAAATATCTTGAGGTATGCTATGTTGGGGGTTCTTCCTCTCCAAAGTTCATAAGGAGTTTTGTTGTAAGTCTTGTTGATGAGGGATCTATTTTGAGTGAAGCATGCTGTGTTGACGGCTTCAGCCCAAAAGTATTGAGGTAGCTTTGCTTCAGCAATCATTGTCTTTCCAGCCTCTATCAATGTTCTGTTCTTCCTTTCTACTACACCGTTTTGTTGTGGAACTCCAGCAGCAGAAAAGTTATGGTAAATACTATGGTCATCACAGTACTGAGCTACACCGTTGTTCTTGAATTCTGTACTGTTATCGGATCGAACACTAACGATGTCATCTTCCTTTTGTGTTTGGAGCTGTCTAAAGAGCTCGGTCAAAATGTCATAGCAATCATCCTTTGAGATCATCATTTCAACCTACGTATATCTTGAATAATCGTCTACCACAACTAAGGTATATCTATTTCCACCAATACTTACGGTAGTAACAGGTCCAAACAAATCCATATGTAGCAGCTGCGAACATCTTGAAGTTGAAGGTGTGGTCTTGCTGGAGAAAGACGCCTTTGGTTGTTTGCCTAGTTGACATGCTGTGCACTTCTCATCGTGGTGATCAGATACTTTGGGTAGACCACAAACAAGATTCTCTCTACCAATCTTGGAGAGATACTTGAAGTTTAAGTGACTTAATCTATTGTGCCACAACCAACTATTTTCGCTAACATTCTTTTCTACAAAACAAAGATTAGAAGAAATGCAAGATGAAGTAAAATCAACAATATAAACATTTTTCTTACGAATCCCTTTAAGCAAGGTGACGCCGGATATGCCATCTTTGATGAGACAAAAATTTGAGGAGAAGTGGCATTGCAATCCTTTGTCGCAGAACTGAGATATTGAGAGTAAATTGTGTTGTAAACCAATAACTAGAGAGACTTCTTGGATGGTGATTTTTCCTTTTCGGATGACTCCATATCCTACAGTCTTTCCTTTGTTATTATCTCCGAAGGTTACTGATGGCCCCTTTTCTTCACGGACATCTTCCAATAAATTGATATCTCCGGTCATGTGTCTTGAACAACCACTATTGAGATACCATAAACTTGATTTATCCTTGGAGTGTCCAGCCATTAAGCAGAGGAGTTGCAAAATAGACATTTAAGAACAAGGTCCCCTTTTTATTCTTTTGGGTCCAAAGGGTTAGCAACTTTTGACAACCCACACCTGCCTCACAGAAGGAGGGTTACTCTTTCTGGGATTGGGTGTGAATCTCAAAAGACATTCAGCAGCTTTTGACCATAACCATCACACACAGAACAATGGTGGAAGCCACCCAACTGAGGGTTAACAAACTTCGTTGAGGTCTTGAGCATAACATTGTTAACTGGTATGGAAGATCTCTCCTAAACAAAGTTTAATTTCTTGAACTTGACCGCATGTCCCCTTTTTGCGGTCGACATGCCCCGGAAGGCTATTTGACCGTGACTAGAGGAAGAGGCACGGTCGTGTCCAGGTACTTTACCAGAGTCTTCATCTGAGGTAGGATCTTCCAAGACTTTTTCTTTCAACTTTGAAGCATTGCCATTTTGGTACTTAGCGTAGACATAATGGAACTCTAGTTTCTTCTTTGGTTCTTGTCTTTTACCCTTAGATCCTTGATATTTAGCCTTTGACCCTTCCAAACTTTGCTTGGTAAATTTCTCATCTCTTTCACAACAAGATGCACATTTAAAGTTGTCACTAGTTTGGAATCCCAAGCCTTCTTTATCACCACTAGACTTTTGGGATTCTAAGATTTGTTCCATAGTGACACGAGAATTGGTCCACTCATTAGCGATCCTTTTAAGGTCATTTATCTCAGCAGCCAATTTTTCGTTTTTAACTTTAAATATGGCATTTTGTTCTTCTAAGAAACGGTTTCGATCAGTAAGAGGAGTCATACTCTTGATCTGCTCCTTAAGGAGGGTGAGTTCAGATCTTAGTAGAGATTTCTCCGTCTTAAGCTGGGAAATTTCTTCAGTTGAAAGTGCTAAAGCTTCCTTCATGCCAGAGAATTTACTAATTACCTGTTCAGCTTTTGCAAACATCTTTTCTTGTTCATCGGGGGAAATGTCAAACTTTACTTGAGGAGTGGTAAACAGAACTTCCTTCACTTTGGGGTTTAGTAGAGCCTTCTTTGCTGCACTCACATCACATCTTGAATATAGAAGATCGCCATTCTTTTGAAATGGGGTTAGGAATCTCTTTTCAGCAAGTTCATCGGCCGTATAGCTTATCCGTTTAGGTTTTGCATTTGGTGAGTGACGATTTTCATTATCATCCTCATCATCGGAATGAACGACCAAACAAATGTGACCTTTTTCAGACTCCTCATCACTTTCATCAGAATCTGACTCTATCCAGGTAGCTAACTCTTTTATGGTAGAGTCCTCTTCAGCAACCATCCCTTTTTGCTTTGAGTATCTTGGAGTGAAGTTGTTTTTCTTCTTCATGTACTCATACTTGGGAATTGGGCATTCTGATGCGAAATGACCGGGTTTCCTGCAATTAAAACAAATGAGATCCTCTTTCTTCTTGGAGAAGTTGGAGTACTCTTTCTTACTTGTTGAGATGCTCCTTGAGAACCTTGCTGGAGCTTTGCTTGATGATCCGGGCCTTGCTGATTTTCTGAATTTTTGAAACCTTTTCACGAACATAGCAAAGTAATCATCGTCCATATCAAGCAGTTCTGATGTGGAGATTTTTTGGATCTACTTCCTCGATCACTTCTTTCTTTTGAGCGACCAACGGTAAACTCTTAGTTTGTCCGTCCATTTCTTCAATGTTATGAAGCTTGATATCAAAAACCTTGAGGTTGGCATAGAGGCTTCTGAGTGACATATCATCTAGTAACTTGGTATCTTCAAGAGTGTTTCCTTTGTGAAGATATTGAGAACCAAGAGCGGCCAGAAAATTAACATTGATTTCTTTCTTGGTAAGATTTTTTCCAAGTGCGGTGTAAGTACTCACGATCTCACAATAACGATCATAAGTGGCTCTAAGTGATTCACCGGGGATCTTAGCGAAGTTGTTGAATCTTCTTTGAATTGCAAACTTTTTGCTTTCCTTGCAAGCTTGATCTCCTTCGATGTAATCTTCAATTGCATCCCAAAGTTCTTTTGCAATAGCACATTCCATGATTTGTCAACGCTGAGATGTACTTAAAGTACTTAGGAGTATGCTCTTTGCTTTCAAATCCATTCCAACCAGTCTTTTCTCTTCATCGGTCCATTCAGCTTTTGGTTTCTTTATTGATGGTATGTCTACATTGGTTTCTGGATTCAGATTAGCTTTCATTGGGAAGTATGGTCCAATGGTAATACAATCACCAAGTTTCTCGTCCATGGAGTAAAACTGAGTTAGAATGATGTGCTTCCATACGTCAAAGTTATCTTCGTCAAACGCTGGAACGTGCGTGAAGTTAACCGTTAACATAGTTTTCTGACTTGCCATTTTGAATCGGCACCCAAGCTGTTAAGCTTGAAAAACAGAAGTTTTATGACGATGTTTGCTCTGATACCACTTGTTGGTCCCAAAGACACAACAAGGGTATGAAAAGAGGCTAGAGGGGGGGTGAATAGCCTATATAAAAATTCAACCCTTTTTCAAAATTCAACTAAGTGCTTACAATCTTGAATTTGTGTCAAGTAAAAACCACACGGTCAAGGTGTAATATGCACAGCGGAAGTTTTTTGATGGAGATAAGGTAGAGTTGGTTTTGACTGAATCTCTAAGTAGGAATACCAGCACTCACGGTCAACCAAGTTGCGGTCGAGTGAGTCCGGTCAAGGGAGGTGCGGTCAAGAGATATGTGGTCAAGAATGGTTGAGTTTGAAAGTTGTTGTCTTGAAAGTTTTGGCAAATGATAAGTTAGTCAGATTTTAACTTAGGCAATAAGTTGAACAAACAAACACAATTCATAATACGTTTGAATATCTGTAAGATCAAAACACTAAACGACAAACAAGATTAATATGAACAATAAAGAACAAGATGAACAATACTTGAAAGTAAATTTGCAGAATGTAAAGAGCAGTAAGTAAATAACACAAGTATTTAGAAAGGTTCGATCTGTTAAAAGATCTACGTCCTTTACCAAGATAGTCAGTCTTGGATTTTGAATGGAGGTATATATTGATTCTTGTGAGTACAGATTACAGAGATGAAGTATTGAATCAACACCTATTTTCTATGAAGTTCAAATCCTAGACTTAGACCAGTGTATCCCTTTTGATTCAATCTATGTGATTGATCAATTGGGGTGGGTGTGTGTGTAAGAATCAAAAGCTCTTTGGAATATATATGATTTTAGAGCCTAATGAATCTTAAGTTTTACAAGGCTTGAGATGACTTGAATGTTGCTGGAGAGCTTTGAAGGTTTGAAGGTGAGTTCTTTGAAGATTCAAAGGATTCTGGAAATCTTGAGTTATGATCTTCAATCACCAAGTATTTCAACAGCAATTTCTCTCTTTGAATCTCAGCAATGTTCAATGAAGAACTTAAGGACTATTTATAACCTTGAATGAGAAAATAGTTGTTATAATTACTTGGGCTCCAAGTTGAAGGACAATGAGCTGTTGAATTCTGATTGGAGCTCAAAACTGAGTTTGTCCTTTTTGCAGATAAGAGGTGGTCCCCATTTGAGATATTCAAAAATTTGAATTACTTGGGGTCCAAGTTCTGCAACGTTCTAAACTAACCATAGTTTGACCAAGGTTAAGTTTGAACAAACTTGGGTATCTTCTTTCCTTGCGGTCGAGACCTTGCGGTCGAGGGATTCACGGTTGAGTGGTCTACCACGGTCAAGAGGTCTACCACGGTCAAGTGAGTTCACGGTCAAGGTCTTGACCACTAAAAATCCAGACTTAGAAATTTTTTAGCCTATCAATCTAAAGCCTATACTATCAAAATGGACTATTCTAAAAATGAACTTCAACACTTCTTACAATATATCCTAAAGTCCAAAAAAGATAAAATTAGGTCATGGGATCAATCAAATATAGGTAAAAGGAGTGGTTTATAATAAGCATACCCAACATTTACCCTTTCCTTTGCCTTTAGGGCCCTTTCCTTCCTTTGACACTATGAGCACAGGAGCGGTTTCTTTACCGACTTTCTTTTCCGCTGTCTTTAGCATCCCATACAACTCAGACAGGGACTTATCCATGCCATGCATATTAAAGTTCATGACGAACTGATTATAGCTTTTTGGCAATGAATTGGGAATAAAATCAGTGGCCAACTCAACATCAAAGGGATGGCCAAGCCTCTCTAGATGCTCAAAGTGAGCCTTCATCTTCAATACATGAGGGCCCACAGCCTGCCCTTCGCTCATCTTGCATGAGACCAGAGCAGCTATAGTGTCGAACCTTTCTTGCCTTGCATGTTCTTGAAACATGTCTTTCAATTCAGCAGCCAAGTCATATGCCTCCAAGTGTTCAAGAGTCTTATGAGGCTCTGGACACATAGCTGTAAGCATAAGACAACCCACCTCACGAGAATCACTTTTGTGCTTCTTGTAGGCGTTTCTCTCATCCTTAGGAGCAGAGGCAGCAGGTTCCTCTTCAGGAACGGGCTCATCAAGAATATAGAGCTTGTCTTCATGCCTTAGAACAATTCTAAGGCTTCGGATCCAATCCGTGAAGTTTGCTCCATTTTCTTGAAGCTTTTCCTTCTCAAGGATAGATCACAATGATAAAGAACTTGTACTTTGAGCCATTATCTACAATTATGCAAACATGTACATATAAGTACCAACTTAATTAAAGATATTATAAATATTAGTATTTCACAAATACTCCCACTAAATTATATAACCTTCATATACATCCAATGTATAATATAATTTAAATGGGCTAAGATCCATATTTCATTTAATTTTATGTCCGCGAGGGTAGGATGCATAAAATTAAACTATTTAGGTAGATAACTCCTTATCAATCATATCACATATGACTCTTAGATCTTTTATGAGATTCTATCAAGACATCATACGTCATGCATATTTTAATCTCATATGTGCCTTAGGCCCAAAACTCTTTTGATAGCCTAATTAAGTCAACCCACTTTAAACGCATAGGAACAACTCTTTCACTCATCTTGTTCATACATGAATAAAATCAATGCACCTCGTGAGGGTTAGAGCGCGCATGAAAGTACCCATGTAATCCCAAGTGTTTTAATCATGAGTTGGCACGTAACTTAAGTTTTAAAGAAGGTTCATAATATATAGCATATAACACATTTATGATCACATAAGATAAACATGTTACACATCAAGTTTAGTCACTAAATTAATCTCCATTAATTTAAGCATGATATTATGTGTCATTAGTTTCTCTATAATTATGAGGATAAGACTATTTGAACTTTGGTTATTATCTCCAAAACAAGACAACAAGAAGTGCGGCCGAACTAAGCCATTAGGTAACCACAATTCCGCACTAATTCAAGAAACCAAGAAAGTGGTCCATGTGGCCGAAACTAAGCAATAGATGGTCTCGATGAACGTACGCCAATTGCATTCACAATTCCACATGGATTTCCAATCTTTGAAATAAGAACTTTGTTTCTCAATTTTAGCAATTATGAACTCTTCATAATTCTAACTTAACCTTGGCCAAACTTCAATAGTGAAGTGGCCTTTTGGTTGTATCCCATTTATGGAGATTGCATACTAGTAGGATACAAAAAAATAAGAGAATAGAAAAGTTGTACCTTTAGAAAAAGGGACTTTGAATTTGGACTTGAAAATGGTGCTGTTGTAGGGAAATTGTTGTAGAACAATTTGTGTAGAGTCTTGTCACGAAGAACTCTTGGAGAATTTGTGTATAGAATTGTGTATAGTGTGTGTGTAAGAAAAGTTTCAAGTCTAAGAACAATGTCCAAGAGAGGTAAAAGAGAGATGAAAAGAGATCCAAAAGAGATGAAAAAGAGATCCCCTCTAATGGTGGATTGGAGGGGTTTTTATAGTTGAAAGGGGATGTTTTTGGTGTCAAGACGGAGTCACAAAGATCAGTTTCTCGGGGAAAATCATATAAAATGAGCAAGGGAGAGATTCTTGGACAGAAATCAGTAACTGACACGCCCAGACGCGCGCGCATCTCGTATAGTCTGCGGGAGGCGCACGCTTCTGGCCCTAAAGGGCGGAGGCGCGTGACTTTGAAATGGAGATTTTGACAGAATGGACTAGAAAGTTAACTCTGTTGTGCAGTTTAGTCCAAAACTGACGGAATCAGTTAGGAACTTAACCGAACTAACAGAAATTAACAAAAACAAGTAAAGTAAAAATACTATATATGCAATCGGGGTGAGAGGTCCAAGGCGGGGTGTCTACAGTGGTTGGTTCATCATTCTCAATGATCTCCACCTCATTACTATCCATTACGAGAAATCCATATCTCTCGGGCTCGGATCGTAACCTACCAGATCTGCGAGTTACTTGTGTATTCTGAACAGGTTCCACAACTCCTTGTGGTTCTTGCTCTTGTTCCACTATTGGTTCAATGTTATTTTCTGGGTCTTGAATTTCTTCAAGATTTATTTTACTACCACTGATTTCTTTGGAGAGAAACTCTTTCTCTAGAAAGACACCAGTTCGGGCAACAAAAATTTTGTTGTCCGTTTGGTTGTAAAAGTAGTATCCTTTAGTTTCTTTAGGGCAACTCCAATGGTAGTCCTAAGCTCATAGGTATCAAAATCAAATTTTGATACCTATGAAGCACTATTCATATGGTACTAAAAATATCATCTCCAACAATAGGTATCAAATAAATGGTATCAAATTAATTTTTAAGATTAAATAACATTATTAAAACTTTTTAACATGATAAATAACTTATAAAGTATGACATCGTTTTAATTAATTTTCTATTAATGCATGCTTGAAAAAATAAATTTTATTGATTATAATAATTGTGTATGTAAAATTTATTTTTGGAAAGATTAAAATTAAAGTTGTGATATTTATTTTGAGACGAAAAAAATGCATACTATTTCTACCCAACACTCTTAATTTTCAGTAATTTTATTAAAAATGTACATATATTTTAATTTTTAATAATTTTATTGAGAATGTAGATAAAAATTTATTTTTTTAATGGAAGAGAAGAAAAGAGGTTAAAAATATAAAAGAAAAACAGAAAAGAAAAAAGGAAAAAAGGAAAAGAATGGAAACATGAGAAACAGTTTGAACTTGTGGACAGAATGCCTTGGACAAGACATCATCCCATGGTGGGAGAAGCTAAAGTAGATTGTTTTTCATCCACTTTGACCCTTACTCTCGCGCGTGGAGTGAGTGTGAGAAATTGTGAGAGTCCCAAGCAAATTCCTAAAAATGCTACCTTGATTAGGACTAAACCAAAATTTGATACCTATCATTTTTACTATTGGAGATGCTAAGACTTTGAGGTGGGTATCAAAATTAGGTTTTGATACCCACCATTGGAGTTGCCCTTAGGATATCCCACGAAATTACATTTATCAGATTTGTGTGCAAGTTTGTTTGAGACAAGTCTTTTGACAAAAGCTTCACAACCCCCAAATCTTCATGAAAGACAGACAAGGCTTCTTTCCGCTCCACATCTCATATGGAGTCTTTTGAACCGATTTAGTTGGAACACGATTTAGTGTGAAAGCAGCGGTTTCTAGAGCGTAACCCCAAAAAGGATATTGGAAGATCAACTTGACTCATCATTGATCGAACCATGTCTAACAAAGTACAATTTCTCCTCTCGGACACACCATTTCATTGTGGTGTTCTGGGTGGAGTCAATTGTGAAATTATTCCACAATTTTTTAGATGATCATCAAATTGATGACTCAAGTATTCTCCACCTCGATCTGATCGTAGTGCCTTAATACTTTTTCCAAGTTGTTTTTCTACTTCATTTTGAAATATTCTAAATATCTCACATGCTTCACTTTTATGTTTCATTAGGTAAACATACCCAAATCTACTATAATCATCAGTGAAGGTTATGAAGTATTGAAATCCTCCCCTAGCATTGCTACTTAATGGTCCGCATACATCGGAATGTATCAACCCCAATAAGTCGCTTGCCCTTTCACCTAGCTTGGTAAAAGGTGTCGTAGTCATTTTTCCAAGAAGACACGACTCGCAAGTATCATATGACTCAAGGTCATATGAACCTAAAAGACCGTCCCCATGGAGTTTTGAGATACGCTTCTCATTAATATGACCAAGACGGAAATTCCACAAATAAGTATGATTTACATCATTAGGTTTAGATTTCTTATTTACATGATAGACATTGTTATTATTTTCATTCTTGACATCCAAGATATAAAGGCCATTAAATGAATTAGCAATACCATAAAGCCATCATTTAAATAAATAGAAAATCTCTTATTCTCAATAAGAAATTTAAAACCTTCATTATCCAAACAAGAAATTGAAATAATATTTTTACTTAAATCCGGAACATAATAACTATTGTTCAAAACAAGAATTAATCCGGAAGGTAAAGTGACTTCATAAGTCCCTACGGCTAATGCAACAACTCTTGCTCCATTCCCCACACGTAGGTCTACTTCACCATCTTTAAGCAGTCTCCTATTCTTTAGTCCCTACACATTTAGACAAATGTGAGAACCACATCCGGTATCCAATACCCAAGAATCAGTGGTAGAAAGGAGAATATCTATCATATAGATACCTGAAGTCGACGCAGCCTTGCTGCCCTTCTTCTTCTTTTGCTCTTCCAAGAAAGCCTTGCAATTACGTTTCCAATGACCAATTTCTTGGTAATGGAAACAGATTGCATCCTTTTGTGAATCGGGTTTTGCCTCAGAAGCCTTGGCAACCTTTACCTTGCTTATCTTGGGTTTGACAACTTTCTTACCCTTTCCTTTGGCACTATCCTTCTTCCCATCATGAACCAAGAGCACAGGAAAACCTTTCTCCACAATCTTCATCTCCGCAGTCTTAAGCATATTATGCAACTCGGAGAGATTCTTATCCATTCCATGCATGTTATAATTCATCACAAACTGATTATAACACTTTAGCAATGAATTAAGAATGAGATCCGTGGCTAGCTCTAATGGGATTGGATAACCAAGTTTCTCAAGATGCTCTACATAGCCTTTCATTTTAAGCATGTGAGGACTCACTTGTTGTCCTTCACTCATTTTGCAAGAAGTGAATGCAACAATGGTCTTGTACCTCTCTTGCCTAGCTTGCTCTTGAAACACGTCTCTTAACTCCACGCCTATCTTATAGGCTTCCAAATGTTCCAAACTTTGTTGGAGTTTTGAGCACATAGTAGCAAGCATGAGACAACTTACATCTCTAGAATCATTACGATGTTTCTTGTAATTGTCTCTTTCTGCCCTAGGGGCAGTGGCTTCTGGTTCTGCAGGAAGAGGCCCATCGAGAATGTACAACTTATCTTCTTGCCTTAGAACAATTCTTAGGCTACGGATCCAATCCATAAAGTTAGTACCATTCTCTTGGAGCTTATCCTTCTCAAGGATCGATCGCTACGAAATTGATTGAGAGTTGTTAGTCATTATCTACAATTATGCAAAATTTCCAAAATTTAATAAGTACCAATTTCATTAAATAAATAAATAATGTATTTTTCCAAAAAATACTCCCACTAAATTATACAACCTTCTTATACATCCAATGTATAATATAATTCAAATGGGTTAAGATCCAACTTTAATTTAATTTCAAGTACGCTTTGACGCACCGCTTAAAATCAAATTAATTAGGTAGACAACTCTTGTCAATCATATCTCATATGACTCTTACATCCTTTTATAAGATTCTTTAAGAAATCCAATTTCAAAAAGCATGTTAAATCTCATCTTTGCCTAGGCCCAAAACTGTTTTGACGCCTAATTAAGTCCAACCATTTTAAACGCATAGGAAACTCTTATTCACTCATCTTGCTCATACATGAATAAAATCAATGCACCTCACTTAAAATTACCCATGTACAAACAAGTGTTTTAATCATGGAATGGCAAAAAGACTTAAAACTTTTCTTGAAGGTTTATCACATATAGCATTCAACACATTTATGAGCACATAATATAAATATGTTACGCATCAAGTTTAGCTACTAAATTAATCTCTATTAATTTAAGCATAATATTTATGTGTCATTAGTTTCTCTATAATTATGAGGATGAGACTCTTTGAACTTTGGTTATCATCTTCCAAATCAAGACAACAAGAAGTGCGGCCGAAACTAAGCCATAAGGCATCCACAATTCCGCACTAATTCAAGAAACCAAGAAAGTAGTCCATGTGGCCGAAACTAAGCAATAGATGGTCTCGATGAACTTAGGCCAATTGCATCCACAATTCCACATGGATCTCCAATCTTTGAATCAAGAACTTTGTTTCTCAATTTTAGCAATTATGAACTCTTCATAATTCTAACTTCGTTTTATCTTCGAAACTTTGATTGCGATCAAGTTTGGGAAACACAATCTCGATGAACGTAGATTAGCCATCCGAACCTTGAACCAATCCTAGAATCACAAGACTAAAACAAATAGGAAATTTAAACCCAAGATCCACACCCAAAACCCAAACCCCACCCCCGCACCAAACCCTAGGTACGGCCGGGTCAAGGCATGGGTCCGGTCGGACCTTTCTGAAAAATCCAAATTTTTAAAGTTTCAAAATTTATCTCAAAATTGTTTTCCCGATTCAATTAGGATTTGGTGTTCTTGGTGATCCAATCACCATGATCATCAAAACCTTGAATAGACAATTCATTCTTGAATCCCTAGAATATCAAAACTTTGATCCAATCAAAAATTGATAATCCAAACAATTTTAAATCCACCATAATTTTTATTGCGATTGAATAGTGCGATTAAAGTTTCTAAAACAATAAACCACATAAAATCATATAACACATAAACATCATAATCCAATATTCATATCATGCTAGGCACAAAAACAATTTATATACACACAAGATGATCTTAGTATTGAAATAATCAACATGAACGGGGCTCTGATACCAGTGTTGGGTTTCGGAATAACATGCGCAGTGGAAAATAGCATTTAAAATTTTAATGAATCCCAAAGCCCATAGATCCATTCATATGATTAAATCAAATACTTGCAATATGAATACTAGAAAACTAACCCTTACATTGATTTCTAGCCTTTGATCTTGGTGGAGACTTGAAGCTTGATCACGAAGTAAGAACACGAACTGTGAAGATGATAAGCTTCACCCTCTAGCGGTATCCACACCACGAACGAATATCAAGGAGCTTCTTGATCTTGGTTGCTAGACCAAAATTGTGAAACACGTTTTCATAATTGATATGAACTATATGGAATATTATTTGTGTATAATTTTGTTCTTCAGTCTAGGATCTCTTAGAACAAAATAATTCTCTCTCAAACTCTTTGGAGGCTTGCACAAAAAATATGTATTGATTATGGCTAAATTAGGGTTGTTTATATACAAGTTAGACCTATTCCAAATAGGTAACTTGTGTCTAAACCCGCAAGGAATCATAATTAGGAAAGTCCAAGACCTGTCCAAAATCTGTTTCCAAATTAAATCAGGAAACCAATCCCGACAAACTGTGCGGCCGCCCAAAACAAACTATGCGGTCGTACACTCAACCTGGAACAATTATGGTACATTTGAGCCAAACTGTGCGGCCGCCCAAGATATTCTGTGTGGTCGCACACTTGCTCCAGTCTCCCTTTAATTTCCAAAATCCCTCAATGGTCCTTCGTCCCAATATTCCAATATAGTCCTTTTTAGGATTCGTTCTATTATGTGTGACCCTCTAGGATTATACTAAGTTGGCAATGGGTTCAAACATGAAACCGTAAGATATGATTAGATTCTAGCAAACCGTCATACCTACCTAAATAATATAACTAGATACAAGTTCGCATTCCATTTAGAATATGTCACAATCCTTTTGTCCACGATGTCATTGAACACAAGTCATGGTCAACAAGTCAACTTTTCTTTGTTCAATACTTTCTCTATTCCGAATATGTTGATAATCCAAACGACATTGATCTAATCAATTCATTTGAGTCCAGCCGAACATTTTCATCAACATTATTCCTACGGGAGGCCTAAGCTTGACATCTCTCCGAGGAGGGACAAATCCATTTAGCTTATTATTCTTCCCTACGTGAATTCGATTATGCCAATCATATCCTTTTTAACTACCCGGTTAAAGGTAGCGTTTGAATATGTCAAACATAATGTTCATCAAGTGGAAGACTATAATAACTTCATGTCTAAGGATTCAAATGACATAACTAATATGAGATATATGTACGACATAGACCATGACATAAATCTCATACAGCGGGTCATGTCCAGTACCTTGTTCCAAACAAGTACCCATAAATCAAACATGATCATCCCATGATCATTTAGCCTTTATACTAGTGCTTAACAAGTACTAGGGACGGAGATTATTATAAGGAAACATGAACAACAATAATAATCAAAACATCTCTTTATTAATATGAAATAAATGATAACAATTACAACGTTTATTAAACGTGCCTAGGGCACCACTACCAACACGACCATATGCTTGCTTGATTTGCTTGAGTAGAACTACGGACGCTTGATTCCCGTAAGGGATACGTAGACACCCCGATCTCGCACCCCTTTAAACCGAGATGAGATTGGTAGTCTCTTAGTGATCGTCGAATCCTCTTTACTTTAAAAGTGAATTCTACGAGGGGCTCTGTAGACACCCCGATCTTGCACCCCTTAAACCCTCATTTAAATTGGTCTAAACCTGATAATCGACCTAGAACCCCAGATTTGGCTGTTCGGACTACCGAGCGCCTTATCGGTGCATCTGATGAATAAACCGAGTCCAGATCTGTGATCAGGACTCAAAACCGAGTAAATAGGCAAGTTCTCAAAAATTCGCGTGCTGGGACCCCTCGCCGGGACCCACGCTACTAAAAAAGCCTTTTAACCGGACATCTGATGCATTAATATTATATTGTGCTATTCCTTGCTCTTCGATCAATTACAGATACACCGGCGTGATCATAAAATCATTCCGAGCAACTTTCATGTTGGGCCCGCGGACAACCGGGACATCGGAGCGCGCACAACGGAGCAGTTGCGAAGCGGAAAGCCGGAGCTGGAGCAAAAGTGCACCAAGGCCGCCTAGACCAGCCCTTATTGCCACTTGGCATTTTGTCTTTGGTCAAGAGAAATAATTCAAAATTCAAGATTGGGCACCAAGTTTTGAAGTGCACGGCCGTGCGCTTTAAACTGCACGGCCGTGCATATCAGTTCGAGCCAGTGCAGAATTGTTCCAGTTTTTATCATTTCTTGCCCATTTTTTCGCCCATCTTCTCCCTCACTCTTTCACCTCAACCACAATTTTTTCTACCCTACAACCTACCCCCTACACCCTAAAGCTTGGGGACCAATTTTCACCTCCCTCCTCCTCCTAATGACTACCCAAACTCCCTCATTCTTACCACTTCTAGCCAACCAATTCTTACCACACTCTCTTCTCTCTAACACTTCTCTCTAACCAGCCCTCTCTCAATATCTCTCATCCCCTAAACCTTCTCTCCACCACATCCATAAGTCCACCTCTAAACCACCATAAAACCACCACAATCCCACCATAAAACCACCACAAAACAACCACAAAAACACTCACAACTCAAGCAATCATCAAGCAATCCAACTCTCAAACTCAAACAACCAAAAAGAAGCCTTCTCTTGGAAGCAAAGGAAGCACACCCTCCCCCCCTAACTAGGTAAGTTCTCTTTGTAATCTTTATTTATGAAAAGATGTAATTTGTTTGGGATCTAGCCATTTGGCTAGATTCCCATGTTTTCTTAATATGTTCTTTGTATAAACTTATTATTTGCCATGGAAATAATGTTATGAATGTTTGAATCTGTACCTTGGCATGTATATATGTGTTTGTGATAGTTCCATGTCCAATTCTTAGCTTGGTTTGGGTTTATTCATGTCAAAATATGCTCATTGCTTCCAAGTTCTGTGAATCTGTCCCTATCTCCCATTCTCATGTATATTCATGTTCAGACTAGCTTTTGATGCAAAGTAACTCCTGGATAATATTCTTAACATGCTAAAGTTTGGTTTCCATGAGTTTCAAATGTTAGTTTTGAGTCTAAGTCATGTTTTGAGATTCATCTTTGTGACTAAAGTGAGAAGTTCATATAATCTGTCAACGTGGATGATTTTCATGTGTTTAAAACCCCATCTTAAATTGATTTCTGGACTTGGATTAAAACATGAAAGTTTTTCTTTGTACATTAAAGTTCATGCTCGTGAAGTTTCATGCCTATATTCCATGTTTATCTTAGGTTTTGATGCATAAACTTGAGTTACAGATGTGCTGTCTTGATTATCCATCTCTGTACCATGATCTGTTTTCATGCTTAAAACCCATGTAAATATTGGTTTTTAGACAAAAGTCAAAAAATGAGATTTGTTCCCAGAAAGCTCATGAAGATGAACATATTTTTATAACAATTTTTGGACTCCATAAAGTACCCTTTTACCCCTTGATTAAGCTTTTAAGAATCAGATTTTACATTCCCAGTCTCTGACATCCAAATGTCAGAGACCTTTTGAACCACTTAAACATGCTTTCTGGGATCCAAATTTTGGGCGCTTCATATTTCGAATGTTTTATTCAACTTTTATGCTTTGAGTTTTTCCAGAATCATGAGCTAATATTGTAGCGACCCCAAAACCCGTTTCTATTTATTTTATATTTTTGGGGATTTTTATTTGACTTATATGTGCATTTTTATGGGTTGCATTATATTTTATGATTTGCATATCATACTTGATTATTTTTGTTATTTACTTAGTTAGTAAAAATAATGATTAAAGGAGTTAAATGATTAAGTTGAAACTTTAGGGTCCTAGTTGAAATTATAAGTTTAGGGGTTAAAGGGTTAACTTGGAAAGTTGGGTGATCAAAATCCAAAAATGGGTAAGATATTTAAAGAACTTTCCTTCTTTCTTTCCTTCACTGTGTTATTTTCTTCTTCTGCAACTTTCTCTACGTTTCAACTTAGGTTAAGAAAGAAAAGGTAAGTTCGACCCATTTCGATTTAATTCTTTTTATTTACTTACCCGTTTTAAAAACTAATTATATAAAAATGATCAGGGCGTCGAGTAGGTCATTTCTAGCCGAACAAAACTGATTTCAGCGATACTTTTTCCGGAACTAGGTAAGTTACTAATTCCCCTTTAAATGTTAAAATAGTCATATATGCTATATGTGATACTTCTACTAGTTAATCTTGTGTTTTGAGTAATATTTGCTATACTTGTAATTTTGGGACAACGGGAGTAGATGAACTTAGTTATAGCTAGTGTTGAAATGGTTTAGAAACCATATTGAAATCTAAATGAAAGTTGCTAATGTTGTGACTAATGTTGGGTAGTATCTTGTGTATATATGTGATGCTTGTGAAACAAAAGGAGTAAACTTTGGTTAAGTTTTTAGGCCTGCCGGGTGATGTGGGCGGCCGCCCAAAAATGGGTGTGCGGCCGCACATCTATCTGAAGGGTTTTCTTCTTGGGACAGAGCATTTTGGGCGGCCGCACAGCCCTGTTTGGGCGACCGCCAAGTTGTCTGAAAAAGTTTAGAGTTTTCAACTAAGGAGTTTAGAGATCAACCTTGGTCTAGTTTTTGGGTAGTGTCCTAAAGTACTTAGATGATTGTTGTGGAATGTTAGTAATGGATTAAATGTCCTTTTTATGGACTCTTTATAAGGATTCTTTGTGTACATCTTGTGATGTATTTGGCTTAGTTCCTTCGTGGATTAAATGCCCCGGGTTTTGTTTAGCAAGTATTCATTACTGTGCTTTTGTAAAGGTCCAGCTGGTCTTGTTGTGGAGTCAGCCAATGGAAGAATTATAGTGGTACAGGTAAGTCCACTATAAGGTTTTCCATTGGAGCTTGTGAGTCAGGCGGTGGGAGAATTATAGTGGCACACAAGCCAAGTTCACTATAAGGTGTCCACTGTGCCTTCTAGTTTCCCCAGTCCAGATTGGCCTTGGATGGGATGAATTGCTCCCTTTGGTGAGTATTTGGGTTATGACTTTGTGTCATATTTCCCTCTCTGGTTACTTGGTTCTATTGGTTATGGTTTGGTTTTCGGGATCCCGGCTTCAGCTATTTATGCTGCTCAGATGGTTTTCTCTGATGGGTTTCTCAGATGGTATTCTCATCGGTTATGGTTATTGGATAAACCTTGGCTTGGTATCCACCGGAGTGTGGGCAATGTGATAAAAGTGATATATGAGTTGATGTTATGTGCTATATGCTATATGATTACTGTTGATATTGTTTCTTTATGATCATCATATCAGCATGTAACGTAGTTGCATTTTAGTAGCTTACTGAGATTTATTCTCACCCTTATTTGTTTACTGTTTTAGATAAAGGCGGGTCCAGGGGATAGGACACTTGGCACGGGAGGACGTTGGTTTGGTAAGAGTTGGGACTTGTTTTGTTAAGGTTGCATTATGTAAATGTGAAACCTTTTGGGTAGAGTACCCGTACTTTCTGTTGTCACACCTATTTGGGTAAATGTTGATGTATGTATATTTGTTTAAAAGTTGTAAGCCTTCGGGCTAAGTACTTTCGTTGTGAAAGTGTTTGTAAAAGTTTGTTTCAAGTTAAGTGAAGTCTTTGAACTTCAAGTGTGTTTTTGTTCCACTTTCTAAAAGGACATTTCGAAAGTTTTTTTTTAAAAAAGAAGTGTTTTATAACGTCTTCCAATCGTGTCCCGAGCGTGGGGCCAAGTAGGACCACGGGTCTGGGGCGCGACAGTTGGTATCAGAGCTAGGTTGTAGATTGTCTAGAATGACTAAATGACCTAGGAGGGTAGTAGAGTATAGAGTGAGTAACGTTGAGTGTTTGATGCAGGTATTCATTAAAAATGGGTGAAACTGACGGAGATCAGGCCGGCTCTTCGGGGCAAGGGGATGCCAGAGAAGAGGCTCGAATTATGTTCCAAGGAATGTTCGAAGCAGCGATGAAAACTATAAATGATCAGAGGCAAGAAAGGGAACAGGTACCACCAAGATATGTCCTAGAACAGTTTCTGAAAATGAAGCCTATGGAGTATGATGGAGAGCCCGATGTATCTAAAACTGAAAGGTGGATTGAATCGATGGAAAAGATCTTTGATGCTTTGAGATGTTCGGAGGAAGATCAAGTCAGGTTTGCTACCTATAAATTGAATGGAGCGGCTGAGCATTGGTGGAAAGCTTTGAAAACAAAATGGGATGAGACTCATGTACCTTATACTTGGGAGAATTTTCTGGGAAAGTTCAAAGAACACTTCATTCCTCGAGTAGATCAAGACAGGAAAGAGATGGAATTTCTTAACTTGGAGCAAGGCTCTATGTCAATTGCTCAATATTCAGCTAAATTTTTAGAGTTGTCCAGGTATTGTACTCACCTAGTGGCAACTGAGGAGAGGAAGGCTACAAGGTTTGTGAAAGGTTTGAAAACCGTGATTAGAACTCAGCTAGTATCCCATAAGTTGCAAGATTTTCAGGATGCAGTGGATCGAGCTTACCAGGTGGAGCATGACATTGAGGAACATAAAAGGAAAATGGAATTGTTAGGCGCTGGGAACCAAGTTAGGCAACCACAACGTGGTGAGAGTAGAGGAAATCAAGGTGGATCTTCACAATTTAAAGGGTTTTCTCAAAGACAGTCAGGTAACAGAAATCAAAATAATACTTCAGGGAGTCAGAGTAGAGGAGTTTGTAATTATTGTCAGAAAGAAGGGCATTCAGAAGAGAGATGTTGGAAGAAGCAGGGCAAGTGTTTGAACTGTGGTCAGTTAGGACATTTTCAGAGGGATTGCCCTAAGTATAGGATGCAAGCATCGGGAAGTGTGGTTGGGTCCTCTCAGGGTCAGCAGAGGGATTCCTCAGGCAAGCCTAAGGTTCAGGGTCGTGTCTTTGCTATTTCTCAGCAACAGGCTTCGGAGTCCTCTAATGTGATAGGAGGTATTATTTCTGTGTCTGGTTTGAGGGCACGTACACTTATAGACCCTGGCTCATCGCATTCTTATGTGTCTGTGCATTTTGTTTCTCGATTGCATATGTCTTCTGAATCTCTACCTTATGTGTTAGAGGTGTCAACTCCTATAGGGGAGTGTTTGGTGACCAATGAGGTGTTGCATTCTTGTGATGTGCATATACGTGATCATGTTTTACCTGCTGATTTAGTTATCTTACCATTACAAGATTTTGATGTTATCTTGGGTATGGATTGGTTGGGTAAATATCATGCGTCTGTTGATTGTGCTAATAAAGTGGTCACATTTTCTATCCCAAATGTTCCTAAATTTTCTTTTGAAACTGTTCCTTGGGGTAGAGAGTTTAGAATTATTTCTTATATGAAGGCTAGAAAGTTGTTGAATCGGGGTTGTACGGGGTATTTGGCTAGTGTTCTTGATACTACTAAAAGGATTCCTGATATTGGGGATGTGCCTATTGTTAAAGAATTTTCAGATGTATTTTCTTCTGAGTATGCTATGCCTCCTGACCGGGAAATAGAGTTCTGTATTGACTTACTTCCAGGTACGGCTCCTATATCTGAGGCACCTTACAGAATGGCCCCCGCTGAATTGAAAGAGTTGAAGGTTCAGTTGCAAGAGTTACTTGATCGAGGATTCATTCGTCCTAGTGTATCCCCGTGGGGAGCTCCAGTATTGTTTGTTAAAAAGAAAGATGGGTCCTTGAGGCTGTGTATTGACTACAGAAAGCTGAATCAGGTAACTATAAAGAATAAATATCCGCTTCCTCATATTGATGATTTATTTGATCAACTTCAAGGGTCAGTTGTCTTTTCAAAACTTGACTTGAGGAGTGGATACCATCAGTTGAAAATCCGTTCTGAAGACATTTCTAAAACTGCTTTTCGTAGTAGATATGGCCATTATGAGTTTCTTGTTATGCCTTTCGGGTTGACTAATGCTCCGGCTGTTTTTATGGATATGATGAATAGGGTCTTTAAACCTTATCTTGATACCTTCGTGGTTGTATTTATTGATGATATTCTGGTTTATTCCAAGTCCCGGGAGGAGCATGAGCAACATTTACGAATGATTTTATCTATTCTTCGTGAGAAGCAATTGTTTGCTAAATTCAGTAAATGTGCTTTTTGGCTCAATGAAGTATCTTTTCTTGGGCATGTGATCTCCAATAAAGGTATATCAGTTGATCCATCCAAAGTTGAGGCTATTGTGAATTGGAGGAGGCCAGAATCAGTTACAGAAATTCGAAGTTTCTTGGGGTTAGCTGGGTACTACAGAAGGTTCATTGAGGGGTTTTCTAAGATTGCAACTCCCTTGACTCATTTGACTCGAAAGAATATTCCTTATGTGTGGGATGAAAAATGTCAAGCTAGTTTTGAAGAGTTGAAGAAGAGATTGACTACAGCTCCTATTCTCGCCCTACCTAATGGTAATGATGATTTGGTAATCTATAGTGATGCTTCTAAAGAAGGCCTCGGGTGTGTGTTAATGCAGAATGGAAGGGTGATTGCATATGCTTCGAGGAAGTTGACTCCGAGTGAGCAGAATTATCCTACCCATGACATGGAGCTTGCAGCTATTGTCTTTGCATTACACAAGTGGAAACATTATCTCTATGGAGCAAAGTTTGAGATTTTCACAGATCATCAGAGTTTGAAGTATCTTTTCTCCCAGAAAGAGTTGAATAATAGACAACGAAGATGGATGGAGCTATTGAAGGATTACGATTGTACAATTTCCTATCATCCGGGCAAGGCAAATGTGGTAGCGGATGCGATTAGCCGGAAGTCTTATGTAGCTTCATTAATGGTGCGGGAATGGAAGATGTTGGAGGATGCTCGAGATTGGAGTCCTTATGAATCAAAGCATGGAGCTATTTTTGCGAACATTCGAGTATTTCCAACTTTAGTTCAACAAATAAAGGAAGCTCAGAAGGATGACCCGGAATTGGTAAAGATTATGGATAAAATCAAGGAAGGTAAATTTGAGGATTTCTCACTCAGTTCCGAAGGGGTATTGACTTTCAGAGGTCGATTGTGTGTACCTAATGTTGATGGGGTTAAACACCAAGTTCTTGATGAAGGCCATAAATCAAGGTATACTATTCATCCCGGGAGTACTAAAATGTATCAAAATTTGAAGCAACACTTTTGGTGGAATAATATGAAGAGAGAGATAGCGGATTATGTATCCAAGTGCTTAACATGTCAACAAGTTAAAGCTGAACATCAAAGGCCAGCAGGATTGCTTCAACCGTTAGAGATTCCGGAATGGAAGTGGGAACATGTTACTATGGATTTTGTGACAGGGTTACCTCATACTCAAAGAAGGTTTGATGCAGTTTGGGTGATTGTTGATAGATTGACAAAGTCTTCTCATTTTCTACCTATTGAGATTGGTTATTCTATGGAAAAGCTTGCAACTTTGTACATTAATGAGATCGTGAGGTTACATGGAGTTCCAGTGAGCATTGTATCTGATCGTGACCCTAGATTCATATCTCGGTTTTGGCAAGCGTTTCAGAAGGCTTTGGGTTCAGAGTTGAGATTTAGTTCAGCTTTTCATCCTCAAACAGATGGCCAGTCCGAGAGAACTATCCAGATTCTTGAGGATATGTTGAGGGCTTGCTCAGTGGATTTTTTCAGATTCGTGGGATATTCATTTGCCTCTCGTAGAGTTTGCTTATAATAACAGTTTTCAGTCCAGTATTGGGATGGCTCCTTATGAAGCCTTGTATGGAAGGAAATGTCGGTCTCCTATCTGTTGGGATGAAGTGGGAGAAGCCAAGATTTGGGGTGTTCAGATGGTTAATGATTCAGTTGAGAAGGTTAAACTTATTCGAGATCGTTTGAGTACTGCCCAGAGTAGACAGAAAAGCTACGCTGATCATCGGAGGCGAGACCTTGAGTTCGAAAAGGGTGACTTTGTGTTCTTGAAGGTTTCCCCTAAGGTGGGTATTCGAAGATATGGAAAGAAAGGCAAGCTTGCTCCGAGGTTTATTGGTCCATTTGAGATTCTTGGAAGAGTGGGGGATCGGGCTTATCGTCTTGCTTTACCTCCTTCTCTTGATAAGATCCATAATGTGTTTCATATTTCTATGCTTCGGAAGTATGTGTATGATTCTTCTCATGTTTTATCTGAGGTTCCCGAGGATATTGAGCCGAGTATGTCTTATGAAGAACATCCGGTCCAAGTCATTGATTCGAAGGTGCAAGAATTGAGAAACAAAAGTATCCCTCTTGTTCGAGTTGTGTGGAGGAATCACAATGTGGAGGAATCGACTTGGGAACTTCGGGAAGAGATCGAGAGGAAGTACCCTTGGTTGTTTGAGGGCCTCAGTAAGTAACCTTAAAATTCGGGACGAATTTTCTTTAAGGGGGAGTGATTGTAGCGACCCCAAAACCCGTTTCTATTTATTTTATATTTTTGGGGATTTTTATTTGACTTATATGTGCATTTTTATGGGTTGCATTATATTTTATGATTTGCATATCATACTTGATTATTTGTGTTATTTACTTAGTTAGTAAAAATAATGATTAAAGGAGTTAAATGATTAAGTTGAAACTTTAGGGTCCTAGTTGAAATTATAAGTTTAGGGGTTAAAGGGTTAACTTGGAAAGTTGGGTGATCAAAATCCAAAAATGGGTAAGATATTTAAAGAACTTTCCTTCTTTCTTTCCTTCACTGTGTTATTTTCTTCTTCTGCAACTTTCTCTACGTTTCAACTTAGGTTAAGAAAGAAAAGGTAAGTTCGACCCATTTCGATTTAATTCTTTTTATTTACTTACCCGTTTTAAAAACTAATTATATAAAAATGATCAGGGCGTCGAGTAGGTCATTTCTAGCCGAACAAAACTGATTTCAGCGATACTTTTTCCGGAACTAGGTAAGTTACTAATTCCCCTTTAAATGTTAAAATAGTCATATATGCTATATGTGATACTTCTACTGGTTAATCTTGTGTTTTGAGTAATATTTGCTATACTTGTAATTTTGGGACAACGGGAGTAGATGAACTTAGTTATAGCTAGTGTTGAAATGGTTTAGAAACCATATTGAAATTTAAATGAAAGTTGCTAATGTTGTGACTAATGTTGGGTAGTATCTTGTGTATATATGTGATGCTTGTGAAACAAAAGGAGTAAACTTTGGTTAAGTTTTTAGGCCTGCCGGGTGATGTGGGTGGCCGCCCAAAAATGGGTGTGCGGCCGCAGATCTATCTGAAGGGTTTTCTTCTTGGGACAGAGCATTTTGGGCGGCCGCACATCCCTGTTTGGGCGACCGCCCAGTTGTCTGAAAAAGTTTAGAGTTTTCAACTAAGGAGTTTAGAGATCAACCTTGGTCTAGTTTTTGGGTAGTGTCCTAAAGTACTTAGATGATTGTTGTGGAATGTTAGTAATGGATTAAATGTCCTTTTTATGGACTCTTTATAAGGATTCTTTGTGTGCATCTTGTGATGTATTTGGCTTAGTTCCTTCGTGGATTAAATGCTCCGGGTTTTGTTTAGCAAGTATTCATTACTGTGCTTTTGTAAAGGTCCAGCTGGTCTTGTTGTGGAGTCAGCCAATGGAAGAATTATAGTGGTACAGGTAAGTCCATTATAAGGTTTTCCATTGGAGCTTGTGAGTCAGGCGGTGGGAGAATTATAGTGGCACACAAGCCAAGTTCACTATAAGGTGTCCACTGTGCCTTCTAGTTTCCCCAGTCCAGATTGGCCTTGGATGGGATGAATTGCTCCCTTTGGTGAGTATTTGGGTTATGACTTTGTGTCATATTTCCCTCTCTGGTTACTTGGTTCTATTGGTTATGGTTTGGTTTTCGGGATCCCGGCTTCAGCTATTTATGCTGCTCAGATGGTTTTCTCTGATGGGTTTCTCAGATGGTATTCTCATCGGTTATGGTTATTGGATAAACCTTGGCTTGGTATCCACCGGAGTGTGGGCAATGTGATAAAAGTGATATATGAGTTGATGTTATGTGCTATATGCTATATGATTACTGTTGATATTGTTTCTTTATGATCATCATATCAGCATGTAACGTAGTTGCATTTTAGTAGCTTACTGAGATTTATTCTCACCCTTATTTGTTTACTGTTTTAGATAAAGGCGGGTCCAGGGGATAGGACACTTGGCACGGGAGGACGTTGGTTTGGTAAGAGTTGGGACTTGTTTTGTTAAGGTTGCATTATGTAAATGTGAAACCTTTTGGGTAGAGTACCCGTACTTTCTGTTGTCACACCTATTTGGGTAAATGTTGATGTATGTATATTTGTTTAAAAGTTGTAAGCCTTCGGGCTAAGTACTTTCGTTGTGAAAGTGTTTGTAAAAGTTTGTTTCAAGTTAAGTGAAGTCTTTGAACTTCAAGTGTGTTTTTGTTCCACTTTCTAAAAGGACATTTCGAAAGTTTTTTTTAAAAAAAGAAGTGTTTTATAACGTCTTCCAATCGTGTCCCGAGCGTGGGGCCAAGTAGGACCACGGGTCTGGGGCGCGACAAATATGGTCGAATTTTGTGATAAAAGTGTTGTAGTTACTGTTTTGCTGTGCTGAGTTATTTTCCTTGAATAATATTATTGCTAATTATTGAGTCTAAAATTCATCCAAAAAGTCCATAAATACTCACCAAAGATCTCTAATATTCTGGGATTAAATCCCAATTTCTAGTTTTGGATTTGGACTAATTTAAGACAGGTGCATAAGCTCAGGGACGAAAAGTCATGCCAAAATTCATTGACCGAGCTCGTGGCGAGGACTTTTATTCCTTCGAAGAATTTATTATATTTTGTATATAATGTATTCATTCCCCTTCCCCGTTATATGTTTTATTCTTTTGAAATGTTCAAAACCATTTTCGAAAACCGACCGGGAATCCACCCAAGCCGATTCCCGGCTGTGACTTAAATGAACATTCCTAGATTAGGAGACGTCCATATATATAAACACACATTCTTTTTCAAGTTAAGGCATAAAATCAATCTTTCAAAAGGCATTTAAAATAAAGCGTAGGCGGAAGCATGCTAGAGACCGTAAGGGTGAGTGGAGTACTGCTTATCACCTTCTCTACTCGTAACTTAGCCCCCGAAACCACTTCAAATCAAAATGGGGTTTTATCTCTATTTTCCCTTAAAATAAAATGAGGTGGCGACTCTCTGCTTTGAGCGGTTTCAAACCGCTATGAGAAACCGAGCGGATTCAAACCGCATTCGCACGGACCCATTTCTAAAGAGGTTCGCGCGCGGGCTCTCACAATGTGTTATATGCGCTTTATGTGGTTTATTGTTTTATAAACTTTAATCACACTATTCAATCGCAATAAAAATTATGTTGGATTAAAAATTGTTTGAACTATCAATTTTTTGATTGGATCAAAATTTTGATAATCTAGAGATTCATGAATAAATTGTTTATTCAATGTTTTGATGTTCATGATGATTGGATCATCAAGAACACCAAACCCTAATTGAATCGGAAAAATCAATTTGGGACAAATTTTGGAACTTTAAAAATTTGATTTTTCGAAGGGTCCGACCGGACCTAGTAGACGACCCGGCCGGACCTCCGGGTCTGGTGTGGGTGCGTCTTTGGGTCTTGGGTGTGGATCTCGGGGTTTGAATTTCCTATTTGTTTTAATCTGTTGAATTCTGATATTGGTTCAAGGTTTGGATGGCTAGCCTACGTTCTCGAGACTGTGTTTCCCAAACTTGATCGTAATCAAAGATTCAAAGATAAAACGACATCCCAACATTCCAACATTAATTTAATTCCATTTCATCTCTTAATGTAATTGTTTAGAAAATATTCAACATGTAACCATTAGACACTCAATCAATAAAATCATTTAGCTTAGATTTCCCCTTATCTTTACTTTGTAGTTGTTAGCATATTTTATCAATTGAAGGACATGTAAATATAAGAACACCAAAGGTAGCAAGACCCGTGTAAGCGGGGCGGAGTGGGTGTTTAAGTACTTTCCACTCCGTCACCTAACCCCCGAACCCCTCATCTCAAGAATCTTTGGTTTCGTAATCAATAAAAAAAAAAGCTATTTTCTTAGGTTTTCTCGTGTTCCTCTAAAACATGGGTGGCGACTCTTAAAATCAATTAGACATCCTAGGTTAATTCACCGCTCTAGCCAAGTCGTGGTTCACCGGGGTATCTACAGTGGCGACTCCGCTGGGGACATTGAGGGTTAAACTTGCATTATCTGCTTTTTGTGTTCTTATATCTGTTTTCTGTGCATTCTGGTAAAAAGGGTAGGAAGCGCGCGCCTCCGGCCTTCTTGGCCTAAAGCGCACCCGTCCGACCCTTATTACCAGAATCGCCCACCTTCCATCTTGTCCTTCAAATTTCATATTTCTATGCTAACAAGTTTCTGTAGGGGAAAGTTACATAATTTGGGACCGGGGCAATCCCCTGAGTCCGCGGTTCCTTCTGACATTCTGACAGGTACCCCAGATGCGCGTGCCTCCCACATTCATGGCGCAATGCACGCGCTTCCCACGTAATTTCCCTGAGTCGCGCGCTTCTGGTCCATTTTCCAGAACAGAATAGTAAACAGAACAGTGAACAGAATGGGCAGTTTTGACAGTGTGTGGGCACCGGGCCTGCATACACCCCCTTTTAATTTTGTTTATTAATTTTTATCGGTCACACGGGTGATTCGAAAGTTGTAAATTACGTGCTTATTTGTTTTTTTTATTTCCTTTGAAAAAAAAATATTTTGTCACTTGTTAGACCTCACACTACGCGCACAATTCTTATCAACTACTCACTATCGAGTCGCACAAGTCCAACCCCAAACCCGTCGAGGCCCGTCCTAGGAAGTTTCAAGCTCCACCCGACCTTGACTCTTTCGAAGCGGTCAACCTCAGCCCGTGGCGTAGTTCAAGACTACATGCCGGGGGTGACCTTTAAGCCTCTCTTTAGCCGAGCACAAACCACACAATTCTAGTTAGGGTCTAACACTCCGTGACTCAAGTCGGTTTCCATGTGCCGAGATTTCCCTAAACTAATGTCTTCAAATCATACATGTCACTCGTTGTTTTGGACGAAATAAAACTCCGTCCCCAAGTGGTTATTATGGACGAAAATAAAAATCCGTCTAATCCCGACACATGTAGGATTCACAAGCGTGGTGGAATCCGATGAGTATATGGGACCACGAGAAGGTCTATATACTAGTGTGACGATTCCACTATTTTTCTAGAAACCCCAAAAAGGACCACGTCCTTCCGACTTTTGTAAATAAAAAAAAATGTCATTTTTCTTATGTGGTTAAGTCTTTTTTCTTTGTTTGTGGGTTAATTATTTTACTCAAAATATGTTTGTGGGGCCAACCTAAGATCGACCGTGTTCTCTCAGTAGGTCCAATGGCTTCCAACAGCAATAACAACAAGGGTGAGAACATCTCCATGTCCAACGAAAGGCTCTTCAACATAATAAGAGCCTTGGGGGAACAAATGGATAGACTTGTCGAGGATGCCCGCCGCAAGGATGATTTGTGGCAAGACCGTCTTGATCTCGAGAGGAAAATTCACAAGGAAGAAGTGTCTGAACTTAAGGCTCATTTGTAAGAGCTCACCGACAGCAAGGCAAAGGTCCACGGTAAATCACGCTCAAGTGGCTCACCCCGCAAAAGTCACAAAGGTGCCACCAACGACCTTGTCTATACCCCTCTCAATGGCATAACCATAACCGAAGCCTACGAAGCTCTCAAAACCAAGGGACAAGTTTCTCCTCTCCAAGGGTACAAGCAACCACAACCGTTACGTCGCAACCATGCCCACCACAAGTGGTGTGACTATCACCAATGCAGCGGTCATCTCACCGAGGATTGCTTCTCCCTCCGCGACATCATCCAAGATTCGATTGACAATGGTGAGTTTACCGTGGTTGAAGAGCAACAGTTAGAGAGTGAGAACATGCAAGAACTCATCAAGGAAGGGGCTAAGATTTGAAATAGGGTCTCAACAAGAGATCATGCCGCAAGGAAGGCTACAACGACAATGGGGACTACAACAACAATCTCCGTTTCTCTTTCTCTACCTAGTAATAGGAATTAAAAAAAAAAAAGAGTCAAAGTCCTCTTTAGTGTGCATTAAAGTTTTCTCTCGTCCCATGTTAAATGTTCGAGCCCATTGAGTCATCAAATAAAAGTTGTTCTTGTCCTCATACACTCTTCCAAGTTGTTCAATTAATTATTGGCAAAATGATAAAAAAAATGTCTAAACAAGTTTTGGAATGAAGGCCATCGTTTGAACGCCTAGGGGCTAAACATCAACAACGGCACCAACAACGAGACATCAACAATGACGAAATCAAGACAAAGAAAGGTGGAGCAACGATCATGAAGCAAAGTTTTCAAAAGGGGATAAAAAAAAAAAAAAAAAAAAAAAAAAAAAAAACTCGCTAGGTTGAAATCCTCAAATCAACCTAGGCAAAAGTTAGAGCACAAACAAAAAAAAAAAAAAATCCCCCTCATTCAAAGAAGTTCATATCAAGGATCAACTTCATTGCACCAAATGAAGGACGAAGCAACATCGACAACAATCACAACGAAGCAACAATTCATCACGGCGAATGGAGAATCCACAAGAACTACGGTGACCTGAGCCTCTACACTGGAGGAACGTAGCCAACCTTTGGGTCCGGTCTCATGCAAGAAAGAAGATATTTTAGCCCTAGCGCGTTATGGTGATCGGCCTTCCTCTCGAATTTGTCATGACATCTTTGTACGATTCATTTGCCAATGAATTAATCACCAAAAGATTGAACAACTTTCTTAGATTTGGAATCGCTTTCCGTTCCTTGTCGAGTCTAGGGCTTTCTCTTCTTTTTGCGATACTCCCAGTTTCTTGCAATCAAACTGGGGCTTTCTTTCTCTTCTCTCTTAATGACTTACTTGCCTTCGTGAGTCATTCAAAAAATATACATACATGAAGTCAATACTAGGGACACTTCCCTAGTCGAGTCAATGTCACTCATCTTTAGTGACAAGAGGTCTTCACCGCAAAATCACATGTCTTATCTCCTCAGCCAGAGTCAATGCACACTTCCTCATTAATCGAGTCGAAAAAAGAAGACGCAAAAGAGATGCCCGCTAGATTGAAAACCCGAAAGGGCGGTCTAGGCAAAAAACAGGGTGCGTCATAAAAAAAAAGAGAGAGTGGGAGAGAGAAGGGAAAGAGAAATGGAGATCTCCGGCCTCTAAGGAAGACAACTGCACAAGCTTTACATTGGATCTCCTCAAACAAATCAATTCCCCACCAAGTCAACTTTGGGATTGCAAAAGGCTCGACAAGATATGGCACCATCAAAGGTTGTCTTGGGTTATCGGCATCATTCTCCAGCAGTGTGCATTTTTGGGTTCATGAAAAGAAGGCCCGTGGTAACCAAGACCCATCCGAGAACGAGCCCATCATAAAAGGGCACGAGGTTGCACAAATAATCCCTAGCTAGTCAGTTGGCTTGGGCAGCAAATAGCAACAACATGTGTCTCAGTTTTCAAAGCTTCTTCAAGTATGTGCTTCTAAAGTACACCGAAAGGCTCCCGAGAAATGGAGTAGCTCTTTCCATGTCCTCTCATGTTTGTTCCCTCGCACGAGGATGAGTCACTCTTGCTTTGCTCAACAAATGGTGACGCCCTAGGGGCTATGTGACTCAAGAACAAGGGCTTCTTTTGCTTCATTTGACAATCAATAAGCCCTAGGGGCTATGCTCAAGAAAGATGTATGGGACTATCCTCAAAGTCTCTCAAAAGGGATGTCAAAAAAGCCCTCTTGTCATGTGTTCCCGTACTCATTCCCCCAATCAAGGATGGACCTTTCTCGCAATCAATGATGGCACTCTAGGGGCTACGGTCAAGTCTTAAAGGCTCCCTCGGCAAGAAGCAATTCACCTCAATGTCCCCAGCAACATTTGAAGCTTTATACCAAAAGGTCTCAATGGGCTTCGCAATCTACAAATCTTTTGGGCCACGGCATTACAGTGATACAAGCAAAGGGAAATATTGGGGCTTCGAAATTAACAAGCTTCTGCAGTGGTACCCGAGCAATGTAATTTGGGAGTAGTCTTATGGCTCCATGAAAGGGATCAAACTTCAATGGTCCCTCAACACTTCCAGTCAAAAGGCCCCTTGGTTTTAAATGAAGGCTCCAATGATTTGAATGAATTTGATGATTCTTGTTAGAACTCACAGCGAGATTCTGAAGGAAGTCTTAGAGAAAAGGAAAAAGATTCAATATGTTAGACTCACCCGGCTGAGTTATAGCGGGCAATGCCAATATGTTAACTCTATAAGCAGGGTTACGGCCAATCCCAATGTTTCTGCAAGTACTGCACCCCCTTCTCCAAGATTAAAAGCACAGGCTGCATCCGAAGATCTGCTGTCGGTTCAAATCAAGAAGACTCGAGCAAACATACCGTTTGAGACTTTATCACACCAAGACCTTATCATCTGAAACAACATCACCATCTTCCACAAGACGTCTCGCGAAGACCGTACTACATCTTCAACATGGACCTTTCGCCATTTGGGTATCAACCACAAAAAGGGCCATCCATCTCCAAGCAAGAGAAAGAAGGAGATCGCCTTCAAGAGTTCTTCCCAATAGCGCCATCCGCTCCCAACATAATGCTAAGCCGATTCCAAGAAATTTTGAGGCTTCACACCGAAAGGTCTCCACATCCCGCCATCTACAAACTTGATAAGCCCATGACATTTGCGGCTTAGCAATCTCTCAAAGCTTGGTATCAATGATCTTCTCTTGGGGCTTTCCCACGTCGACAACAAAAGACAGTTTATTTGAATGGGCTAAGAGTTGATTCATCTTGGAGCTTCATAAGCCACTCAAAGTTCAGCATTCGTGGGGTTTTACAATCAGCAACCCCTTGGCATCTCGGCATCAATAGTCCCTTTTGAAGCCCCATAATCGACAAATCTCTTGGGGCTAGACATCAATTTCGTTACACCACGGCAACAACGACATAATTCAACAAGGCAATTTGGACTTCGATCGAACATGACTTGATCTTGGGTTGGCTTTACAAACACACAATGGTTAAAATGGTTCACCCACGAACTAAAAAAAAAAAAAAAATCTTTTTGTCACATGTGTGCATATTCTTTCCCTTCTAATCTAAATAAAAAAAAAACTTTTTCTTTTTCTTTTTCTTTTTCTATGTGCAAAAGTTCGTGCTTTACTTTGCCTTGCTCCTAGCATTCTTCCCCAGCGTTCTCCACCATCCTTGAACTACGCTGGTCTGATTCCTTTCAAGGGATACGTAGGCAGCCTTTTGGCACGACCAACCCATCATCCAGAATACCATCTCACCGACACTCCATCAAAGGCAAAAACAATTCATCATCACCAACATCATCATTCTCCATCCAAGGCATGGACATTTTTCATCAAAAGCATCAAGGCATCCACCACTACAACATTAATCCATCAAACGGCAATGGTAAGTGAATGTATAAATACATCCGAGGCTTTCCTCAAATCACACCGGACACAAAATCACTTTCTCCATTCTTACAAAAACTCTCTCTCATGCAAAACTGCTTTCAAATCACATTGCACCACGAGCACAATTTCTCTCTTCATTTCACACTTCATGCATCTTCTTGCACAAACACATATACCTGCCAAGCATACACATAACAGGTACCACCACGAAGTCAACAGCATCCGCTACTCAAGGCACTTCATCCCCAGCAGAAAATAGTCCAAAGTCAACCATGCCCGCATCCCCACGATAAAGTCAACAGCAAACAACACCTCTAGACAGCAATTTGGTCCACGGTGATCCCACAATTAGCAAATGGATCCCGCATAAGCAAACAGATCCCGCATCAGCAAATGGATCCCGCCATCAGCAAACGGATCCCGCCTTAGAAAACGGATCCCGCCTCTAGCAAACGGATCTCGCATCAGCAAACGGATCCCGCTTCAACAAACGGATCCCGCATCAGCAAACGGGTCCCGCATCAGCAAACGGATCCTGCCTTAGCAAACGGATCCCGTATCAGCAAACAGATCCCGCCTTAGTAAACAGATCCCGCCTCCAGCAAACGGATCCCGCCTTAGCAAACGGATCCCGCTTCAGCAAACGGATCCCGCTCCAGCAAACGGATCCCGCACCAGCAAACGGATCTCGCCTTAGCAAACGGATCCCGCCTCCAGCAAACGGATCCCGTACTAGCAAATGGATCCCGCTCCAGCAAACGGATCCCGCCTTCAGTAAATGGATCCTGCACCATCAAATGGATCCCGTATCAGCAAACGCACCCTACATCAGCAAACGGATCCCGCATCAGCAAACGGATCCTGCTTCAGCAAACGGACCCCACATCAACAAACGCATCCCGCTTCAGCAAACAGATCCCGCATCAGCAAACGGATCCCGCATCAGCAAACGGATCCCGCATAAGCAAACGGATCCCGCTTCAGCAAACGGATCCCGCTATATCCTTTCTATATCAATTAAGACGCTTACACAGGGAGCGCACTCCTATCCTTTGTAATTTTAAATTCCTGCTTTATCGAGTCTTTGTTTTCTCTTATCGATGTCCTCGGCGGTTGTCTTTCTTTCGTCGACGCGTTTTGCTTTGCAATCCACGTCGCCGAGGGACTCTGTAGACACCCCTCCTTGGACCTCTCACCCCGATTGCATACATAGTATTTTTACTTTACTTGATTTTGTTAATTTCTGTTAGTTCGGTTAAGTTCCTAACTGATTCCGTCAGTTTGGACTAAACTGCACAACAGAGTTAACTTTCTAGTCCATTCTGTCAAAATCGCCATTTCAAAGTCGCGCGCCTCTTCCCTTTGGGGCCAGAAGCGCGTGCCTCCAGTAGACTATACGGGATGCGCGCGCATCTGGGCGTGTCAGTTACTGATTTTTGTCCAAGAATCTCTCCCTTGCTCATTTTATATGATTTTTCCCGGGAAACTGATCTTTGTGACTCCGTCTTGGCAACAAAAACATCGCCTTTCAACTATAAAAACCCCTCCAATCCACCATTAGAGGGGGTCTCTTTTTCATCTCTTTTGGATCTCTTTTCATCTCTCTTTTACTACTCTTAGACCTTGTTCTTAGACTTGAAACTTTTCTTGCACACACACTATACACAATTCTATACACAAATTCTCCAAGAGTTCTTCGTGACAAGACTCTACACAAATTGTTCTACAACAATTTCCCTACAACAGCACCATTTTCAAGTCCAAGTTCAAAGTCCCTTTTCTAAAGGTACAAATTTTCTATTCTCTTATTTTATTTGTGTCCTACTAGTATGCAATCTCTATAAAAAGGGATACAACCAAAAGGCCACTTCACTATTGAAGTTTGGCCAAGGTTACATCCCAACATTCCAACATTAATTTAATTCCATTTCATCTCTTAATGTAATTGTTTAGCAAATATTCAACATGTAACCATTAGACACTCAATCAATAAAATCATTTAGCTTTCATTTTCCCCTTATATTTACTTTGTAGTTGTTAGCATATTTTATCAATTGAAGGACATGTAAATATAAGAACACCAAAAGTAGCAAGACCCGCGTAAGCGGGGCGGAGTGGGTGTTTAAGTACTTCCCACTCCGTCACCTAACCCCCGAACCCCTCATCTCAAGAATCTTTGGTTTCGTAATCAATAAAAAAGGCTATTTTCTTAGGTTTTCTCGCGTTCCTCTAAACGTGGGTGGCGACTCTTAAAATCAATTAGACATCCTAGGTTAATTCTCCGCTCTAGCCAAGCCGTGGTTCCCCGGGGTAACAACCACCTACCAAGAGGTGATGTCTTCTCCTGATTCGGACAAGTGGCTTGGAGACATGGAATCCTAATTGCAATCCATGCAAGATAATCAAGTTTGGAATTTGATTGATGCGCCCGAAGGTGGAAAAACCATAGGATACAAATGGGTCTTCAAGAAGAAGACTGACATGGATGGGAAGGTGCATACTTACAAAGCTAGACTTGTAGCGAAAGGTTATAGGCAAGTTCATGGTATTGACTATGATGAAACCTTTTCACACATAGCAATGATCAAGTCTATAAGAATTTTGCTTGCCATTGCCTCATATCATGACTATGAAATATGGCAAATAAATGTCAAAACCGCTTTCTTAAACAGAAAACTTCAAGAGGATGTGTATATGACACAACCAGAAGGTTTTGAACAAAATTCTAAAGTATGCAAATTGCAGATGTAACGACCCCAAAATTCGTGTTATTCATTTTATATTTATTTTATATTTTTGTGAATTTTAATTTAAAATTATGTGTGCATTTTATGTGTTGCATCATAATATACGAATTGCACATCTTATCTGACTATTTGAGTTAGTTAAAGTGTTAGTAGTAATATTTGTTTAGGAAGTTAATTGTGTTAGTTGAAACCTTAGGGTCCTTTGTGATAATTAACCTTAGGGGCTTAAGTGTTAAAAATGGAAGTTGGGTGATTTATATGAAGAATGGAGTAAAAATCTTTAGATGATATCTCCCTCCCCTCTCCTCTGCGTTTACACCATACTCACACACCAACGTTCCCAAAATATTTTCCCAGAGAATTCCATTGTTGATGAAGGTGAGATTTTGTTCTTATTAATTTCATTTCTTTTAATTTACTCCATTTTCAAATCTAATTATATATAAATGATCAGGGTGTTGAGTAGGCCATTTCTACCGGATCAAATATTATTTTCTTGATACTTTTCCGGAAAATAGGTAAGTTACTAATCCCCCTTTAAGTGTTAAAATGGTCATAATCATGCTATATATGCTTAATATGTGGTGAAATGATGTTTTGGTATACTTTTATTATACTTGTAAATTTGGGACGGAGGGAGTAGTAATAACTTTTATATATACTTGTAAATTTGGGACGGAGGGAGTAGTAATAACTTTTATTATACTTGTAAATTTGGGACGGAGGGAGTAGTAATAACTTTTATTATTATGGGTATATGCTAGATGAGGTTGGTATGGTAGTGTTGTGAAGTTATAATGATGTTGTTGTGCTTTAGGATTGGGTAACAACTTGGTAATGAAAGTGAACTTTGTTAGATTTTTCCTGGGAATTGGTCATTCTGCAGTGGAGCGGCCGAGTCAGTAAATTAGAGCGGCCGATCCCCTTATTGTCGAATGTTGAGTTCTAGGAGAGCGGCCGATCAAAGTAAAGGACTTGACCGATCCGTTCGGCCGAGTCAAGTAAGTAGAGCGGCCGAGCAGTCTGAGTTTTAACAACTTGTTTGTTTTTCGTTAAGTATTAGGCTAGGTCTTAGGCGATGACCTAGGATGCCTAGATAATTGTTATGAGGTATCAAACTGATAGAATTGGTCCTTTATGATCGGGTTTAACTTAATGTGATTGTGTAGATGGATTGTGTGGTGACTTAATGTCAAGATTGTGCACATTATTGTGAAAACGTGTTTACTTCTCTATGATGAGCTTGTGTGGTTTCCTTCTATGGAATCATGCCCTGGTTGTTGGTTTAGCAAGTATTTATTACTGTGCTCTTTGTTCAAAGTCCAGCTGGTTTTGTGTGTTATCGAGTGGAGGTGGAAAGCATTATAGTGGCACACTAGCCAAGTTCACTATAAGGCTTTTCCACTGGTCCTATTTCCCAGGTTTGGGATGTTATCGAGTGGAGGTGGAAGGCATTATAGTGGCATCAGTTAAGTGCACTATAAGGCTTTTCCACTGGACCTATTTCCTCAGTCCAGATTGGCCTAGGATGGGATGAACTCGCTCCCTCACGTGAGCATTTAGGGGTATGACTTTGTGTCATTTTCTCCCACTATTGTTGTTGTTATGTTATATGGTTCCGGAACCTGTTTCAGCTATTGATGCTGCCCGTTGTTACTTTGTCTCTGTTGGATATGGTTTGGTTTTCGGGATCCCGGCTTCAGCTATAATGCTGCTCAGATGGTTTCAGACAGATGGTCTTCTCAGATGGTTTTCTCAGATGGTTTTCTCTGATGATCATGTTATTTCGGTAAACGTTGGCTTGGTATCCTCGTAGGAGTTTTTACTCCTACACTATGTGTTGTATGATGAGTTGGTCGTTATTTCCAACCGGTATGGGACGGTTGGCGATAGGGAGCCTCTCATATTATGTACTATATGCTATATGATCATTTGTGACATTGTTCCTTTATGTTTATCATATAAGCATGTAATGTAGTTGCATTTTAGTAACTTACTGAGATTTATTCTCACCCCTTATTTGTTTACCGTTTTAGATAAGGAGCCCAGGGGATAGTTCACACACAGGGAGGACGTCGGGAAGAGGATCTTTGGTAAGACTTTTAGGAAGTGGTGTGTATGTTAAAGGATACATTATGTAAATGTAACACCTTTTGGGTAGTGTACCCGTGACTTAGTTTTGTATCATCTCTTTTAGTAGATGTCGGTGTTGTATTTGTAAGTAAAGTTGTGGCCAAGTGGCTCAGTACTCGTTGTGAAAGTTGGTTTGTTTTATGACTTCAAGTCAAGTTTCAAGTAGTTGTGTTGGTCGTGTGATCCTTTTTATGAAAGTATATTTCGAAAAATTTTCCTAAAATATTTGTGACGTCTTTCGTGCGTGTCCCGGACGTGGGGCCAAGTAGGACCACGGGTCGGGGCGCGACAACAGAGATTCATCTATGGATTGAAGCAAGCTTCTAGGAGTTGGAATCTTCGTTTTGATGAATCGGTCAAAGAGTTTAGCTTCATCAAGAACGAAGATGAGCCTTGTGTATATAAGAAGATTAGTGGGATCATAGTGCTATTCCTTATCTTATATGTGGATGACATATTGCTCATTGGAAACGACATTCCTACACTTTAGTCTGTAAAGACTTGGTTAGGAAAGTGTTTCACAATGAAAGATATGGGTGAAGCCGCATATATACTTGGCATCAAGATCTATAAAGATAGATCAAGGAAGCTAATTGGTTTAAGCCAAAGTATATACATTGACAAGGTTATTAGAAGATTCTGCATGGAAAATTCTAAGAGAGAAACCTTGCCAGTGTTACATGGAGTTTCTTTAAGCAAGACTCAATGTCCTAAGACAAACGATGAGCGTGAGAAAATGAATGATGTTCCATATGCCTCGGCAATTGGGTCCATCATGTATGCCATGATATGTACTAGGCCGGATGTATCTTATGCTTTGAGCATGACGAGTAGATATCAATCAGACCCCGGTGAAAGTCACTGGATGGCTGTTAAAGCGATTCTTAAGTACTTGAGAAGGACTAAAGATTCGTTTTTAGTCTATGGAGGAATGGAAGATGATCTCGTTGTAGGTACTTACACGGATGCAAGCTTCCAAACCGACAAAGATGATAGTCGATCGCGATCGGGTTTTGTGTTTATGTTAAATGGTGGAGCTGTAAGCTGGAAGACTTTCAAGCAAAGTACAACCACTGATTCTACAACGGAAGATGAGTATATTGCTGTATCGGATGCTGCAAAGGAAGCTGTTTGGATTAAGAAGTTCATTACTGAACTTGAAGTGGTTCCTAGCATTGCTAATCCAATAGACCTTTATTGCGATAATAATGGTGCTATTGCTCAAGCAAAGGAACCAAGAGCACATCAAAAATCCAAACACATACTTAGGCATTTTCATATCATTCGAGAAATCGTTGATAGGGGAGACGTGAATATATGCAGAGTACCTATTGATGACAATGTTGCGGACCCGCTAACAAAGGGACTTCCGCAAGCTAAACATGATGGTCATGTTAGGTCCATGGGTATTAGATACATGGGAGATTGGGCCTAGGGCAAGTGGAAGATTGTTGGTAGTGGTGCCCTAGGCACGTTTAATAAACGTTGTAATTGTTATCATTTATTTCATATTAATAAAGAGATGTTTTTATTATTATTGTTGTTCATGTTTACTTATAATAATCTCCGTCCCTACACTAGTACAGATTTAAACTTAGGAAACACAGCTTAGATAGCGTTTTTGTGAAGCTCTATCGAAGATGCATTCTAAGATAGCGTATAGTTAAGCCGAGTGCAATTTTTTTTTAAATGAGCTACTAGAGCGCATATAAAAGCGTTATTGTAGTAAGCGATTTATAAGCCATTTTTTCATTTTTTTGGAATTATCTTAGATAGCGCATACGAAAACGTTGTGGTAGTAAGCGCGTTATAAGCATTTTTTTTACTTTTTTTATTTTCAGGTTTGACCTCTTTCCTTCTTTTTCTTGACCAAATAAACGCTCTTGTAGGGATTTTGGAAATTAAACCCAAAACACTTCCCCCGCCATTCACTTCACTACTTCCCTCGCTATGCCCAAATTGACGATTTGCCCTTCCCACTCCCTATCCATTGCGGCTGCCGGCACCACCACCAAATCGATCGATTCACCCGCAGTCATGAACAACTCCGGCAGCCCACAATCGTCTCTCTCAACGCCATATTCCCAACCCGCGTTCTCCCCTCAAGAGCAACTCCAACGTTCCCCACCCAATATCGATTTAATCCCTTTGTGTCGAGACGCAGCAATCCACCCATCGCAACTTTCGGCACCACCAATCGACCCCCACGCAGTCCAGAACAACTCCGGCCGGCAGCCCCACAAACGCCGTGTCAAGCTTCTTAATGCCGCCGGTTTTAACCCCTCCAGTTCTCTCTCTAGCAGCAGCAATCGCCTCTCTCCCGGCACCGGTAATCCCTAATCACTCTCTCGGTTCAACATAATGTCATTAACCAATTTTTTAGGTTTGGTAATTCAATTCCAAGCCATTAAATTGGAACTCCATAAAAGTTATTTTGTTTTATAATCACAAATTCAAGGCTTGTATTTGAGTTACCAAACATGCCTATTTGTGTTAATATCTTTCGTATTGATAGTCTGGACAAATGTAATTGTTATGCCTATTTAAATAAAATAGGGGCATCAAGTATGCATCCTATGCCTGCTGATCTCCAGTATGTTTTATCTCTCTCTCTTTTCTTTTTTTTTTAAAAAAAGTGGTGGGTGAAAAGAAGCTTGGGGGTGGGGAGTGAACCTTTTTATCAGAGGTGTGTGCATTCTAGAACTTTAACTCTTTGCGAATTGCTCACCTTTTGATGGAATGGAAAGACGAGAAGTTTGGTTATTCTGAATTTGCTTGTTTGATGCCGCGAGTGTTCTAAAATATTTGTAGAATAACCAAATTTAATGAAATATTACCCTGTTTGATAAAATTTATTAATATATAAACCTGTTTGATAATTTTATCTTGGTTCTTTCTATCATAGTTCCTAATCGGACCCATGCCATATGGTTCTTGGATATCACAGATGATTGAGTAAGTGGAGCGCTACGATTTCTTATATTGTAGATCAGAATATAAATTTACTAAACAATTCTTGATAAGTGCATTTTCTTTAAAGAGGCAATTAATGAGGACTTCTCTTTTTCTGATGACATATGTGAGGAATAAACTATACTGTAAAGTGTTTACTTAGGTAATTGATATCCTTATAAAACAAGTCATTCCACACTAAAGTTTTTCTTATGATAAGAAGGTTTTCTTGTTGAAAACTGCAAATTCCTCTTCTCTCTGATTGCATGATGTATATATAAAACATTTCAAACAATAACGTGTTTAGTCTCTGACTTCATATTCTTATTATGACTTGCCAGTGTAACTTTTATCAAGTGAATGGTGTAATATGAAAGTACAATGGGATATAGACTCTCATTGTCTAATTTCCTATTGACCTCATTATTTCGGGTGGCCGTTGTGTGATTGTTTGATTGCTTTCTATTCATCTGGCTATCCTCTTGAGAAAGTTGAAGCTTATGCACCATTAAGGAGGTAAGTATTTCCCGTTGATGGTCCACTAATAGAAGCTCATATCTATATATTAGTTTACAATTTTTACCAAGTACTAATGTCTTAGAGTTACCAGCTGTGTGTTGTACTTATCTGATTTAACCAAGCATTGGTACAAAACTGATTATATGGCTCATTTTCTCCAGCAACAACTAGATCTATTCTGCAACAACCTTACATCGACATTCCAACTTGCACCTAGTTGACTGGAAGGGGTTATTTTATTTCTTTCCGCCTATTTTGGCTAAAATCTGAACAACAATAATCTTAAGCAAGTATCTGGAAAATGACTTAAATTGCATTTATATACTTTTCAGATCCATAAGAATAATACCAAGAAGGCCTTCAACAACTTTAAATGGAATAACATTCAGGTAATTTACATTACAACTTGTCGATAGAGTAGAAATGAATTCATATTTTAGATTTTGTTTTTTAATACAAACATCAATTGTTATTGATAGTGCCTGAAGCAACCTCAACGTGATGGAATTCTTTGTGGCTACTATGTTGGATGCTACATTGAGAGTATATTGCTCGTTGGTGAAACAAGTATCCCTCCCTATGTAAGTAAATCGCTCATATTCATCTCTCACTTCTTTTTCTAGCTTTCAATAACTCAATAAGGGTAGAATTGTATTTTGACCCATGTCCTCTGGCCTCCTTTATAATGTTTCTTGACTTGTCAATTTAGGGACGGAGGGAGTAAAAATTACTACTCTTGTTAATTTAGGGACGGAGAGAGTAAAAATTACTACTCTTGTTAATTTAGGGACGGAAGGAGTAAAAAGGTTTTTACTCCCTGTAATAAGGTTTTCAACACGAGAATCACAGGAAGACATGAGTGAGATGTAGTCTATACTGAGATATTTTCTTTTAACATGGTACTTTCTTTTGCATTTTTTTAAAAACGTTTTCCTTAAGAAGGGATGTGAGAACCCATTTACACATGGAGTGTGCAAGTGATAAAGGATATCACAACATAACTTGAAATGAACTATCCTGAAAACTGTACTACCATAACTCTTGTAAACATGGAGTCAGTCTATAGGGAAAAACAGGACATATTTCCATTTGCATCATTTCTGCAAGGACCAGCTATTAATATGGTACCCTTTTCTTTTCACTGGTTATGTGAACTCTTGACTTTTGCCTCTATGAACTCGCTCCTTACGTATTCAAGGCCATAAGAATACTCCATATGGAGTAAAAGGCTGTATATTCTGTATATGGATATGAGTAACAACAGGTAGTGAGATCTTCCAGTTCTTTTCAGCTTACTTCCCACAATTAATTAAAAGGGATTTCTTTTAGACACTGTGTGTAATGTCTAGCACAACTATTATTGCCTTATTGTTGAGGCCTTTGGTTGCGAGTAGGGAAGTCAAAAGGATGAGCTTGGGAAGTGCTGGTTTTAGCGAGAAAATTGACGGTCGTGTCTTCTGGCCTACAGCCATTGCTTATCTAGTTCAGCAAATTCTGACCCTAACTTAATTGTTGACTGAACTGCACTAGATTCTGACATGTTTCTTTAGTCATGGTTATGAAAGCACCCGTTCTTGTCTATTGGCAGTCTTTACTCACACCTCTGTAGAGAACCTCATCAACCCTATGTAATAGACCTCATTGATTCACCTGGTACACTTGGTCCCTTAAACTAAAAAATTGGAAATTTTATGGGGGTCATGGCACTGATTCAACATTGACTATGACAATATTTCACTCGTAGACTTTATTGGAACCTGTCAGTAGAATGATATTAAAATGATAGAGAGGCGTAAGAGCATATATATACCTTTCTATGTGGTTATTGCAATATATGGTAGTATTCTTTGCAGTTTCTAATACATGTCTTGTATTTTTTGGTACAGTTTGTCCATACATATCGAATCAAGAGTTATTCTCCGAGAAAAATGCACACTTTCCGGTATAATTGGGCAGGATACTTGTATAACCGATTTATTAAGGCGAAGCTGGCACCGGAGAAGTACAAAATAGGTATAACAAAGTATTTTAGTTCTAGCTATTGTTGAATAGTATGATCGAGTTAGATCTAACTATATATTGTGGATGATTGTAAATGTTATTAATTATTGGTGTATGCAATCAAATGTTGATGGTTATTGTTGAATGAAATGTTGGCTAGTTCATATTATTATTTTTTAAAAATTTCATTTTCTGGTATTAAATTATAATTTGCAATATATAAAAAAATGACACGGACTTACATAGCGTTTTTAATGCGCTATCCAAGTATTTCATAAAAAAATGTGATCATTCTTCGATAGCGTTTCGGATGCGCTATGTTAATGTCGATTTTTTTTTAAACATGGACCTTTGATAGAGCTTATTAAGCGCTATAGTAGTTAGTTCCTGAAAATTAAAAAAGTCCGTACAACAACGCTTCTGGATGCGCTAACGTAGTATACGCTATTGTAGATCACTCTCTTAGATAGCGCATAGCAAGCGCTATGCAAGCTTACATAGCGGACGCTTGCATAGCGCTTTTATGCGCTATGTAAGGCCTAAAAAAAACGATGTCTAAGCCTAAATCTGTACTAGTGCTAGTACTTGTTAAGCACTAGAATAAAGGCTAAATGATCATGGGATGATCATGTTAGACTTATGGGTAATTGTTTGGAACAAGGTACTGGACATGACCCGTTGTATGAGATTTATGTCATGGTCTGTGTCGTACATATATCTCATATTAGTTATGTCATTTGAATCCTTAGACATGAAGTTATTATAGTCTTCCACTTGATGAACATTATGTTTGACATATTCAAACACTACCTTTAACCGGGTAGTTATAAAGGATATGATTGGCATAATCGAATTCACGTAGGGAAGAATAATAAGCTAAATGGATTTGTCCCTCCTCGGAGAGATGTCAAGCTTAGGCCTCTCGTAGGAATAATGTTGATGAAAATGTTCGGCCAGACTCAAATGAATTGATTAGATCAATGTCGTTTGGATTATCAACATATTCGGAATCGAGAAAGTATTGAACAAAGACAAGTTGACTTGTTGACCATGACTTGTGTTCAATGACATCGTGGACAAAAGGATTGTGACATATTCTAAATGGAATGAGAACTTGTATCTAGTTATACTATTTGGGTAGGTATGACGGTTTGCTAGAACCTAATCATATCTTATGGTTTCATGTTTGAACCCATTGCCAACTTAGTATAATCCTAGAGGGTCACACACAATAGAACGAATCCTAAAAAAGTACTATATTGGAATATTGGGACGAAGGACCATTGAGGGATTTTGGAAATTAAAGGGAGACTGGAGCAAGTGTGCGACCGCACAGAATATCTTGGGCGGCTGTACAGTTTGGCTCAAATGTACCATAATTGTTCCAGGTTTAGTGTGCGACCGCACAGTTTGTTTTGGGTGGCCGCACAGTTTGTCGGGATTGGTTTCCTGATTCAATTTGGAAACAGATTTTGGACAGGTCTTGGACTTTCCTAATTACGATTCCTTGCGGGTTTAGGCACAAGTTACCTATTTGGAATAGGTCTAACTTGTATATAAACAACCCTAATTTGGCCAGAATCAATACATATTTTTTGTGCAAGCCTCCAAAGAGTTTGAGAGAGAATTATTTTATTCTAAGAGATCCTAGATTGAAGAACAAAATTATACACAAATAATATTCCATATAGTTCATATCAATTATGAAAACGTGTTTCACAATTTTGGTCTAGCAACCAAGATCAAGAAGCTCCTTGATATTCATTCGTGGTGTGGATACCGCTAGAGGGTGAAACTTATCATCTTTAAAGTTCGTGTTCTTACTTCGTGATCAAGCTTCAAGTCTCCACCAAGATCAAAGGCTAGAAATCAAAGTCATCAAGGGTTAGTTTTATAGTATTCATATTGCAAGTATTTGAATTAATCATATGAATAGATCTATGGGCTTTGGGTTGCATTAAAATTTTAAATGCTATTTTCCGCTGCGCATGTTACTCCGAAACCCAACAGGTCGAACCTCGACTTTCAAGTTTCCTACGTATCTCTTTCGAGAATTAGACCAATCGTAGTTCAGCTTAATGCTGGGGATGAAGATTGAGAAGTAAACTTATCTAGCGGGGCAATGGAGCGGAGGAATGGCTTTTGGGTGAGATCACATATCTCTGAGCCAAGGTGGGCATTGAGAATTCGAATTCTCTTTGCTGGGGATGAGAAAAAAGAGAGAAAAGAAAACATGATAATTGAAGAAATCGGCGACTGAGCTCCTATTCGAGCTGCCTATGTATCCCTCGCGGGAATCAAGTCGGGGCGTAGTTCTGAGGGGTAAGATTTTTAAAAGGGGTATCTCGCACCCGAATAAGATTTTTAAGGGGTATCTTGCACCCGACTAAGATTTTTAAGGGGTATCTAGCACCCGTGTGAGTCTTTTAAGCGGCAGCTCACGGCCCAAAATGAGATTTTTAAGGGGTATCACGCACCCGTGTGAGGCTTTTAAGCAGCAGCTCACGGCCCAAAATGAGATTTTTAGGGGGTATCTCGCACCCATGTGAGGCTTTTAAGCGGCAGCTCACGGCCCAAAATGATATTTTTGTTTTTTAGCGTGAGACCTTTGAGAGGTGTCTCGACCTGAGATGATTTTGGACACGATTTTAGAAAGGGTGAGACTTTTGAGAGGCGCCTCGAGCCTAAAGCATTTTTAGAAAAGGGTGAGACTTTTGAGCGGAGTCTCGGGCCAAAATCATTTTTAGAAAAGGGTGAGACTTTTGAGCGGAGTCTCGGGCCAAAAGCATTTTTAGAAAAAGGTGAGACTTTTGAGAGGAGTCTCGAGCCTAAAAAGATTTTTTTTTTTGAGGGTCAGATTCGAATAAATCCAAAAATGACCAAAGGGGAGCCAAATTTTAGAGGGTCTATTTCGAATAAATCCAAAAAAGACCGGAGGGGTACCAAATGTTTTTAAGAACGAGGCGATTTTCATGCCATCGAAGTTTTTGAAATGAGGCAATGTTCTTGCCATCGAGGTTTTATGAAAACATTTTTTATTGAAAACACGGCGATTTCTTGCCATCGAGTTTTTTGTGAGACTTTTGAGCGGAGTCTCGGGCCAAAATCATTTTTAGAAAAGGGTGAGACTTTTGAGCGGAGTCTCGGGCCAAAAGCATTTTTAGAAAAAGGTGAGACTTTTGAGAGGAGTCTCGAGCCTAAAAAGATTTTTTTTTTTGAGGGTCAGATTCGAATAAATCCAAAAATGACCAAAGGGGAGCCAAATTTTAGAGGGTCTATTTCGAATAAATCCAAAAAAGACCGGAGGGGTACCAAATGTTTTTAAGAACGAGGCGATTTTCTTGCCATCGAAGTTTTTGAAATGAGGCAATGTTCTTGCCATCGAGGTTCTATGAAAACATTTTTTATTGAAAACACGGCGATTTTCTTGCCATCGAGTTTTTTGTGAAAGCAATTTTTGAGAATGAGGCAATGTTCTTGCCATCGAATTTTTTGAGAAAGCATTTTTGAGGATTAGCAATATTCTTGCAATCGAGGTTTTGTAAAAACGATTTTACAGGAAGGCGAGATCTAGATTTTCTCGAGCCTAAGGGTGAACAAAATTTTGAGGAAGGCGAGACCTAAATTTTCTCGAGCCTAGAAATTTGATAGCAAATAAAGGAAGCAAAAATATAGCATGATAAACATAGGGGCGTGCAAAATGACATGCTAGGGAATGGGGGCTGCAGCACTGCATGGGGCATGATATGATGGCATGGCATAATGATGGCATGGCAAGAACAAGATAATCAAAAAGTTCAACACACATATGTTTGAGAGATAGAGGATACGCTGCAAGCTGCTGCTATTGGCGGATATAGGGGCTTTGTGATTGTTGTGTGATGAGATTTTTGATTCTTGTCGTGCAAGACGCCACCGGATGTGTGGGGCCATCTCGAGTTCCTCCCGAATGCTTGTCTTTCATAGTCGGGGCCGCCATTTGGGGTATCTTTTAGGTGTGCGGACGCGCCTATGAGGGGCTCTTCTTTGCATCGTCTCGATGAGTGTGTGGGCCTTAGGTGACAGGCTTTCCCTTTTCAGCGTTTTGATGAGAGTATGGTCGCACCTGGGGTGGCAGGCTCTCCTTTGCATCATTTTGATGAGTGTGTGGCCGCACCTAGGGTGACAAGCTGCCTACGTATCCCTTTCGGGAATCAGACCATCATAGTTCGAGTTTTTCTGAAAAACTCAAAAAAAAACTCAGTCTGATTCGAGAAAGTGTTTGTTGGAGAGGATCTGATTTGATTTTAGCGCGACTTTGGATTTGAGTACCTGCATAAGACTTTGACAAACATACAGATATATCGTGATATGTGCTTGAAAGTGTCATACAAGTGCAACAAGAGAATTCAAGATTTGAAAGATAAAGAACGCATTCTCTTTCTTCGGATAACTTTGATTTTTTGATGATCTTTAAATGATGATGATTTCTCTCTTTTTTTCACTTTTTTTTAATTTTATGACACGATGTGCAATGCTCGCATTTCAATCTTTACTTTGAAAAAAGATGAGAAAAAGTATGTATGTGCAAAGAGGGAGAATTAGGAAAAAAAGGAAATTGTATACTTTCTTTTGGGAGTTTGTATAAGAAATGAGAGTCGAGGCAAGTGTATGGTGAAACGAGGTTGGAGGCCTAGCGTGAGTACTCAAAAATTCAATTCCCGACACCCTTTTGATCAAACCTACCCGACGACGTCTCTCGGGATGTAACATTCGGAATAGCCCCAGTTTTTCATCGCGGAAGCCCCAGTTTTTCATCATGGAAGCCCCAGTGTGTCTCAATGGTAGATCTTTAAACGTCGACCGTTGAAGCCCCAGTATTTCAATGCGTTGCTGCTAAGGACTCAACTGTTTATAAGAGTGGTCCTATTCATTCAATGCTCATTCACGTGATTCAGGAGCAAGACCCTTGACCATGGGAGATCAAGGAGACCAATGTGTAACCCGAAGGTTGCGTTCAAGATTAATGTCGCTTTATTGGGGACCAAACTGCTTTGAGGAGTTTTCCCTATCACTTGATGCATGCCCATGTGGTCAGATGCAGGACCCTTTAATGTGACCTTGGAGCGGGTCTCGAGTTTTCGACTGGCAAATTGTTCTGATGTCCTACTGGTAGAGGACTTAACTGTTCTCGAGGATTTTCACAGAGTTTGAATTTTCATTGTCGGGGTTTTGAAGAAGCCCCAGTGTTACCCGGAAGTAAGCTTTACAATCAGTGTTCATTTGATGGGGACCCAACTTCTTTGAGGAGTTGTCCCAAATCCGACACTCTCTTTGGTAGACATATGTATTAACCGGAACAATCCATGCTCGGCCGTTTATGAGTTTGACGCTTTCATTCGAAGCAAGCCCCAGACTGATGATGTGCAGCCCCAGATTAGGTCTTTTCATTCGAGAGATTCTGCTTATTCGAGGTTGTGCACTTTAGAGACTTTCATTTGTTTGTCTCTCTTGCTGTGACAGATTTAGGAATTGACAGGGGAAAGCATAAGGCTAGTATTTTGAGAAGGCAAAGGAAGATCTCGTAAGGTCTTCGACATTGTGTTTGCGCAGAATAAATTGACGGACGGACGAGGGTAGGGGAAAGCCCCTAGACTCGAGGAAATTTATCATGTTAGAAATCAATGACACTAGACTAGAATTCGCATTAATGGTCAAGTAGTTCAAAATCAAATGCAATCTAATTAATTTCAACTTTTTAGAAAAAGTAGGTAATTCATTTGGACTTAAATTAGACTGCAACGGCTCGAGATGAGAACACCCTTGAATTGTTGTCATGATTAAAGTCGTTGGTTAACCTCGTGGGTGAGAGGTCCTCGTGGTCGTCGTTGCGCCTTTTGAGACTGATTAGAATCTGTACGACCTTTGACCACTGGCTCTCTCAGTGTAAGGGGTTGGCATAGCATGTAGTGTCCCAACCAAGACACCAATTGTCGTCGTTGATGGCGTCTGCCCAGGGTCAAAAGGTCAAGATCCTCTTCGGTGTAGAGTCTTTGAAAGCCGTTCACCTTTTAGGTCTCTAACCTCTCAGTGTAAGAGGCCGGCTAAGAGCATGAGTCACCAATTGTCATCGTTGATGGTGCTCGCTCAAAGGGGTCGAAAATAATTTTGATAATGTATATGATATGTACAAAGAAAGAAGTAATGTAAAGGGATAGAGAAGAGAAGATTTTTTTTTCAGACCCTCTCCTTTTTTGCACTCATATTTTTTTTCTTTTTTTTTTTTTACACACCCTCTCCTTTTTTTCTCTTTTTTTTGATTTTTTTTTTCTTTTTTTTTGAGAGAAAGAAGAGAAAAATAAAATTTTGCAATGTACACATTTATTTAGAGAAAAGTGTGCACTTGCGGAAACAAAAATTTTGGTCTGCAGCCTTTGACTAGCCGCCTCAATTCTGCGTCGAATTGTCTTTCGGAGTCTTGACTCCGTCAATCGCCTTTGTTGACTCCGTCGATTGCCTTTGTTGACCTCTTCGATCGCCTTCGCGGACTTGGTTCTCAACTCAATTAGTCGCAGTCTAAGATTAGTCCGTTTTCATATTTAGCTCTTAATAAAGTGATTTTAAAAAGATGCGCGATTAAGAAGCACTTAATTATAAGGAGAATTCATTAACTGAAAACTTTTATTAATAAGACAAACAAGAAATTAAAAAGTAGTACAAAAGGATGACTCGTAAATTGGATTTATAAGACAAAAGAAATGTGAGCACATTTTTAGGACGGGCCCGAAAACAAAAGGGATTGGAGTTGGGCGGTTTGACCTATTTACAGCAAAAGAAACCTATCCCATCGGGTCGTTGAAGTTTCATTAGCATAGAGTGTCACAAATCCTCCACGTCGGCAGGCTGCGGTCATCGTAGCAAAAAGGAAACATTTTCCTCGGGGGTCGAGGAGCCCCTAGAGTAACACCTTCAAACATCAAGCCTTTGGAGGCGGCTTCGGGATAACTTCACTATCTATGAGATCCTGGACGGATTTCCTGAGTGCCCAACATGAGTCAGTGTCATGGCCGGGAGCTTGGTGGTATTGACAGAACCTATCTTTCTTTCCACGCATAGGGTACTCCGACTGATATCCTTCCAGGGGTTTTAGCAATCCTTGAGCTTTTAATCCTTGAAGTACAACAGATAGTGGGGCGTTTAAGTCATCGAAGTGCCTACCATTACGACGGATCCTCTTTTGTGGAACGTTCGATTCATGAGTCTCTAGGGCATCGACTGAACTTCCATTTGTGTCGGGGGAAGCAATATTGTTGACAGCCACATGCGGGGCTTCAACTGGTGCTTGATATAGGTAGAACGAAGAGTGAGAGTCAATCTTAATCACCCCGGTGTGGACATCCTCATCAATTTGAGACCCCACATCCAGGATGGAAGTAAAGTCGGGAAAGGGAAGGTATTTCATCCTTTCGGCGTAAAACGGCTGGAGATTCTTGAGAAAGAGGCGAGTCTGTTCAGCAGCATCGGGCCTATCCAAGGTTTGCGCAACCTCCTTCCTCCATCTATTAGCAAAATCAAAGAAAATCTCCTTCTCTCTTTGGGCACAAGAATCAAGATTGCGGCGGCTCTTTTCCCAACCAGAATTATCTTTGTATCGTTTCTGAAACTCATCTACGAGCTTGGACCAATCATCGATCAAACTAGTATCCACAGTCATAAACCATTGTTTAGCTGGTCCAACTAAAGTCAAGTGAAAATTGGAAGCCATTGCCACTAGGTTTGCTCCGCGTGATTGCATTGCGTGGGCATATGATTTCAGGTGGGTCGTGGGGCAACCGGTACCATCAAACTTTTCGACATCGGGCATTTTGAATTTCCACGGAAGGACCGCATGAGGGGCCAACTTCAAAGAGTCTGCAGGGAATCCTTCTTTATCTAAGACGTTTCTTAACATCTCTTTCAATTCTTTGATCTCAAGGTCTCGTTTCATAAGAGGAACTTGTGGTATGCCATTATGAAGGGCATCAATCTGAGAGACAAGGTTTGGACATTGGCCCTGAGGAGCCCTTTGACTGAGAAAAGCCCCAGTAGGATACATACCATTAGGACGAAGGTTTCGCATGTACTGGAGGTAAGCGTTGTAGTTAAGAGGGAATTGAGGTGGATTAAGCGGGATATTTAGGATGATCTTTTGGACAGTAACATGGGGATCGATTCGGGCGGTGTGACCTTGATTCCCATCGCCATTCGGATTAGGCTACGGACCATTTCTATTGTTGTTCTGACCATCATTCTGATTCTATTCGAGATTAAAACGTTCCCATTCTGTGTCTGATTATTCTGTGTCTCACCCCCCCCCCTTTTGCATCTGAATCCAAGTAGCAAGCAGAGTACCTTGCTGAACCCTTATCTGTTCCATTATCTCCTCGGTATGAACTTTCAAATTCTGTTTCAGCCATGCTTGAGATCCTGGCACAAACCATTAACCATTCTATTCTTCGGCCATAATGATTCGAGATAGGTCGTAGTAGAGCGTGAACAAAAGAGTGCTTGGAACAAACCCTGAATACCGCGCTAGAAGAACAAGTAGGATTCTCCCTCTACAAAATTGATTTAAAGGAAAAATGTTTTAGCTTTTATGGGGTCAGAATTTTTATGTGCAAAAGAATGATTGTTTAAAGAATAAAAGAATGCAAAGAATGATTTTGTTTGTAAAGATCGAAAAGCAAGCTATGCACAAAAATCCTAGGAAGCCGGATAAGCACAATGCTTAATTTTGACACCTTGTCTTGCTTAATCCTAGAATAGTGGATTTTTTCTCTCGAGTATGAGACCAATGTATTTCACCTGTACCTATGGCCATCGTAGACCTCTAGCAAAGGGCCCATACACTTTCGGGAATCCACCACTCTCGTTACGGTCTATGTGAGAGTCTTTGGAAATTTTGAGTCAATCCCATTCATTTCATTTGGAAATATACTTTCGAAATCGTTTTATGATTTTTGGAAGTAAATAGGATTGACTAAAAATTTCTTTAGACAAGAACCGGCTTAAATTCAAGGACGTGTATTTTTTGAAAAATAGTCACAGACGCGGCTTTTGATACGGCTAGTTGGTAGTTGGATGGGGGCCTAACCTCTCAACCACGGCAGTGAGACGCGGCATCGAGTCGGGAGAGGCAACCGTGGATATCAATTCAAGGGAACAAGAGGTCCCCATCATCCTCGGGCTCCAAGTCCCCAAGGGTTTGTACGGTAACAGGAGACTGTATAAGTTCGCAATGTGATTGTGTGTGAAGTATCTAATTTTTGAGGAAAAAGAGATTTTTGAAAGAAAAAAAAAAGGAAAAGCATATTTTTTATGTTTTGTTTGTTTTGATTTTATTCACACAAAGAATTAAGGAAAGAGAATGAAAGTACCTGCACAGGCAAAAAAAATGTTAAGGCATATATATACGCATAAGGCAAAAGGCAAAGAATGGCGGAAGCACACATATTGAGTTAAGCCCACTTAGAAAAAGTCCCCAGCGGAGTCGCCACTGTGAGAGCCCGCGCGCGAACCTCTTTAGAAATGGGGCCGTGCGAATGCTGTTTGAATCCGCTCAGTTTCTCATAGCGGTTTCTCTACCTTTGTTTTTGAAAGCAGAGAGTCGCCACCTCATTTTATTTTAAGGGAAAATAGAAATAAAACCTCATTTTGATTTGAAGTGGGTTCGGGGGCTAAGTTACGAGTAGAGAAGGTGATAAGCAGCACTCCACTCGCCCTTACGGTCTCTAGCATGCTTCCGCCTGCGCTTTATTTTAAATGCCTTTTGAAAGATTGATTTTATGCCTTAACTTGAAAAAGAATGTGTGTTTATATATATGGACGTCTCCTAATCTAGGAATGTTCATTTAAGTCACAGCTGGGAATCGGCTTGGGTGGATTCCCGGTCGGTTTTCGAAAATGGTTTTGAACATTTCAAAAGAATAAAACATATAACGGGGAAGGGGAATGAATACATTATATACAAAATATAATAAATTCTTCGAAGGAATAAAAGTCCTCGCCACGAGCTCGGTCAATGAATTTTGGCATGACTTTCCGTCCCTGAGCTTATGCACCTGTCTTAAATTAGTCCAAATCCAAAACTAGAAATTGGGATTTAATCCCAGAATGTTAGAGATCTTTCGTGAGTATTTATGGATTTTTTGGATGAATTTTAGACTCAATAATTAGCAATAATATTATTCAAGGAAACTAACTCAGCACAGCAAAACAGTAACTACAACACTTTTATCACAAAATTCGACCATCTTAGCTCATGATTATGGAAAAACTCAAAGCATAAAAGTTGAAGAAAACATTCGACATATGAAGCTCCCAAAATTTGGATCCCAGAAAGCATGTTTAAGTGGTTCAAAAGGTCGCTGACATTTTAATGTCAGACACTGGGAATGTAAAATCTGATTCTTGAAAGCTTAATAAAGGGGGAAAAAGGGTACTTTATGGAGTCCAAAAATTGTTATAAAAATATTTTCATCTTCATGAGCTTTCTGGGAACAAAGCTCATGTTTTGACTTTTGTCTAAAAACCAATATTAACATGGGTTTTAAGCATGAACACAGATCATGGTACAGAGATGGATAATCAAGACAGCACATCTGTAACTCAAGTTTATGCATCAAAACCTAAGCTAAGCATGAAATATAGGCATGAAACTTCACGAGAATGAACTTTAATGTACAAAGAAAAACTTTCATGTTTTGACCCAAGTCCAGAAATCAATTTAAGATGGGGTTTTAAACACATGAAAATCATCCACTTTGACAGATTATATGAACTGCTCACTTTAGTCACAAAGATGAATCTCAAAACATGACTTCGACTCAAAACTAACATTTGAAACTCATGGAAATCAAACTTTAGCATGTTAAGAATATTATACAGGAGTTACTTTGCATCAAAAGCTAGTCTAAACATGAATATACATGAGAATGGGAGATAGGGACAGATTCACAGCACTTGGAAGCAATGAGCATATTTTGACATGAATAAACCCAAACCAAGCTAAGAAATGGACATGGAACTATCACAAACACATATATACATGCCAAGGTACAGATTCAAACATTCATAACATTATTTTCATGGCAAATAATAAGTTTATACAAAGAACATATTAAGAAAACATGGGAATCTAGCCAAATGGCTAGATCCCAAACAAATAACCAAACTAATTACATCTTTTCATAAATAAAGATTACAAAGAGAACTTAGCTAGTTAGGGGGGAGGGTGTGCTTCCTTTGCTTCCAAGGGAAGGCTTCTTTTTTGTTGTTTGAGTTTGAGAGTTGGATTGCTTGATGATTGCTTGAGTTGTCAGTGTTTTTGTGGTTGTTTTGTGGTGGTTTTATGGTGGGATTGTGGTGGTTTAATGGTTGTTTAGAGGTGGGCTTATGGATGTGGTGGAGAGAAGGTTTAGGGGCTAAGAGAGATTGAGAGAGGGCTGGTTAGAGAGAATTGTTAGAGAGGAGAGTGTGGTAAGAATTGGTTAGCTAGAAGTGGTAAGAATGAGGGAGTTTGGGTAGTCATTAGGAGGAGGAGGGAGGTGAAAATTGGTGCCCAAGTTTTACGGTGTAGGGGGTAGGTTGTAGGGTAGAAAAGGTTTTGGTTGAGGTGAAAGAGTGAGGGAGAATATGGGAGAAAAAATGGACAAGAAATGATCAAAAACTGGAACAATTCTGCACTGGCTCGAACTGATCCGCACGGCCGTGCAGTTTAAAGCGCACGGCCGTGCACTTCAAAATTTGGTGCCCAATCTTGAATTTTGAATTATTTCTCTTGACCAACCACAAAATGCCAAGTGGCAATAAGGGGCTGGTCCAGGCGGCCTTGGTGCACTTTTGCTCCAGCTCCGGCTTTCCGCTCCGCAACTGCTCCGTTGTGCGCGCTCCGGTGTCCCGGTTGTCCGCGGGCCCAACATGAAAGTTGCTCGGAATGATTTTGTGATCACGCTCGTGTATCTGTAATTGATCGAAGAGCAAGGAATAGCATAATATAATATTAATGCATCAGATGTCCGGTTAAAAGGCTTTTTTAGCAGCGTGGGACCCGGCGAGGGGTCCCGGCACGCGAATTTTTGAGAACATACCTATTTATTCGGTTTTGTGTCCTGATCAAAGATCTGGACTCGATTTATTCATCAGATGCACCGATAAGGCGCTCGGTAGTCCGAACAGCCAAATCTGAGGTTCTAGGTCGATTATCAGGTTTAGACCAATTTGGATGAGGGTTTAAAGGGTGCGAGATCGGGGTGTCCACACATAAATATCATAATACCAATATTCAAATCATGCTAGGCACATAAAAAATTTATATCCACACAACATGATTATGTATTGAAATAATCAACATGAACGGGGCTCTGATACCACTGTTAGGTTTCGTAGTAACATGCGCAACGGAATTAAGCATTTAAAATTTTATGAAACTCAAAGCCTTTAGATCCATTCATATGGTTAAGTCAAATACATCTACAATGAATACTAGAATACTAACCCTTGATGCGTTTGAAATTTCTTGATCTTGAATCTTGATTCTTCGCGCTTCTCCGAATCACGAACGCAGGAACACGAACAGAAAGATGATAAGGAAATTACCCTCTATGGATATCCACACGCGAACGAATATTAAGAACTCTTTCTTAATCTTGACTGCTAGATCAAAAAGGGACCATATGATTTTATGAATTATTGATCTTGATTCTCAATTTTAATCATAATAAATAATAATGTTTATCCAAATAAGTGAATCAATCATATACAATGGCTGGTGAAAAGATATTTATATGGGTATAAGTCCTTAACCTTTAAGGACTTAGGAAACCCAAATCCCGTCACTTCATTATTCCACAAGGTTTCTGGCCAAGCAGCACTGGCACGGTCGTGCCATTAGGTGCAAGCCTGCCATCCTGCCGCCCAATATTGGCACGGTCGTGCTTTGTATCTGGAACGGTCGTGCTTTACACTTGGCACAGTCGTGCCGAACGAGCCGCCAGAACCTTGCCTTTGGCCGATTAATGGCACGGCATGCCCTATAAGGTGCACGGCCGTGCCAGACCAAAAGTCTGCCATTTTTCTCTTTTTAACAATTCGTTCTCTTGTGTGTGTGAGCCCATAGGATTATATCAAGTTGGCAATGAGTCCAAACACACTTTGTCTCATAAATCATGAGCGGACCCTAGCAGGCCATCATGATTACCCAAATGATATAACTTGTCAAAGTTTGTTAATCCATTATAGAACATATCATAATCCTTTTGTCCACGATGTCATTGAACGAAAGCCATGGTCAATGGTCAACTTACAATGTTCAATACTTTCTCTATTCCTAATATATTGATAATACAAATCAGATTTGAGCACGGCCATGCATTTCATCAATACTATTCATCGAGTGGCCAAAGCTTAACATCTCTCTTGACAAGGGATAAATTCCATCTTGACTTATTACTCTTCCCAACATGAATACCGCGCTAGAAGAACAAGTAGGATTCTCCCTCTAAAAAATTGATTTAAAGGAATAATGTTTTAGCTTTTATGGGGTCGGAATTTTTATGTGCAAAAGAATGATTGTTTAAAGAATAAAAGAATGCAAAGAATGATTTTGTTTGTAAAGATCGAAAAGAAAGCTATGCACAAAAATCCTAGGAAGCCGGATAAGCACAATGCTTAATTTTGACACTTTGTCTTACTTAATCCTGGAATAGTGGATTTCTTCTCCCAAGTATGAGACCAATGTATTTCACCTGTACCTATGGCCGTCATAGACCTCTAGCAAAGGGCCCATACACTTTCGGGAATCCACCACTCTTGTTTCGGTCAATGTGAGAGTCTTTGGAAATTTTGAGTCAATCCCATTCATTTCCTTTGGAAATCTACTTTCGAAATTGTTTTATGATTTTTGGAAGTAAATAGGATTGACTAAAAATTTCTTTAGACAAGAACCGGCTTAAAGTCAAGGACGTGTATTTTTTGAAAAATAGTCACAGACGCGGCTTTTGATACAGCTAGTTGGATGGGGGCCTAACCTCTCAACCACGGAAGTAAGACGCGGCATCGAGTCGGGAAAGGCAACCGCGGATATCAATTCAAGGGAACAAGAGGTCCCCATCATCCTCAGGCTCCAAGTCCCCAAGGGTTTGTACGGTAACAGGAGACGGTATAAGTTCGCAATGTGATTGTGTGTGAAGTATCTAATTTTTTGAGGACAAAGAGATTTTTGAAAAAAAGGAAAATCACATTTTTTATTTTTTGTTTGTTTTGATTTTATTCACACAAAGAATAAAGGAAAGAGAATTAAAGTACCTGCACAAGCAAAAAAAATGTTAAGGCATATATATACGTATAAGGAAAAAGGCAAAGAATGGCGGAAGCACACATATTGAGTTAAGCCCACTTAGAAAAAGTCCCCAGCGGAGTCGCCACAATGAGAGCCCGCGCGCGAACCTCTTTAGAAATGTGTCCGTGCGAATACGGTTTGAATCCGCTCGGTTTCTCATAGCGGTTTCTCTACCTTTGTTTTTGAAAGCAGAGAGTCGCCACCTCATTTTATTTTAAGGGAAAATAGAGATAAAACCCCATTTTTATTTGAAGTGGGTTCGGGGGCTAAGTTACGAGTAGAGAAGGTGATAAGTAGCACTCTACTCGCCCTTACGGTCTCTAGCATGCTTCCGCCTACGCTTTATTTTAAATGCCTTTTGAAAGAATGATTTTATGCCTTAACTTGAAAAAGAATGTGTGTTTATATATATGGACGTCTCCTAATCTAGGAATGTTCATTTAAGTCACGGCTGGGAATCGGCTTGGGTGGATTCCCGGTCGGTTTTCGAAAATGGTTTTGAACATTTCAAAAGAATAAAACATATAACGGGGAAGGGGAATGAATACATTATATACAAAATATAATAAATTCTTCGAAGGAATAAAAGTCCTCGCCACGAGCTCGGTCAATGAATTTTGGCATGACTTTCCGTCCTGTGCTTATGCACCTGTCTTAAATTAGTCCAAATCCAAAACTAGAAATTGGGATTTAATCCCAGAATTTTAGAGATCTTTGGTGAGTATTTATGGATTTTTTGGATGAATTTTAGACTCAATAATTAGCAATAATATTATTTAAGGAAAATAACTCAGCACACCAAAACAGTAACTACAACACTTTTATCACAAAATTCGACCATCTTAGCTCATGATTCTGGAAAAGGGCAAATTGCAATTTGGTTCCTGACATTTACATAAGTTTGCAATGTTGCTACCAACAGTTTAATTTCGCAATTTGGTATCCTAACATTTACATTCTTTAGCAATGTGGCTAAAAAACCAACACTCAGTTAAAAATCTAACCAAATAACACCCATGTGACTAGGATATGTCTATTAAATGGACAAAATGATCATTCTCAAGAGGCCATGTGCCGGTCATGTGAGGTTTTCTTTTGTTATTTACTTTATTCATTTTGTAGTTTAAAAAAGATAGATTAAATTAATATTGGGCTTATATATTATTTTATTTTGTACTTATAATTTACGTAATCTTTACAAAGTCATTTACTTTTCTAACCATAATTTATTATTTTATTTTAATAATAAAAAAAAACTAAAATACTTTAAAAAATATATAATTAGGAATTATAAATATTTTGCAAAAAAATAAATATATATATATATATATATATATATATATATATATATATATATATATATATATATATATATATATATATATAAGTACATTTTATGTTTGAATATAACTCAAGATAATTATTCAAACTCATTTACGATAATTTAGTAAGAATTTTCTGAAGTGAAATAAATTTTCTTAAATAATTTCTTCAAGTGAAAGGAAATAAGTAATGATTTTATTATTGCAAATGGCAGGATAAGAGAGTAATTTTTTTTTAATTTAATTATACAAATTAAATACATGAAAGAGAGAAAAGACATACATGTTTAATCTCAATTAAACAAATTAAAATAAGAGAGAATTTTTACGATTTAATTTGTTATATTATTTTGGAAGAAAATTATTATGTAATATAATCAAACCAGCAAATTCAATAAATTAATTCATAAAATAATTAAGCTACGAGAGAGAGAGAGAAGTCATACAACTTTAAAACTAGATATTTTATCTTAATCAGAAAGGGTATTTATGTAAAAAAAAAAATAATAATAAATGGGATGATCTTATTAAAAATGAATTTCAATGACCATTTTATCAATTTAAAAGATATGTGCTAGTCACATGGGTGTTATTTCGTTAGAATTTTAACTGGGTGTTAGTTTTGTAGCCACATTGCAAAAAACTGTAAATGTTAGGATACTAAATTGCGAAATTAAATAGTTGGGAGCAACATTGCAAACTTATGTAAATGTCAGGAACCAAATTGCAATTTGCCCTTCTGGAAAAACTCAAAGCATAAAAGTTGAAGAAAACATTTGAAATATGAAGATCCCAAAATTTTGATCCCAGAAAGCATGTTTAAGTGGTTCAAAAGGTCTCTGACATTTAGATGTCAGAGACTGGGAATGTAAAATCTGATTCTTGAAAGCTTAATCAAGGGGGGAAAAGGGTACTTTATGGAGTCCAAAATTTGTTATAAATATATGTTCATCTTCATGAGCTTTCTGGGAACAAATCTCATGTTTTGACTTTTGTCTAAAAACCAATATTAACATGGGTTTTAAGCATGAAAACAGATCATGGTACAGAGATGGATAATCAAGACAGCACATCTGTAACTCAAGTTTATGCATCAAAACCTATGCTAAACATGGAATATAGGCATGAAACTTCACGAGAATGAACTTTAATGTACAAAGAAAAACTTTCATGTCTTGACCCAAGTCCAGAAATCAATTGGATGGGGTTTTAAACACATGAAAATCATCCACTTTGACAGATTATATGAACTGCTCACTTTAGTCACAAAGATGAATCTCAAAACATGACTTAGACTCAAAACTAACTTTTGAAACTCATGGAAACCAAACTTTAGCATGTTAAGAATATTATCCAGGAGTTACTTTGCATCAAAAGCTAGCCTATACATGAATATACATGAGAATGGGAGATAGGGAAAGATTCACAGCACTTGGAAGCAATGAGCATATTTTGGCATGAATAAACCCAAACCAAGCTATGAAATGGACATGGAACTATCACAAACACATATATACATGCCAAGGTACAGATTCAAACATTCATAACATTATTTCCATGGCAAATAATAAGTTTATACAAAGAACATATTAAGAAAACATGGGAATCTAGCCAAATGGCTAGATCCCAAACAAATAACCAAACTAATTACATCTTTTCATAAATAAAGATTACTAAGAGAACTTACCTAGTTAGGGGGGGAGGGTGTGCTTCCTTTGTTTCCAAGGGAAGGCTTCTTTTTTGTTGTTTGAGTTTGAGAGTTGGATTGCTTGATGATTGCTTGAGTTGTGAGTGTTTTTGTGGTTGTTTTGTGGTGGTTTTATGGTGGGATTGTGGTGGTTTAATGGTGGTTTAGAGGTGGGCTTATGGATGTGGTGGAGAGAAGGTTTAGGGGCTGAGAGAGATTGAGAGAGGGCTGGTTAGAGAGAGGTGTTAGAGAGAAGAAAGAGTGGTAAGAATTGGTTGGCTAGAAGTGGTAAGAATGAGGGAGTTTGGGCAGTCATTAGGAGGAGGAGGGAGGTGAAAATTGGTGCCCAAGTTTTAGGGTGTAGGGGTAGGTTGTAGGGTAGAAAAAGTTTTGGTTGAGGTGAAAGAGTGAGGGAGAATATGGGAGAAAAAATGGGCTAGAAATGATCAAAAACTGGAACAATTCTGCACTGGCTCGAACTGATCTGCACGGCCGTGCAGTTTAAAGCGCACGGCCGTGCATTTCAGAACTTGGTGCCCAATCTTGAATTTTGAATTATTTCTCTTGACCAACCACAAAATGCCAAGTGGCAATAAGGGGCTGGTCTAGGCGGCCTTGGTGCACTTTTGCTCCAGCTCCGGCTTTCCGCTCCGCAACTGCTTCGTTGTGCGCTCTCCGGTGTCCCGGTTGTCCGCGGGCCCAACATGAAAGTTGCTCGGAATGATTTTGTGATCACGCCGGTGTATATGTAATTGATCGAAGAGAAAGGAATAGCATAATATAATATTAATGCATCAGATGTCCGGTTAAAAGGCTTTTTTAGCAGCGTGGGACCCGGCGAGGGGTCCCGGCACGCGAATTTTCGAGAACTGCCTATTTATTCGGTTTTGAGTCCTGATCACAGATATGGACTCGATTTATTCATCAGATGCACCGATAAGGCGCTCGGTAGTCCGAACAGCCAAATCTGGGGTTGTAAGTACCTCAATCTGAAATCGACCTACTTTAGAGGAATTCTCGGTACCATATAGGGAAAAACCAATAGGCCAGGACCTCACTATGATAAACCTGATATTCCAGGACTGAACTGGAATTAAACTTGGAAAAATCCAGAAGCTCGCCAAGTCGAGTCGTACGGATGGTTTGGGCACATGAGGTCCCTAGCCGTACGACTGGTTTCGGCACCCTCAGACTCTATAAATTGAACCCCATGCTGATCATTTCAGGGGGGAGAAACAACATAAGAAAGGTTACTCTGTCGAAATCACTCCAGTAGTATGAGAGAAGAGTGAAACAAAGAGTGAAAGAGAGAAAGGAAGATTGGCTAAACCAAAATAGGTAAAGCCACCTTCTCCCCCTCCCTTCTCTTAATCTATAACTCTATTTTCTCTTTAATTTTGGTTTAAAAATTTATGTTGATCTTTATATTACTTGTAAGACTTGTCCATTCAAGCAACTTTACATTACTTGTAAGACTTGTCCATTCAAGCAACTTTACATGTATGCAAGACTTGTCCATTCAAGAAAATATACATATATTACTCTATATCTCTCTTGTCCAAGCCATGAGATGATCCAAGGTTCCCTCCATGCCTTGTGTGGAAGAGGTTCAAACCTAGATGATCATGGCTTGTTGATTGTCATTTACATTCTTGCCTAGTTAAAATGATGCTTTTGTTGGCAATAATGATCATTTGGATGATAAAGCTTCCATCTTTATCATCTAACATTGATCTAGCTCTAAAGTCCCCTTTAGGGTTACAAAGATTCAATCTTTATGTGTTAATTTGATTCCTTAAAGGTTAATAAGTCATAAAAATGCCATCTTGGTGATAAAGTTTCAATCTTTAATCACCAAATGGTCAATTTTGGCCCAAAGGGCATGTTCATCAACTTTTCTCAATTTTCTCCAAAGATTGCTTATGATCACACCCAAATACTTGTTTTGGGGACTAAGTGATGATCATTTAGCATAGGAATGTTGTATTTAAACTTATAAAGTGTTTTAAACAAACTAGAATCAAAACAGTTCTGTCCAGTTTCAACAGAATGTTCTGTTTCTGCTCTGAAACTGGACTGTTATTGACTGAACTGTAAGATCCCAGGGAACTACCTTTCCATCCGTACGGCTATGTTGGGAACAGGGGGCAAAATGTATGGCTTGCCCTCTGGTCCCTATTTTCTTAATAAACAGACCCTTTCAGTTAAGTTTTTCAAAACAAAACCAATAACAGAAACTTTTCCGTTAAATACACACACACACACATGAACATTTTCAAACTAACAAGGGAGACTCGGTTTTTCTGAGGCACTTTGGGTGAACCGCAAATATGTTCTTCCCAAAGTGTAACGTGACCTCCAAACTCACCTTCTCTAACCATTTTCATTTGTTTGGTTTAAAATTAACAAATGTGGCGACTCCGTTTCTTTTTTCGTTAGGAAAGTTACCCGTGTTTGGCATTTCTTCCTCGTGTGAACCTTGCTTGTTTCGTCCCGAGGGACGGGATCCTTACAGTGGCGACTCCGCTGGGGAATAAAGTGCTTGCAAACTTCTCTTTAGAAGCTTTGGAGGCACTTTTGTGTTGGTCAAACTCCCGTTTCCGTTAGTTGACTTTGTGCATGTTTGTGTGTGTTTGCTGTTTTTGTTTGAACTGTTTTGAGTGAATACGTTCTGGAAATGCAATAAACTGGAGCATGATGATCAGAAGTTGGAGAAACTGAAAAAAATCTCAACCCTTTTGGTCTAGCCGTACGGCTACTTTGGTAAAGGGCCAGAATGTTGCAAATTAACAATTTTGTGCAGGCAGCAACATTCTGAATTGCCTTCTGCTTCTGCTTGTCCAGGTTCCAAATTTACAGCCTTACTTGTGCACATTACCTTTATTCTTTTGACCAAAACTTGGTTTTTAAAACTCGGTTATGCATGATATTTTGACAATAAAAATGGTTTTCAAAGCCTCATTGTGCATAACCCTTTTTGTAAAGATTTCTTGAATTTTATTTTTTTTTAAAAAAAAGACTCTTCTTGTTGTACACAACTTTCTTTGTATGAATGGTTTCAATGTAAAGATTGTTCTTTTGGCAAAATGTTTGATTCGAAAATTTTTTGGTTGTGCACAACTTGGTACATGTACAAGTTTTGGTCTTTGTTTAATCATGTTCTTTGATTCATTGTGTGTATAAATTGCCTACGTCATGCTTGTTCATACTTGTTCATATCTTGCCTATGCCATGCTCATCATGTTGAAAAACAAAATAATAATCTCTATTTTGACTCAAAAGGGAATATAGAATTGACTTCACACAACGCGCACTTGGCCTTGCACGTTCCAAATACCCTTTAAACCCGGGATGGATGCCAGATGCAGCTCGATTGGCGCTCTTGTTCCCTTCGAGCGCGTACGGGTCCATTCCACCTCCCCTTCCGAGCCGAGTCAACCACACATGTCCGTGACACACAAATACCGTGACTTTGGTTGGTTTTTGGTCTAGGTCACATTGCCATTATCTTTAAGCATGTGTCCAAAGTCAATTGTGGCCAAGTTAATGCCCGGGTTACGACTCCTTGATGTAATGCAAGCGTGGCCTAACCCGCCTCTAACTCGTGTGTTAATGACGACCATAATTAACAAAGGTCATGTGCTAAAGATAGGGTAACACCGTGTCGTTAAGCCCTAATGAACGGGTCATGTTAATCATCCTTAAGCTCATGTTCGAGGATTGAGACACCTCATTCAAAATGGGGACGTGTCAGAATATCGGTGCAGCCTTCGGAACAGTCTCGATCCCGACTGGGGCTTAATCATGATTTGGATGACCCGCACATCGGGAACCTCGCGACGCCCTAGACCCTAGGTTCATTTCTTTCGGTCGATGGAAGCCGCTTGCCCTATAGGACCCTCGCCCGGGATAGTCCGTCCTTGGGAGTGTGCAGTACAGGTGAAAAACGAGGGGTCTATAGGCATAGTGATGGCCTCCACTGATCCAGGATTTAGAATAGTTGCGAAAAAGAAGAGAAATCTTTTCCAACCAATTAGGAACAAAACATGTTTTGAGGGTACATGAATAATAAGCGTTAAGTCATTAAACTGCGCGCTAACGTTTGCTCGTGTGACAAAACCGCTTAATAATGATTATAGAGAATAAGCAAAATCCTTTTCTAAAAGGTGGAAATTGTTAAATTCATCCAAAATGCATGGCTTGGGCTTCCCCCCAAAAGGGTCAAACTCGTTTCTCTCAATGAGTCAAAATCTCATTTGTGTCAAGTCCCCGCCTTACTCAAAGCATGACTTTTCGAGATTCTTTCCACGGTGCCCTTACGGCTTGTCGGTCCTTTGTGCTATAGGAAACAATGGCAAGCAAAGCTCAAGCAAACGAGATAGACATCAGATTAGACGCACAGGCCCGATTGGAGGGCAGAGTAAAGCTCTTAGAAAGGACACTCAGCACAATGAGAGAACAAGTGCGGAGGGCCGAGGTTGATCGTAATGAGGCGATCAAAGTGGTCCAACAGCTCCGTGAGGAAATTAAGGAGCTCTTCCATAAGAGGGTCGAAGAATTGTGGGAAAAGAATGGCACAAAGCTCAGGAAGGACCTCGAGGAAAAATACGATGGCAGGTGCAAACTTCTACATAACCGAGCAGAATTGTCAGATGAACTGGAAAGGCACAACTCGAGGAACACTCGAGAATGCCTGCACGAAATTATAAAATCTATCGAGGAGATCAAAAGGTCCTCGGAGAAGCTGTCTCCCTCCCCGGGGACCACCCCCGGTCACCCAGTCCAAGATGGGCAAGAGTCTCGAGATCAGCTCCAGCCAGTTACAGTATCCCATGGGGAGCCCGCGGTGGTTGTAGGAGGATTTCACCCCCAAGAGAAAGGGGCCCATTATCATTGGTTCCATGAGTTAAGAATGCCGAGGGAACAAATGTTAGAGCACTTGCTCCAGATAGGAAAGATGGAACTGCTGGGTCGCCACGTAATATGGGCCGAACCGCTCGGAGTGCACCATGATCCTAAGCAACACTGCAAGTATCACCAGGCCTCGGGTCATTCTACGAACGCCTGTCTCACCTTGAGAAATCATATCCAATCGCTCATCGATAAGGAGGTTATCACCAAGCAAGGCGATGAATGGGTGTGAGGTGAAGAAAAGGAAGAAGAGGAAAAGAATTTTGGGAGTGGTCTAGCGTTGTAGGTTCTAGAAAGTCCATGAAAAGTCCGTTGTGGACAGAGTCTTTTGTTTCTTTTTATGAAAACCCCTGCGAGGCAATGTTATGTGAAAATCCACGGTGTTGGGCGTGGTCGAGACGGTGAATAGTAGAATGATCGAGTCAATAGAGTCAATAGTTGAGTCTAAAAATTGAATATCCCGTTAAATGGATCGTTTTTACTTCTATTCTCTCGACTTGAGGCATTATCTTGAAAAACGCATTAACTCTCGGAAACGCTTTGATTAATGTTGTCAAATGATGGCTATATCACCAAAATGATGAGTTGACTCCCAAACACAATAGTCAACGACGACTCATTCAAGGATGAATGGACCCAAAATGCAAAAGAGTACGAAATGCAAACAATTAATCTTAATATGAATGAATGTTGTGATCAATTGGCATGGAGAGACCATCAATGGAAAATCTTCCCCATACACATTCCCCATACACTCTCCCGATACACAACCCCATACATCGTTCTGAGATAAATCCCTGATACACGCCAAAGACATCCCGAGACAGTGAAAAAGTGAGGGCGTTGTTGCTCAACCACCAAGGTTTAACCGTGATCACATGCGCGCAATCAGGCAAAGGGCTCCCTGGACTTTCAAAGTCAGGCCAAAGTGACAGGCACACCGCCAAGGGGCTACAATGGAGCTAATACCCGAGAAGGAGAGCTAGGGCTAGTGTTTTCCTCCTCCTAAAAATAAAACAAAAGAGAAAAAATTGAATGATGAGAAAAGAAAATGAATGAATGGAAAGGAGGAAAGGAGGAAAGGAAATAGAAAAAATAAAACGCTTGCCTCAAGAAACCCATCCACACCCAAGAGGGTTCATCCCAAGAGATCCATCTCAAAAGGATCACGCAAAGCAAAGTGAGCAACAACGTCCTCCGGGACAGCAAAAGGAAACCAATCCCGGCCAAAGCTGCCCAAAGCCGAACTACGGCGACCTGAGCTCCTCACATCAAGGGGAACGTAGGCAACCTTCGGGTCCGGTCATAGCATGAAATGAATCCATCAAGCCTCGGTCCTCCCAAGATGACCCGGCTCTCTTCCCTTGGTATCGTCAATGACCAATCTCCCGGATAATGACTAATCCCTCCTAAACACACTTCGATCTTGCCATTGATCGAATATGAATCTCAAATGATCACAACATTTATGCATGTTAAGGCTAATTGCTTGAATTTTGACCTAATGCTGGACACGGCTCATTCAAGCAATCATTTTGATGACATTAACTAAGGACGATTTCGAATGCCTCGACAAGTCTTCTTTTCCCCATCTTAGGAAAGATCCAAACACTTGAACTTCGGTCCATAGGCTTCCTTCCTCAGAAAAGGGACTCACTCTCGTAAATGCCTATGCGTATCTATCCGTGTGAGCAAGCATGATCTTCTCTTGTCCGCGTCAGAGTCAACTAGGACACTCCCAGGAAGAAAAGATGATGGGATATGCGGAAGAGGGAAAAATGACATGTTTGGATTGATTAGGAAGAGGAAGCCCGTGCAAAGGTAGACCGTGTCCCGGACGAAGAGAACATGCACCCAAAAGAATAAGGTGGGACCCGAGGAGTAGTTCCTGGCAAAGGTAAAGCACTGGGGTTGGCAAGCCATAATCGTGCAATGGAAGGGCCAACGAAGAGTCATGCTTTGGGTAAAACGGTCTGAGTCAAAATAAGGTCTCCCGTCTGTCAAAATTCCCTAAAAGTGCTCAGAAAGTTTGGTCAAAAAGTCAACCATGCTTGTATGATCCGTATGGCTGGTTTTTCCCAGTGAAAAAAAAAAAATTATATCAGCAGCCTGTATCAACTAATTTCCCACAAGTGAAACTCATTTTCACTTGTTCAAAACCTGTCAGACATGTGTCAAACTCCACATAATTGAGTCCAAACACATCTCGGGAATCCCCGACGGTCCAGAAATAACCACGAAGCCCTCTCGAGGCCCAAGCTATGCATAAATGGTGAATTTACAAATGAAGGGACAATGTTTTAAACAACCAAAGATAAAAAAAAAATCATACATTATTTCGAATAAAGCAAACCAAAAAAAAAATTGTTCAGGTTGGTGCATCCTAATCAGAATCTGGGTAAGGATCCTCCGAAGGCGAGTGAACCCTCTCCAAGGGGCGAGATGTGTACATGTTGGGGTCAAAGAAGAAGATGGACTCCGCCAAGCTCGAGTCTTCACCCGAAGAGGATTGGCCCGGAAAGAAGGAAGGAGGAACCTGGGAAGGAGGACCGGGGTGTCTGATCGGCTGGGGCTCCACACGCTCCAAGGCCAAATGAGCAAAAGGATCCGGGGCGAGCTCGTGAAAGCTGGGGTCACGGAGCGAATCCCGAAAGACCTCCAAATCAGCTCCACCTAAGGTATGGCGACGGACAAAGGATGGGGGAAGCTCTACGCTTGAGGCCCGTCGGAAATACCTCTCCCCACCACTCACCGAATTTCTGCCCGGTACGAATCGTGATTCAGTCCGAGGCCCCTTGGAAGAGCGACCAACAAACCTCTTGAGCCACCTTTTAGCCCGTTTCATGAGGGAAGGTTTATCCAACAGAGCCCGCGCTGCAACCTGCACAAGGAAATTAAATTACTCGGTGGAAAAAATAAGGATATGGGATGAGTGAGTGTGAGAGAAAGGAATGAAAACATACCACGCTTTCACGAAGCGCCCATACGGCTCATCGGTAATGAAATCAGTGGCACTCGCTCCCATAAGATAAGGGTCATCCCTTCGGTCAATCATAAACATGGAGTCAGGAGGATTAACGGGAGCCCTCTGCATCATCTCGAGCCCGTGCTGCCAGAGCACTCTCTCCCCTAAATAGAAGGCCTCTCCTCGGAACCCCACCAAGAGCCTCCTCTCCCGTGTAACCCGCAAGGCTTCAGATAGGTCAACGCCTAGCCCTTGCCCCTCATACCTCAACCAAGGAAAGAGGTTGAGTTCGGCCGGCATGGCGCCCCTCAGCACCGCCCGGACATCGGCATGGCGAACGGAGACACGCCCCTTGGACCCCCTCTTCTTTCGGGCCTCTCGAGCCCAACAAACCATGGGCGGGAATGTAATGGCCGGATCGACGGTCTACTCCCACGGATAGCCGCTGAAGATCTCGTAGTACCAAGCCTGAAAGGAAAAGGCCGAAAATCATTAAGGCGACGAAAACCGAAAAGGTAAATGAGAAGGAGAAAGCAAAATGAGGGAAAGAAAAGAATCTACCTCCAAGGCAAACTGGAAGCAGGCCAGGGACTTGCTCGCTTTCCTGCTGAACTTGTCAAGCTCCATGTACAGCTCAGCCAACCCAGCCTCTCCCCAAGCAATACTCCGGGCGGTGTAGACACCCCGCTTTGGACCTCTCACTTCGATTGCATACAAAGTATTTTTATTTAACTCATTTTCGTTAATTTCTGTTACTTCGGTTAAGTTCCTAACTGATTCCGTTAGTTTTGGACTAAACTGCATAACAGAGTTAACTTTTAGGGTCATTCTGTCATTCTGTCCTTTTCTGCCGCGGGCGCTTCCGGAACTGTTAACGGGTTGCGCGCGCGTCTCGCCCCAAAAGCGGGACTCGCGCGCTTCCCATTTTGGCAGTAACGGATTGCACCTTATTTCCCTCCCTTTTCTTATTTGCAACATCTCTTTCTTGATCACAAAAGACTTCTTTTCTCATCCACATTCATCCCCCCTAGTTTTATAACCTCCAATCCCATTATTCTAGCCATCTCTTTAAAACAAAATAATTCATTTTTATTTTATTTTATTTTCTTTTATTTCTTTCATTTATTATTTTATTTATCTTATTTTCTATTGGTCAATTCCATCTCACATGGATTGACCAATTTCCCTCCAACCTTTCCCTCTCTTTTTACCTATAAAAACCATCATCTTCTACCTTAGAAAAGGACTCTTTTTTTACACTGTTTGGACCAACTTCATCTTCCCTACAAGAACTATACACAAGTTCTCTCAACACATTTTCCCTATAAACAAACACTACACAAAGTGTTGCACAACCATTTCTCTACAAACAACACCATCTTCAAGTCAAAGTCTAAGGTCCTCTTTTCTAAAGGTACTTTTATTCTTCTTCTCTTTTATTCTAGTTTTACTAGTATGCAATCCCCATCAATTGGGACATGACCAAATGACCACTTTACTACGTTAAAGTTGGTTAAGGTTATCTCCCTACATTTTAATCTCTACTTTAATTTCTTATACATTTCTTAATGTAATTGTTTAGCATAAATTTATAAATAAAACAATTCTCTTTTCTTCCCCTTTTTCTTTACATTATAATTGTTAGCACTGTTAATAAATTGAAGGACATTTAGCATTAGAACACCAATAGTAGCAAGACCCGCATAAGCGGGGCGGAGTGGGTGTTTAAGTACTTCCCACTCCGTCACCTAACCCCCGAACCCTTCTCTCCCGAATCTCTGGTATTGTACATAAATTAGGCTATTTCTAGGTTTTTCTTATGTTCCTTTAAAAACATAGGTGGCGACTCTAAACAATCTAAAACAAGTTAGACATCCTAGGATAATTCACCGCTCTAGCCAAGCTGTGGTTTCCCGGGGTATCTACATTGGCGACTCCGCTGAGGACGATTTAGAGGGTTAAACTTGCGTTCTTAACTTTTGGTGTTCTTATTACTGCTTTCTGGGCATTCTGGTAAAAAGGGTGGGAAGCGCGCGCCTCTGGCCTCCTTGGCCTAATGCGCGCGCGTCCGACCCCAATTACCAGAATCGCCCGTCTTCCTTCTTGTCCTTCCATTCCATGTTTCTGTGCTAACAAATTCTGCAGGAGAAAGCATTTTTATTTAGGGTCAATGCAATCCCTTGAACCCGCTGATTTACATGTTGAACCCGCTGGTTTTACTTCTTTTGAAAAAAAATATATATATATATATTTTGTCATTTGTTAGACCTCACACTACATGCACATATTCTTATCAATTGCTCACTATCGAGTCGCACAAGTCCAACCCCAAACCCGTCGAGGCCCGTCCTAGAAAGTTTCAAGCTCCACCCGACCTTGACTCTTTCGAAGCGGTCAACCTCAGCCCGTGGCGTAGTTCAAGACTACATGCCGGGGGTGACCTTTAAGCCTCTCTTTAGCTGAGCACAAGCCACACAATTCTAGTCTAGGGTCTAACACTCCGTGACCAAGTCGGTTTTTCATGTGCCGAGATTTCCCTAAACTAATGTCTTCAAATCATACATGCCAACTTGTTGCAATGGACGAAATAAAACTCCGTCCCCAAAAGTGGTTATTTTGGACGAAAATAAAAATCCATCCCCGCATGTATGATTTACTACATTAATTTAGTTTAATCCCGACACATGTAGGTCTCACAAGCGCGGTGGAATCCGATGAGTATATGGGACCGCGGGAAGGTCTATATACTAGTGTGACGATTCCACTATTTTTTCTAGAAACCCCAAAAAGGACTCCGTCCTTCCGACTTTTGTAAATAAAAAAAAAACGAGTCATTTTCTTTATATGGTTGAGTCTTTTTCGTGTTTGTGGGTTAAATTTATTTTACTCAAAAGGTATTTGTGGGGCCAACCTAAGATCAACCGTGTTCTTTCAAAAGGTCCAATGGCTTCCAACGGCAACGACAACAATGGTGGGTACTTCTCCGTGTCCAACGAAAGACTCTTCAACATAATAAGAGCCATGGGGGAACAAATGGATAGACTTTCCGAGGATGCCCGCCGAAAAGACGATTTGTGGCAAGCCCGTTTTGATCTCGAGAGGAAGATTCACAAGGAAGAGGTTTCCGAGCTCAAAGCCCGTTTGCAAGAGCTCACCAACAACAAGGCAAAGTTTAAGGGTAAAGCATGCTCAAGTGGCCCGTCCCTCAAAAGCTACAAAGGTACCGCCAACAACCGAGTTTTCACTCCTCTCCTATGAGTAACCCAAGCCGAAGCATTTGAAACTTTGGTGGCAAGTGGAAAGGTCAAGACTTTGGAGGGGTACAAGCCGAAGACGATACCGAAGAATCATGCACATGGTGAATGGTGCGGCTACCACAAGCATAGTGGCCATACTACCGAAGGGTGCTTCCTTCTCCGAAACATCATCCAAGATTTGTTCGACAATGGCAAATTTACTGTGGGTGAAGAGAAACCTTTAGAGAATGCCAACATGCAAGAACTCATCAAAGAAGAATGATTTGGTTTCGAAATGGGGCTTCTACAAGAAATCATGCCACAAGGAGACTACAACGACAATGTGGACTACAACAACAATCTCCGTTTCTCTTTCTCTACCTAGTAATAGGAATTAAAAAAAAAAAAGAGTCAAAGTCCTCTTAAGTGTGCATTAAGTTTTCTTTGTCCAATTAATGTGAAATTTTGAGTCAAGTCTCATCATCAAATAAAAAGTCGTCCTTGTCCTCATACACTCTTCCAAGTTGTTCAATCTAATTCTTGGCAAAATGATGAAAAGATGTCTAAACGAGTTTTGGAATGAAGGACATCACTTGAACGCCTAGGGGCTAAACATTGTGACGAAGGCAACATCATCAACGACGAAGACAAAGCCAAGACATCAAAGGTGAAGCAACAACCATGGAGAAAAATCAAGCAATGTTTCAAAGGGTGGATTACAAAAAAAAAAAAAAAAAAAAAAAATGCTCGCTAGGTTGAACTCTTCAAATCAACCTAGGCAAAAGTTAGAGCACAAAAAAAAAAAAAATCCCCCTCAATCAAAGAAGTTCACATCAGGATCAACATCATTCCATCCACCAAACGAAGGACGAAGCAACATCAACAACAAATCACGACGAAGCAACAAATCCTCACATCAAAAGGAGGATCCACAAGAACTACGGTGACCTGAGCCTCTACACTGGAGGAACGTAGGCAACCTTCGGGTCTGGTCTCATGCAAGAAAGAAGAAATGTTTAGCCCCAGCGCGTTACGGTGATTGGCCTTCATCTCGAACTTGTCAAGACATCTTTGTACGATTCATTTGCCAATGAATTAATCACCAAAAAGATTGAACAACTTTCTTAGATTTGGAATCATTCCGCGCTCCTTGTTGAGTCTAGGGACTTCTATTCTTTCTGCATACTCCCAATTTCTTGCAATCAAATTGGGGCTTTCCTTCTCTTCTCTCTTAATGACTTACTTGCCTTCGCGAGTCATTCAATTCAATAAAAAATACATGTCAATACTAGGGACACTTCCCTAGTCAAGTCAATGTCACTCATCATTAGTGACAAAAGGTCTCCACCGCAAAATCACATGTCTTATCTCCTCAGCTAGAGTCAATGCACACTTCCTCATCAATTGAGTCAAAAAAAAATGATGAAGACGCAAAAGAGATGCCCGCTAGATTGAAAACCCGAAAGGGCGGTCTAGGCAAAAAAACAGGGTGCGTCATAAAAAAAAATGAGAGAGTGAGAGAGAGAAGGGAAAGAGAAATGGAGATCCCCGGCCTCTAAAGAAGACAACATTGAATCTCCTCAGCAAGTGAATTTCCCACCGAGTCAACTTTGGGATTGCAAAAGGCTCGACAAGATATAGCTCCATCAAAGGTTGTCTTGGGTTATCGGCATCATTCTCCAGCAGTGTGCATTTTTGGGTTCATGAAAAGAAGGCCCGTGGTAACCAAGATCCATCCGAGAACAAGCCCATCATAAAAGGGCACGAGGTTGCACAAATAATCCCTAGCTAGTCAATTGGCTTGGGTAGCAAATAGCAACAACATGTGTCTCAGTTTTCAAGGCTTCTTCAAGTATGTGCTTCTAAAGTACGCTGAAAGGCTCCCGAGAAATGGAGTAGCTCTTGCCATATCCTCTCATGTTTATTCCCTCACACGAGGACGAGTCACTCTTGCTTTGATCAACAAATGGTGACGCCCTAGGGGATATGTGACTCAAGAACAAGGGATTCTTTTGCTTCATTTGACAATCAATACGCCCTAGGGGCTATGCTCAAGAAAGATGTGTGAGACTATCCTCAAAGTCTCTCAAAAGGGATGTCAAAAAGCCCTCTTATCACGTGTGCCCGTGCTCGTTCCCCCAATCAAGGATGGACCTTTCTCGCAATCAATGATGGCACTCTAAGGGCTACGGTCAAGTCTTAAAGGCTCCCTCGGCAAAGAGCAATTAACTCCCCAGCAGTATCCCCAGCCGAGTCATGTGCAACATTGGAAGCTTCCTCAATTCGGCACCGAAGGTCTCAAGGGGCTTCGCAATCTACATTCTTTTGGGCTGCGGCATTACAGTAATCCGAGCAAAGGGCAATATTGGGGCTTCGCGACCGACAGTCTTTTGGGCAACAATACTCGAGCAACGCAATTTGGGTGTACTCTCCATGAAAGGGATCAAGCTTCAAAGGGTCTCTCAACACTTCAAGTCAAAGGCCTCTTGGTTTTCAATGAAGACTCCGATGTTATGAATGAAGTTGATGATTTTTGTTAGAACTCACAGCGAGATTTTGAAGGAACTCTTAGAGAAAAGGAAAAAGATTCAATATGCTAAACTCTAATCAAAACAGGGTTATAGCGGGAAATGCCACGGCCAATCCCAATGTTTCTGCAATTCAGCACCCCCTTCTCCAAGATCAAAAGCACAAGGTGCAGCTCAGATAAAGTTGGGCCACAGCACTAGTTGCATCCGAAGATCCGTCATTACTTCAACTCAAGAAGAGTCAAGCAAGCATACTCATTTGGGACTTTATCACACCAAGACCTTATCCTCCGTGACCTCAACGGCACCGCAAGACAGTACTGCATCCTTTGACATAAGCCCTCATCCATTTGGGTATCGACCACAATGAGTCCATTCATCTCCCCAGTAAGAGCAAGAAGGAGATCTCCATCAAGAATTCTACCAAACGGTACATCCGCTCTCAATGCCGAGCCGATCACAAGATAATTTGGGGCTTTACAATGAAAGGTCTTCACATTCCACCATCTTGAAGCTCGCAAACAACAAGCACATGACATTTGGGGCTTTGCAATCTCTCGAAGCTTGGCATCCATAATCTTCTCTTGGGGATTGCTCACGCCAACAACAAAGGGCGATTTACTCGAATGGACCAAGAGCCGATTTATCTTGGGACTATGCAAGCCACTCAAAGTTTGGCATCAAAGGCATTCTAGGGGCTTCACAATCAGCAACCCCTCATCTCGGCATCAAAAGCCTTTTGAAGCCCCATTATCGACAAATCTCTTGGGGCTAGACATCAATCTTCGTTGGGCACAACGGCGACAACGACAGAATTCAAGCAAGGCAATCCGGACTTCGATCGCACATGACTTGATCTTGGGTTGGCTTTACAAACACGCAATGGTTAAAATGGTTCACCCACGAACTAAAAAAAAAAAAAAAATCTTTTTCTCACATGGGTGCATATTCTTTCCGTTCTAAAAAAAAAAAAAAAAAAAAAAAGAGAGACTTTTTCTTTTCTTTTTCTCCTTCTATGCGCAAAATTATGTGCTTTACTTCTAGCTTCTCCTCCAGCATTCTCCAGCATCCTTGAACAACGCTGGTCTGATTCTCTTCAAGGGATACGTAGGCGGCCTTTCGGCACGACCAACCCATCATTCAGAGTACCATCTCGCCAACACAACATCAAGGACATTCTCTCATCAACATCCAAATAGTGGACATTCTCCATCAAAGCATCCTCCGCGGACATCAGAAATTCATCTCCACTCAAGCGGAAATGGTAAGTGAAGGTATGAATACACCCAACGCTTTCCTTAAAGTCACACCGCACACAAGATCACTCTCTACATTCTTACTTCTCTATCATACAAAAAATGCTTTCAAAATCACATTGCACCACGAGCACAATTGCTCTCTTCACTCCACACTTCATGCATCTTCTTGCACTAGCACATATACCTGCAAAGCACATAACAGGTACCACCGCGAAGTCAAACAGCATCTGCAACTCGAGGCACTTCATCCCCAGCAGAAAATGGTCCACAGTCAACCATGCCCACATCCCCGCAAAAGTCAACTGCAAACAGCACACGGCTTCAAAGCAGCAATTCGTCAAAGGTTCACTAACGGCCTCATCAACGGATTTCACTAACGGATTCGTCAACAAAGATTCACTAACGGCCTCGAAGGTTCACTAACGGCCTCATCAACGGATTTCACTAACGGATTCGTCAACAAAGGTTCACTAACGGCCTCATCAACGGATTTCACTAACGGATTCGTCAACAAAGGTTCACTAACGGCCTCGAAGGTTCACTAACGGCCTCATCAACGGATTTCACTAACGGATTCGAAAACAAAGGTTCACTAATAGCCTCAAAGGTTCACTAACGGCCTCATCAACAGGATTTCACTAACGGATTCGTCAACAAAGGTTCACTAACGGACTCATCAACGGATTTCACTAACGGATTCGTCAACAAAGGTTCACTAACGGCCTCGAAGGTTCACTAACGGCCTCATCAACGGATTTCACTAACAGATTTGTCAACAAAGGTTCACTAACGTCCTCGAAGGTTCACTAACGGCCTCCTCAAGGGTTCACTAACGGCCTCCTCAAAGGTTCACTAACGGACTCATTCAAAGGTTCACTAACGGCCTCCTCGAAGGTTCACTAACGGCCTCATTCAAAGGTTCACTAACGGCCTCACTCAACGGATTCAGCCGGCAGGTTTACCAACGGATCATGCCACCCCCCTCTATCAACAAAAGATGCTCACACAGGGAGCGCACCCCTATCTCTAGCAATTTCAAATTACTGATTTCATCGAGTTTTTGCTTTCATTTCTTTCTTTTTCTTTGTCGATGTCCTCGGCGGGTGTTTTTACTTTCGTCGACGCGTTTTGCTTTGCAATCCACGTCGCTGAGGGGATCTGTAGACACCCCGCCTTGGACCTCTCACTTCGATTGCATACAAAGTATTTTTATTTAACTCATTTTCGTTAATTTCTGTTACTTTGGTTAAGTTCCTAACTGATTCCGTTAGTTTTGGACTAAACTGCATAACAGAGTTAACTTTTAGGGTCATTCTGTCATTCTGTCCTTTTCTGCCGCGGGCGCTTCCGGAACTGTTAACGGGCTGCACGCGCGTCTCGCCCCAAAAGCGGGACTCGCGCGCTTCCCATTTTGGCAGTAACGGATTGCACCTTATTTCCCTCCCTTTTCTTATTTGCAACATCTCTTTCTTGATCACAAAAGACTTCTTTTCTCATCCACATTCATCCCCCCTAGTTTTATAACCTCCAATCCCATTATTCTAGCCATCTCTTTAAAACAAAATAATTCATTTTTATTTTATTTGATTTGATTTTATTTATTTATTTCATTTATTATTTTATTTATCTTATTTTATATTGGTCAATTCCATCTCACATGGATTGACCAATTTCCCTCCAACCTTTCCCTCTCTTTTTTACCTATAAAAACCATCATCTTCTACTTTAGAAAATGACTCTTTTTTTACACTTTTGGACCAACTTCATCTTCCCTACAAGAACTATACACAAGTTCTCTCAACACATTTTCCCTACAAACAAACACTACACAAAGTGTTGCACAACCATTTCTCTACAAACAACACCATCTTCAAGTCAAAGTCTAAGGTCCTCTTTTCTAAAGGTACTTTTATTCTTCTTCTCTTTTATTCTAGTTTTACTAGTATGCAATCCCCATCAATTGGGACATGACCAAATGACCACTTTACTACGTTAAAGTTGCTTAAGGTTATCTCCCTACATTTTAATCTCTACTTTAATTTCCTATACATTTCTTAATGTAATTGTTTAGCATAAATTTATAAATAAAACAATTCTCTTTTCTTCCCCTTTTTCTTTACATTATAATTGTTAGCACTGTTAATAAATTGAAGGACATTTAGCATTAGAACACCAATAGTAGCAAGACCCACATAAGCGGGGCGGAGTGGGTGTTTAAGTACTTCCCACTCCGTCACCTAACCCCCGAACCCTTCTCTCCCGAATCTCTGGTTTTGTACATAAATTAGGCTATTTCTAGGTTTTTCTTATGTTCCTTTAAAAACATAGGTGGCGACTCTAAACAATCTAAAACAAGCTAGACATCCTAGGATAATTCACCGCTCTAGCCAAGTTGTGGTTTCCCGGGGTATCTACAGGCGGTCTCAGGAGTAGTCAACGATCCAAGGAGAGGAAACATGCAGGTAGTGTCGGCGTTGGCAAAGAGGGTGTTGCTGAGAAGGAGCCACACATAAGCTCGTCTGAGCTGCTCCGCGATCACCAAGCCAGCCAAATACGCTGGGATCCTGTCTCGAATGGCCCGCTCAACAACCTGCACAGTAATTCCCAAGCCCTTGGTAGGTCCCGAGAATCCGATGAGTGCCTCGATGTCCGGGGATAAGAGCCGGTCGGTCCAGATAACAGGCCCACCACCAAAGGAGAGCCCGGTAATGGCAGAAAAGTCTGCGGGAGTCATGGTCACCTCCCCCCAGCTCAAATGAAAGGTGTGGGTCGTATCCCACCAATGCTCGCCCAAGGAAGAGATGAGTCCCAGGCTCCTGTTAGTGCTAACCAGCTGGCCTACGGCATGGATGAATGGCACCAAACCGGTACGCTCTACCCAATCTCTCGGACCAGGCCCATCGCCGACTGCCTCGGGCATGGCCTCCCACAAAGAACAGCACATGTCGGGAGATCCTCGAGATTTGGGATCACCGCCCTGCAGGTAAACACAGCAAGGTATGAATAACACAGTTTTAAGATACCAATGCGTATGATAAATGGATATGATGAATGAATCATGCAAATAAATGTGATTTTACCCTTTTCAAATTGCGTTGGGCGTTTGAGGGTGTGTCTTGAAAAAAAAAAGGGTGATTTTATCTTTTTAAATTGCGTTGGGCATTTGAGGATGTACCGTGTAAAAAATGTGATTTTACCTTTTTCCAATTGCGTTGGGCATTTAAGGGTGTGTTTTGAAAAAAAAATGTGATTTTACCCTTTTCAAGTTGCGTTGGGCATTTGAGGGTGTGTTTTGTGAAAAAAAAATGTGATTTTACCCTTTTCAAGTTGCGTTGGGCATTTGAGGGTGTGTTTTGTGAAAAAAAAATGTGATTTTACCCTTTTCAAATTGCGTTGGGCATTTGAGGGTGTGTCTTGTGAAAAAATGTGATTTTACCCTTTTAAACTGCGTTGAGCATTTACGGGTGTGTTGCTTATGAAACAGATGTGTGAGGTTTTGTTTGAAAGGATTTCCCCCTATCCCAAAGAACAAAATCCGTCCCCATTTTGAGACTTAGTGTCCCGAATTTCCACAAACATGCAACAACTTATCCTAGGAAATGCTAGCATGCACTTGGATGTGTCAAAATGACTAGTCGAACTTAAGGTACAAGTAGTTTATGCATAAATCGCGGGACAACGCACTTTGATTTTAGAAAGTATAGCTAGGGATGTCCAAATGATGATATGAACACATTCCCATGTCCCTAGTGATCCCAATAACGTGAAAATGAAGCCAATTTTGTGGAATCGCACCTAGGAAGGCGAAAACCCCAAATTACATGAACATGAACCCTAGGACTAGGGAGTACAGAAAATGGACAAAGATCGAGTGGGAAAGAAGGCTTACCACTCGGTCATGGCATAAATGAGCGTTAGGGGACTTATAGAACCCCGCTTCCACATCATTAAGGGCAATGGTGTAGCCCTGGAAATTGCGGACCATGTCGAGCCGCTTATCCGCCCCTCTCGGGTAGCCCCTTCGCGCCCGAGCATCCATAAGTGAATTTTGAACGGTTTGGAGAACGAAATCCGAAGAATTTTGATGAATTTCCCTCTCGAAATCGCCTCTCTCTCTAAAATTTTCTGCTTGGATTTTGAAAAATGCAGCAACCATCTGTATGCCTGCTGTTTTGAAAAAGAAGGAGATGCCTTCTTAAGCCGTACGACTGGTTTGGGCGAGGAAGAATCTCATCCCACAATTTACATTCTGGCCCCTGACGCCTTGAACATGGTTCCCCCTAGGTTTCCGAAATAGAACTTAGGCCCCCTCCCTTTGGAAAATGTCCAAAATGCCCCTTTTGGCTCATGCAACTTGAATTGAACCTAGAAAGATTAGGTTCCCAATGAAAATGTATCCGGGCAGTCCATAGATGGACGTAAGACCATCTTTGTTGAAATTAACCCGTCCATACTTTGTAAGCCCAGGTTAAGAATGTGATTTAGCCCGGCCGTACTTCGTAAGTCTAGGTTAACAGGTTAAAAATATGAAAAGAAAATTGGTCGTCCCTGACGTAAGCTCAGTTAAAAATTATTTGATTGACCAAAAGAGAGTCAAATCCTGACTTCGACCAAGTGAGTGTCGAGAAAACTCCTTCGGCTGACCAAAAGAGAGTCAAGCCCCGACTTTGACTCATTGAGAGTCAAATTGAATGTCCAAGAACATTGGTCGTCCCTGACGTAAGCCCAGTTAAAAATTATTTGATTGACCAAAAGAGAGTCAAGCCCCGACTTTGACTCATTGAGAGTCAAATTGAATGTCCAAGAACATTGGCCGTCCCTGACATAAGCCCAGTAAAGATGAGTATTAGGTCCCCCGAGCGACCGTTATGAGATAAAATTAGGCCCCCCGAGCGACCATTGTGAGATGAAGATTAGGTACCCCGAGCGACCGTCTTGAAAAAAGAATTAGGTCCCCCGAGCGACCGTTGTGAGATACAAATTAGGTCCCCCGAGCGACCGTTGTGAGATAAAATTAGGTCCCCCGAGCGACCATTATGAGATGAAGATTAGGTCCCCCGAGCGACCGTCTTGAAAAAAGTATTAGGTCCCACGAGCGACCATTGTGAGATGAAGATTAGGTCCCCTGAGCGACCATTGTGAGATGAGAGTTAGGTCACCCGAGCGACCGTTATGAGATAAAAATTAGGTCCCCCGAGCGACCGTTTTGAAATTAGAGTTAGGTCCCCCGAGTGGCCCCATGTGAAGCAAAATATAGGTCGCCCGGATGGCCCATCTTGAGAAAAAAACCTAGAATGAGAAGGGCGGTCCTTGACGTAAGCCCATGTTGACCCGATTTACCAAAAGAGAGTCAAATCCTAACTTTGACCAAGTGAGAGTCAAATCCGTTGTTCTCCCGGCAGTCAAAGATGACGTAAGATCAGTCTTGTAGTCAACCATCTCCCATAGAGCCAGGTTGACCGAATCCCGGACCTTTGCCTCTGACCAAATGAGTGTCACGCCCGAAACTTGCCTCTGACTAGATGAGTGTCACGCCCAAACCCTGCCTCTGACCGAATGAGTGTCACGCCCGAAACTTGCCTCTGACCAGATGAGTGTCATGCCCGAGTCCTTGCCTCTGACCAAATGAGTGTCACGCCCAAACCTTGCCTCTGACCAAATGAGTGTCACGCCTGAACCTTCGCCTCTGACCAAATGAGTGTCACGCCCGAACCTTCGCCTCTGACCAAATGAGTGTCATGCCTGAGTCCTTGCCTCTGACCAAATGAGTGTCACGCCCAAACCTTGCCTCTGACCAAATGAGTGTCACGCCCAAACCTTGCCTCTGACCAAATGAGTATCACGCCCGAACCTTGGCCTCTGACCAAATGAGTGTTACGCCCAAACCTTGCCTCTGACCAAATGAGTGTCACGCCCAAACCTTGCCTCTGACCAAACGAATGTCACGCCCGAGTCCTTGCCTCTGACCAAATGAGTGTCACGCCAGAACCTTCGTCTCTGACCGAATGAGTGTCATGCTCGAGTTCCCCACCCGACCTCGACGGTCGTCTATAGGTTTGAGTAGCCTTAGAATCTCTCACCCAAATCGGCTATGCCGTCCTCCCATCAAAATGGGATGCTTGTAGGTTTGAGTAGCCTTGAAATTTTCTCACCCAAATCGGCCAAGCCGTCCTGCCATCAGATTGGGATGCTTATTTTATCGATAACCCCACTTTCTTTAAAAGCGACGTTTCCGAGGGGCTCTGTAAGTACCCCAATCTGAAATCGACCTACTTTAGAGGAATTCTCGGTACCATTTAGGGAAAAACCAATGGGCCAGGACCTCACTAGGATAAACCTGATATTCCAGGACTGAACTGGAATTAAACTTGGAAAAATCCAGAAGCTCGCCAAGTCGAGTCGTACGGATGGTTTGGGCACATGAGGTCCCTAGCCGAACGGCTGGTTTTGGCACCCTCAGCCTCTATAAATTGAACCCCATGCTGATCATTTCAGGGGGAGAAACAACATAAGAAAGGTTACTCTGTCGAAATCACTCCAGTAGTGTGAGAGAATAGTGAAACAAAGAGTGAAAGAGAGAAAGGAAGATTGGCTAAACCAAAATAGGTAAAGCCACCTTCTCCCCCTCCCTTCTCTTCATCTATAACTCTATTTTCTCTTTAATTTTGGTTTAAGTTTATGTTGATCTTTATATTACTTGCAATACTTGTCCATTCAAGCAACTTTACATTACTTGTAAGACTTGTCCATTCAAGCAACTTTATATTTATGCAAGACTTGTCCATTCAAGCAAATATACATATATTACTCTATATCTCTCTTGTCCAAGCCATGAGATGATCCAAGGTGCCCTCCATGCCTTGTGTGGAAGAGGTTCAAACCTAGATGATCATGGCTTGTTGATTGTCATTTACATTCTTGTCAAATTAAAATGATGCTTTTGTTGGCAATAATGATCATTTGGATGATAAAGCTTCCATCTTTATCATCCAACATTGATCTAGATCTAAAGTCCCCTTTGGGGTTACAAAGATTCAATCTTTATGTGTTAATTTGATTCCTTAAAGGTTAATAAGTCATAAAAATGTCATCTTGGTGATAACGTTTCAATCTTTAATCACCAAATGGTCAATTTTGGCCCAAAGGGCATGTTCATCAACTTTTCTCAATTTTCTCCAAATATTGCTTATGATCACACCCAAATACTTGTTTTGGGGACTAAGTGATGATTATTTAGCATAGGAATGTTGTATTTAAACTTATAAAGTGTTCTAAACAAACTAGAATTAAAACAGTTCTGTCCAGTTTCAACAGAATGTTCTGTTTCTGCTCTGAAACTGGACTGTTCTTGACTGAACTGTAAGATCCCAGGGAACTACCTTTCCATCCGTACAGCTATGTTGGGAACAGGGGGTAAAATGTCTGTTTTGCCCTCTGATCCCTATTTTCTTAATAAACAGACCCTTTCAGTTAAGTTTTTCCAAACAAAACCAATAACAGAAACTTTTCCGTTAAATACACACATGCACATTTTCAAACTAGCAAGGGAGACTCGGCTTTTCCGAGGCACTTTGGGTGAACCACAAATATGTTCTTCCCAAAGTGTAACGTGACCTCCGAACTCACCTTCTCTAACCATTTTCATTTGTTTGGTTTAAAATTAACAAATGTGGCGACTCCGTTTCTTTTTTCGTTAGGAAAGTTACCCGTGTTTGGCATTTCTTCTTCGTGTGAACCTTGCTTGTTTCGCCCCGAGGACGGGATCCTTACAGGGGTTCTAGGTCGATTATCAGGTTTAGACCAATTTAAATGAGGGTTTAAGGGGTGCGAGATCGGGGTGTCTACACACATAAACATCATAATCTCAATATTCAAATCATGCTAGGCACATAAAAAATTTATATTCACACAACATGATTATGTATTGAAATAATCAACATGAACGGGGTTCTGATACCACTGTTGGGTTTCGTAGTAACATGCGCAGCGGAATTAAGCATTTAAAATTTTATGAAACTCAAAGCCTTTAGATCCATTCATATGATTAAGTCAAAAACATCTACAATGAATACTAGAATACTAACCCTTGATGCGTTTGAAATTTCTTGATCTTGAATCTTGATTCTTCGCGTTTCTCCGAATCACGAACGCAGGAACACGAACATAAAGATGATAAGGATATTACCCTCTATGGATATCCACACGCGAACGAATATTAAGAACTCTTTCTTAATCTTGACTGCTAGATCAAAAAGGGACTATATGATTTTTTGAATTATTGATCATGATTCTCAATCTTAATCAATAATAATGTTTATCCAAATAAGTGAATTAATCATATACAATGGCAGGTGAAAAGATATTTATATGGGTATATGTCATAAACCTTTAAGGACTTAGGAAACCCAAATCCCGTCACTTCATTATTCCACAAGGTTTCTGGCCAAGCAGCATTGGCATGGTCGTGCCATTAGGTGCGAGCCTGCCATCCTGCCGCCCGATATTGGCACGGTCGTGCTTTGTATCTGGAATGGTCGTGCTTTATATTGGGCACAGTCGTGCCGAACGAGCCGCCAGAACCTTGCCTTTGGCCGATTAATGGCACGGCGTGCCCTATAAGGCGCACGGCCGTGCCAGACCAAAAGTCGGCCATTTTTCCCTTTTTAACAATTCGTTCTCTTGTGTGTGAGCCCATAGGATTATATCAAGTTGGCAATGAGTCCAAACACACTTTGTCTCATAAATCATGAGCGGACCCTAGCAGGCCATCATGATTACCCAAATGATATAACTTGTCAAAGTTCGTTAATCCATTATAGAACATATTATATTCCTTTTGTCCACGATGTCATTGAACGTAAGCCATGGTCAATGGTCAACTTACAATGTTCAATACTTTCTCGATTCCTGATATATTGATAATACAAATCACATTTGAGCACGGCCATGCATTTCATCAATACTATTCATCGAGTGGCCAAAGCTTAACATCTCTCTTGACGAGGGACAAATTCCATCTTGACTTATTACTCTTCCCAACATGAATCCGATTATGCCAATCACATTCTTTATAGCTACCCGTTTAAGGGTAACGTTTTAATATGTCAAACGTAATGTTCATCATGTGGAAGACTGTAATAATCTCAGGTCTAAGGATCCAATGATATAACTATATGGGACTTAATTATGACATTGTGACCATGACATAAATCTCATACGGGTCTGTCCAGTATTCGTTCTCCAACAAATATCCATAAGTTTAATTGTATCCCATACACCATAATCATCATATGATTATCTATTAAGCTCATACTAATAATTAATCATAATTATCAGGGACGGGGATTATTATAATAAACATGCAAAGGATATAATCATCAAACATTCAATATCTTTATTAAAACATAATCAATAGATAACATTAATCTTTCAAATAACGTTCCTAGAGCATACAACACCAACAACATTATGAAAAACAAAAGTAAGTTGGTTATTATGTCATAACAATAAGGAGGTGTAAACCAAAAAGTAAAACCAATTACACAATTTTTATTACCCTTCTTCCATCAGTAGTTGCTTGCAAATCAGTAGCACTTGGACCAATAACCTCAACACACTCATTATCCCAAAGAATAAAGGAAGCAACACCCCAGTTATCAGCAACACGTACAGTTACTTTGTACCTCAAATTACCAACAGGATCAGCAATATCACAGTTCACACAATAAAAAGAGGATCCACATGGTGCCATCTTTTTCAAACATCGTTTGCAAGACACATAGAACCAATCAAACATAGGCTCAATTCCAACAACTTGACAGAAGACCCAAAAATGATCAATCTACAATTTAAAGAAGCAACAACAGTAAATAAGTTGGATTACTTTTGAAAAACATTATTACAAAATATAATAGAACATCATACCTCATGAACCCTTATGAGACGGTTCAATTTTAAAATCTTGTCTCTGGACTTTTGGAGGTCTTCACTGATGGTTATGGTCGGAGGAATAACAACATTGGTGACAGCAACTTCAAAGTTGCCTTCTTGCACCAGCCTTCAAAAATAATACAATGTTATGAATGATGTAATGGTTTTTATGATAGACAATATAACAGAGAAAAAATTGAATCATACCCTCGATTGAAATCCTGAATCTCTTGCACATTGCCATCAAGAATAACTTTTGACGCGTTAAAAGTGTTAGATAAGCCAACTTGGCCACGAAACCTACGAACATGGCACATTTGCATTATCACGACAACCGGACCTTCGTGATTCTCAACATGACTGAGCATTTCCTCCGCGTAATCACCCCATAAAGTGCATGATAAAACATTTCCCCTGTTTTTTTACATAAACAATAAAATAAGAATCTGTAAATTATAAAAAAGGAAAAAATGCAAAAAAAGTACTCCAACTATTGGGGTTGTGCGGGTTTAGTAACTTATTTTCTTTTTCTTACAATAAAAATACCTTAACTTTTTTTTGACGTGCATTGAAGGTACCTATTTCTCACGCCGTCTATTTTCTACCGTTAACTCCACATGTGACTACCCACGTGGTCTTCTTTAAAGGGTAAAAGCGGAACTTCAATTGAGTGAGCATTCCACAAAGCCAAAGGACTTAAAATAATTTTTTTAATTTCAAAATAACCTCCTCCCTTTCCCTTTTCCCCTTTCCCATTCCCAGGCGAGGTAGAAACCCCAAGCAAATCAACCGCTGACCTCCATCTCGCTCAGGCCATCGTCGGCCCGTCACCATCAACCTTCAGTTCGCCATGTTGCCAATCTCTAGTTCAGAGATATAGAAGGTTTGGGTTTTGAATTTTGGGATACTTTATTTGAAGCCTAGGTTTTAATCTCATGATGCGTATAGTTGTACCTAAGACATCGACGTGAGTAGTATGCATATGAATCACGAAGACAAGTCAAAAAGGTATGGTTGAATTCATATAACAGCTAATGAATTCTTCAATTTGTTTAAGTCCCACTTGAACACAACAAAAACGCATCCAATTAATTTAACGTTATATGAATAAACTGTTATCTCAGCAAATCAAGATTTTCAATTTGTTTGAACCCCATTCAATATACTCGTAGCTGAGTGGTTGAAGTTATGAATACTTTGAGATCTCAGCAAATCAAATATTCAATTTTTTTAAAGCATTCATTTAGGCTCTTGGAGACGTGCAACGGGATCCGACTCGCTATCACCGTGCTGGAGAGATTTAGAAGGTTAGGGCTTTAATTTTAGGGGAAATTGTTGGTGTATTGAATTGTTAATGTACTAGAATAGAAAAGGGATTCAGGGACTCCCTGGGGAATCTTGAGTTCCAGAAGTGGGGATGGGGAGGGTGAGCCACAGTGGTCGTGGTAAAATCTGGGTTTTCATATTTGACGGTGGTTGTGGGTGGGGGTGTTGGTTAGGGTATTTTTAACGAAAATTAATATTAATAGCCAAAAATGAAAACAAAAGTACTTTTAGGGATTAATGTGAAAAAAAAAACATGTTGGGACCTTTCAAGCATTTAACTCAAAGAAATTTAGAAGGCATTTTGTTTTGACCTTTTTGCCCTAAAAAAAGAAGTCATGTGCCGGGCACATGACAACTTAACAGCCAAATTTGAACGGCGTTAGCAATAGGTACCTTCAATGCACATCAAAAAGAGTTAAGGTATTTTTGTTGTAACGAAAATAAGATAAGTTACTAAATCCGCACAACCCCAATAGTGGGGTACTTTTTTTGCATTTTTTCCTACAAAAAATTAAAAGTTCATACTTACTGCAAGTTTCTCAAAGTTATGTCAAGCATTGTTGTTTCCTTCCCTTGCACCTCTCTAGTTTGTCTTGCACTACGACTTGCAAACAACCCTATCACATCTGCACTATGTACATGTTAATCATACTCCCTCCGTCCCCGTAGAAGCTTCACCATTTTGAGAGTGCACAAGAATTAGGAAAAGTGATGAGTGGGAAATGGGTTGTGAGAGGGAAGAAGTGAGTGGGTATGACAAGTGGGACCCATAGTTTAAATCTGTGAGGGATAAAAGTTAGCGGGTATGACAAGTGGGGACCATAATTTATGTATGTGAGAGGAAAAAGTGAGTAGGGATGACCAGAGGGGCTTAAATTTATAACCATTTTAGGAAAGGTGAAGCAATCAACGGGACATCCATTTGGGTAATAAGTGAAGCTTCAAATGAGACGGAGGGAGTACATAAATTTCAAAAATATGTAAGTGTAAGAAGAATAATATTGAATGATTTAAGATATTTTACCAATCAAGACATCCTCATCTATGTTTTCCCACAAAGTCATATGATCATAAGTTTTGAAGTGATAAAGAAAACGTGGGAAAATAGCATCAAATACTTCAACAACATTGGTCTTGGGAGTGAAAATCATCTTAAATTCAGCATTTGTCGTCTTCAACCTCATGTTGTTGTTTGTCAAAACAAAGTTCTTAACAGCATACAAATGGCCTTCACGCAATAGGTTTTTGAATCTGGGAATTGTTAGAAAATTGAGTTAGGGTGATTGATAATCCTGGATATTTGACTGAATCGTGATTAATTCACTTTCCGAATAAAGTATTTCGCCCCTAAATGCCTGGGTTACACGAAATCTTTATATGGGATAAGACAATCAAGCAATCTGTATCTAGGCAAAGAAAACAGATCAAAACTCAGAGAATTGTTAGGGTTTTTCGTTGTATCAAATGAGACCAAAATCTGTTTATATACAGATTACTGAAGCAGTAAGCAGTCACAATTGTTAGCAACGATTGTGTCTTTAGGTTTTTGGCGGGTAACAGTCACAATTGTTTAGCAAACGATTGTGTCTTTTGGTGTGAAAAACTAGCGGGAGTTTAGTTAGAGCATCAAACATGCCGTCTAGGTTTCGGGGCGCTACCCCGAGCCCCGCGAGGGGCGGCTTCCCCTCGACCCCGCAAGGGGCGCTGCCCCTTGACCCCTGCTTCTTTATCGTGGTTGAAAACATATTAACTCAAACGAGTGTGTACTCCACACTTTCCCTTACTCGTATCCGAGTCTAATATGAAATCGCATTGGTCTCTAGTAAATCACAATTACATAAAATCGTTGATGACACTAAAATCACCAAGAGGAATAAGGACACGCTAAATTGACCCATGGATCCTAGAACCTTGAAAAATAAATTAGTGAGTTTATTATAATGAAAATAAAAATCAAGCCATGATGAAAGAACAAATAATCTTAACAAAATAAATTAATAACATATCACTTACAATTGAATCATGAAACACACATTCCAAACTATAAACATTGTTAACATCATCACCGGCATGAAGGCCATAGCAACGTATTAACCTGACCTTGATTGCTTGCTCCATATTAGATGGATCAGGTTCACTTAGCATTCGAAACAAAGGAGGCATGTTTCACTCAACACTCTTAAAAAAAAAAGAAATAAACTAACCACTATGGATAATTGTATCCAGATGAAGGTAATTTATAGATAAGGAATTAGCACCCAAAAATTTTGAAATCAAATTCAAATTTTATGCATCGGCCGCCCTAAATAGGCCATGATGAACAATGAACCATGATTATAGAGAAAAACAGCGAAATCCGGCGGATAGATAACTACAGCTACTATTAGATAAGGTAAAGGTAACTGTGAAAGAGATCTTTGAGATTGAGCAATGGAAAATAAAATATAAATTAGGATAATAGAAAGTAGACATCCAATCAGTAGCCATAGGTAGGACACTTGTTTACACAAATGACGAATTGACCTTCAACCCAAGCAAAGTAGGAATTGAGCGGCAATACTGTTGCGGGAATAGGTGTAGCGGTGGGGGAAGCAATAGGCGCGGTCACCGGTGACTGTGCCAGAGCAGATCTGGCGACCAAAGCAAACGTTAACCCAACAACGAAGGTTAAAAGCCCCATTTTTATCTGGCTATAGATGAATTTGGTAGAGAGAGAAAAAATTAATCAAGAAGGTAGGAGAAAGAGAGAGAGAGAGAGAGGGGGAGGGAGAGGCTGGTGAGTTAATGTTTTTGAAATTTAAATTGTAGATATGGGTAAATTATTGTAGGACGTACTATTTTTCAATCAGTAGGCATAGCTAGGACACTTGTTAATGGGAAACCAGTAACCATAAATCCTTACATGTAAAAGAATGACCCACGTCCATTTCCACTTTCCAATTTCCAATATAATAATACAAATGACAAAATTAACCTTCGACCCAAGCAAAAAAAATAGGAATTGAGCGGCAATACTGTTGCCATTGCTATGCTGTTATTATATTGTTAGAAATTAGAAATATAGATATAGATATCCAAACTTAATTATAATTTGACAAAGAAAATATGTGAAAAATTAATAATCTTAATAATATTTTAAAATTGATATTTATTATTCGTAATGGTGAATTAATAAAAATTGTTAGATTTCCATTAAGATTACCAAATTTTCTCTAAATTCTTGGTAAAATGCAATTAAATTGACAATTTTTTTTATAAATTTTACAATTTGAAATGGGCCGAATGAAGTAGTGTTTAAAATAATTTTCCCTCAACCCACTTTATTATTTGCTTTTCTTTTAGACAAAGACTTATGTGAGACGGTTTCACACGTGATACGAGTTTCATTAAAAGAGTAAATACTTTGCCCTTTATGGATGACCCAAGGCAACCCAATTTCCACTCTCAACGAGACCCGTTTCATGTGTGAAACGGTCTCACACAAAACTTCCACTTTCTTTTATTGTTTCCTTAATAATCTCATATAATCCCATGCAAAACTCTTGGAGGCAGTATAACTTATCATTTTCATAAAAAGAATTCTTTTGTGAAATGGTCTCAAATATGAGACGGCGGCCTTTTGTTTCCTCTCATTCCTTTGTCTCTCTCCAGATCGTTTCTCACACACTATCTCTTTCTCCCCCAAACCCTCTCTGTGATTGGCGACCTTTTTTACCCTCTGCAAACTCCGATCTACCCGTCTCCGACAAGATTAACTTCATCTTCGTCACCATTAGAGCACCAGATCGGAACCCTAGCCTACAGATCTTCAAACTCCGATCTACTTGTCTCCGACAAAGACGGCGGCATTATGTTTCCTCTCATTCCTATGTCTTCCTATTTTACCCCTGCAAAATTGATCACGTGTATGGTCACATGATGACTTAACTGAGAAAAATGGAGGTCGTTAATAGTAGGTATGACGGATACAGTAAAAAATTAGAATTTGGAGATAACGGGTGCAAAAAATGAGAGTCCAGTTACCAAATCCAAAATAACCCCAATAATTCAGGTAGTATATTTGCAGTTTTTCCTTTATTTTTCAATTTTCAATGAAATGAGATTGTATCACACAAGTTTTTATCGATTCATAATTCTCATTAAAACATAAAAATACACAAAAACGCACACAAAAATGCATACAGTCCCAAATCTGTCTGGAGGGATTACATAAAACATATTCTCAACCTGAAAGACATAAACTTGTATAGGAACCAAACAGGGCCAATGCTACTCCTTTAACTGAGCTCAACATTTTAATTTTTCGAAACCTTGAAAACAAATCAAATTACTCTTCCATTTCGAAATCCAAATCATGAAATCGTATAATCAAACTCATTTAAGGCATCTCAATCAAAGTTGAAAGAATCTCCAAATAATTTGTTATTTTATGAAAATGAAAATGTGGGAAAGAGTAATTAATGAGGCTCAGATCTGTACAAGAAATAGATCAGGTGAGATTCCGACTCCGCCATGGCTGCAATCAGCGGTTGCATCTCTACATACCATCCGGGTTGCCCCGCCAAGATACGGATCGGATCATCTCAAAACCCGATTCGCTCACCAGATAATTATCATCAACGCCTCGTCATAGAAAATTGTTATGAATAATACTAGGGGCAAAAAAAGTCACAAAAATTGGAAAGAAAAGGGCGTGTAAGGTTCAGGTTACGAAATTGCAATATACATATATATGTATATATATATATATAGTCTAATTTAGGAAATGTCCTAAAATTAGGGTTGTTGATTAAATTGGGAGGCCATGAAATCATGGGCATAAACAGAGAGGGGCAACCACCCTGAGAAACATCCCTTCTCTCTGCAGCCTCATTCTTTTGAGCTTGTTTTTTTTTTGAACCCTAAATTGGAAGTCATAGCGATCATTTTATAGTAGTATAAACTTCAAATTTTGACATCTGTTGTGTACATAATTACCACTTTGCCTTGCTGGAGATTGATTTCCGAAAATTAGGTATGGGCCTTAATAATGGGCATTGGGCCATTTTTTATTCATGGTCTGCGGAAAGATTGGGCTTCGGTGGGTTTGAACCAGGTTTCTTATCAGTTATGAGCAATAGTCTCCTACTCTTTTTTACAGTCCATTCGTTACTAATCTAATCTACTCCCTCCGTCCCAGCTCACTTGACACCTATTTCCATTTTAGTCCGTCCCAGCTCACTAACACTTCCCAAAATAGCCTACTTTTTATAATTTTATATTTACTCTACCCCACCACTCATTCTCTCTTTTCATTTTCCACCGCTCATTTTATTTAACCAGCACTACTATTTACCCCACTCATTCTCTCTCTTCATATTCTACCACACATTTTATTTATTTTATTATTTTTTCTTAGTTATTGTGCCCACCTCTTGGGTGTCAAGTGAGGTGGGACGGAGGGAGTATGCTTTTAGTTTATTGAAGTAATCTAAGTATAAGTTTAAAATATTTAAATTATGTCAAAAAAATTAGGGAAAAATACCAAAAAACCCCTTAAAAAAATTTATATCCAAAAAAACCACAATTATTTTCTTCAATCTAAAAAGTCCTAAATTTATATCCTCAATACCAAAAAGTCCAAACGTTAACTATTTTACTAACGACGTTAAGTTTGAACATTCATATTATTAAAAACTTAACTCTCTTTTCATTAATGGCATGTTAGGAATATTAAAAACATATTACAACGCCAAATAATTCTAATAATATTATTTTTATTAAATAATAATATTAAAACTAATAATAATAATAATAGTTATAGCAACAATTAAATTAATCATTATTATCATTATTATTTAATTACCTAATAATTAATAATAAAAATATGAATTTTTGATATATTAGAGAAGTAATTGAAATGTGCTTCTTTAGGTTATTTATTTTTATTACTATTATGTAAGATCATAAAAATAATTAAAATTATGATGATATTATTTTCAATATTATCACATTCATTATCTTTTTCTCTTATTAATTTTATTATTAAATTTACTGTTAAAAATTATTAATTAACTAACATAATAATAATAATTAAATATATTTTTGTTGTTATAACTATTATTACTGTTATTATATCTAATAATATCACAATTAAATTATTTTGCATTGCAAAAGGCTTTTTATTTTTAATACGTCATTAATTGAAAAGAAAGTTAAATTTGTATTAATATGAATACTCAAACCTAACCGTGTTAGTCAATTCGTTAATGTTTGGGCTTTTTGGTATCGGTAATTTAATTTTAAGACTTTTAAGATTGAAGAAATATTTTGTGTGTTTTTTGGATATGAATTTTTTTTAGAGGGGTTTCTTGGTATTTTTCCCAAAAAATTATAAAAATTTACTCTTGGTTAAAATATAATTTTTTTATACAAAAATCATTTATTTTAGGATAAAAAGTATTTAATTGAGTAAATAATTATTGCAGTAAATTTTTTAAATTTGCTAATAATATTGCCTTAACAGTACTACGAATAAATTTTCATAAAATTCTATCACGATAATTAAAATAATAAACCCTTTTAATTTTTTATCAAAATAATTAAAATGATATAATTATTGGCAAAAATTTAAACAAATTTATAACTAAAAAAAGTGAAACTTTGACGAAGGTACTACGTTCCTCCTTGGAACAACAATATATAAGACAAATTTTTAGGTGCGGCTGGTGCACGCCGTGCGGCGGGCGCGACCCGCGGGTCAACCCGCTCGGCCCGACCCACCCGACCCGCTATCCGCCTCTCCTCCACTCCCCAGGCGATACGTGGCGCGCTGTGAGCCACATTTGGTTCGCCCAACCGCGCGCTGCCACGTGTCGTCTCTAAAAAAAAAAACCAAAATTTTTAAAATGCTATATCTTGAGATTTATAAGTCAAAAAAAATATTTAAAAATACCGTTGTGTTCGTCTCGACGAGTCGAATAAAACTACATAGGTCATGATATGGTTTGATTTTTTTTTTTAAAAAAAACATATTTTTTAAGACACAAAAAAAATTGATCTGCTTGTCAGCTCAAATGTAACACTCTGTTCTGATAAAAGTAACACTTTCATCTTCAAAAAGTAACACCTTTTCTACTGTTAAATGTAACAGCAGTTTTTTAAAAAAAAAAAATAGGTTTGCATTTCAATTGTTACTTTCTCAATAAAAAATTGTTACATTTCATATATAATGTTACATTTAGGAATGTAAAATGTTACAATTGAGAAAAAAAAATGTTACATTCATTTTTTATAAAATGTAACATTAGTTTAGTTGTCAATCCTATGTTAATGTTGGGGGGGAAAAAGTGTTACATTTGAAAAAAAAAAAGGTGTTACATTTGAAAAAATAATGTTACATTCCTTTATAAAAAGTGTTACATTAATTTAGTCGTTAATTTTTATGTTATCTTTAATCTATTGCATCAAAATTGTGGTATATTTTTGAAAAAAAAAATGTTACATTTGAAAAACAAAAGTGTTACATTTCGTTATAAGAAGTGTTACTTTTGGTGGGAGGAATAAAGGTTGTGGGGGCAAAAAAAAAAAAAAAAGAAAAAAAAAGATAAAAAAAAGAAAATAGGGCATGGCTCGGCTCGCCGCCGCCGCACGCGAGACTAGCTCCAAGATATAATGGCCAGGGCCGAGCTTATTTCCTATTTACTCTGTTAAACAATGGTCTTTTGGAAGGATTCATCTTCTCCCAATCGTCTTTTTTAAAACATGTCACTTGTAAATTTATTGTACTCTAAACTGAATAATGTTTGAAAGCTTTTGATTTCTTTACCCTCCATTTCCAATACTTTAATGATATAAGCCACCACATTCATCTCCTTTTAGTAGGACATTTATGTTGCATGTGATATTTAGAATTCCCCTTGCAAAGAAACACGCATAATTTTAGTAGTTTAATTGGCTCAAGGATATTTAATTCTTCCGTAATTTTGGTACATCAATCACAACACTTAAATGGCGCACCGCTCCATCAAATATATTTTTTTTTTTTTGATCTTTACCGTTCGAATAACTTTAATTGGACATGGGAATCCATTAGGCAACAACACCAAAGTAGTTTTTCTATCTTGAAATGTATCAAAATACTTCCTGTTAGTGCAAACATAATAGTATGACCACGAATCTAATATCCATACATTTTGAGAAAAACTCTCAATGTTGAACTACTTATTCATCAAATACAACCGCTGAAGAACCACCGTCATCAACATTTTGTTGGAAATTATGCCCTAGGCCCTTGAGAAAGGCCTTATGTTATGTCATGTTCTCATTTGTTATAGAGATAACACCTTGGATTATTATATGTTTTGCATATTTATTATAATAATATCCGTCCCTAGTACTTATGAAGAACTAGTATAAGTTTAATCGATAATCACGTAATGATTATGTGTATATGATACAAATTAAACTTATGGGAACTTGTTGGTGAACTAGTACTGGACATGACCCACTATGAGATTATGTCATGGTCGAATGTCATAATTAAATCTCATTTAGTTATATCATTGGAATCCTTAGACATGAGATTATCATCGTCTTCCACATGATGAACGTTGTGTTTGACGTACTCAAACGCTACCCTTAACCAGGTAGTTATAAAGGCTACGATAGGCACAATTGGATTCTTGTATGGAAGAATGATAAGTCAAGATGAATGTTGTCCCTCTTGTCTAAAGAGAGATATCTAGAGATATCTGCTTGGCCACTCGAGAGTAAGATTGATGATAGTTGTAAGGATCCCTCCCCGTGATGAAGGAAACAAAGGGTTTTCTTTTCGAAGGGCGAAAAACCAAACACGGTTATCACACAAAACATAACGGAGTTGCCACATTTGTTAATTATTTAACCCAACAAATGTAAAGGTTAGAGATTCTATTAGTTCGGAGGTCAGGCTATTAGTTCGGAAGTCAGGTTACGCCTTGGGAAGAGTTTTACGTCACCCAAGTCACCTCAGATAGGACCGAGTCTCCCTAACGTTAGTTAACAAACGTGCATGTGTGTGTGTGTATTTCAAAAATGGGAGACACTGACATTTTAACAAAACTGGTTAATTATTTAACAGAAAAGGGTTATTTTGCAAACATTTCAGTCAGAAAGGGAAGAATCTGGAAAATGCACTCCCTGGCCAAAGTAGCCGTACGGCTATGGAGAGCATTCCAGGGGTTTTTGACAGTTTATCAGAAAACTGTCCAGTTTCAGGCAAAACAAAGTGTTCTTGCTGAAATTGGACTGTGATGATCATTTTCAGCTATTTTCTTCAACAAAATCATGGATTTAATCATCCCTATGTCATTTGTCACAAATTAGACGCCAAAAACAAAGGTTTTGGGTGTGATCAATACAATCATTAGGGAAATTTTGAGAAAGTTGATGAACATGCCCTTTGGGCCAAAATGACCATTTGATGAGTAAAGATTGAAACTTTACCATCAAAATGGACTTATTATGCAAGATTAAACCTTTAGAAACAAAAATGTAACATAAATATTGGATCTTTATGTCCCATACTTGGTGATTTTATGGCTAGGTCATGGTTGGGAAGATAAAGATTGAAACTTTATCACCCAATCATGACTCTCATGGCCAAACAAGAACAAAATCACCATAAAACTTAACAAACCATGATCATCTTTAGGTTTTACCCCACAATCATACACTAGGTATGAAGGGAACCTTGAATCACCTCATGATTTGGTTCCAATGTACATATATATTCATAATACATATATATATAACAATAATATATATAGCTTGAGAAGACAAGACTTGTATAATATATATATATATATATATATATATATAGTGCTTGAAATGGACAAGACTTGCAAGAAATGTAAAGTGCTTGAATGGACAAGGCTTGCAAGAATAATAAGAAATAACACAAAGTAAACAAGTAATATGAACAATAACAAAAAGAGTTTGAGATGAAGAAGAAGATGGGGAAAATGAGGCTTCACCTATGATGGTTATGGCCTATCTTCCTCACTTTTCACTCAAATGTGTATCACTCACAGTTTTTGCTCACAAACTGGCAGAGTATCAACACACAAAACATTTTCTCCCCCCCCCTGAAATGATCAGCATGGGGTTCAATTTATAGGGACTGAGGGTGCCCAACACAGCCGTACGTCCCAACCCCTCAAGTACCCAAACCATCCGTACGACTCGACTTGGCGAGCTTCTGGATTTTTCTAAGTTTAATTCCAGTTCAGTCATGGAATATTAGGTTTATCATAGTGAGGTCCTGGTCCATTGGTTTATCCCTAAATGGTACCAAGAATTCCTCTAAAGTAGGTCAAATTCAGATTGGGGTACTTACAGAGCCCCTCGGCAACGTCGCTTTTGAAGAAAGCAGGGTTGTCGACAAAATAAGCATCCCAATCTGATGGGTGGACGGCTTGGCCGATTTGTTCTATGGCTGGACCTAGAGGTATAGGATTCCTACGTATCCCTATTCGAGGGAATCAAGCCTAACGTAGTTCAGGTGAGAGATTTTAAGGCTACTCATACCTATGGGCCTTAGGTGGATATTCATTCATCCCTTCCTAAACAGGCATGGCTCAAAGGCCGGACTTGGTCAACTTGGCTCTATTCGGAGAGGGTTGACTAAGGGGGCTGGTATGGCTCAGAGGCTCAAATAATGGGCATGGCTCAGAGGCTAGACTTGATCGACTTGGCTCTATCGGAGAGGGTCGACTCAAGGAATAGGCATGGCTCAGAGGCTCAAATAATGGGCATGGCTCAGAGGCTGGGCTCGATCGACTAGGCACTATCAGGAGAGGGTCGACTCAAGGAATAGGCATGGCTCAGAGGCTCAAATAATGGGCATGGCTCAGAGGCTGGGATCGATCGACTAGGCTTTATCAGGAGAGGGTCGACTCGAGGGTAACTGGTCTTACATCCGACTAAGGATTGCTGGGACACATGGTCAATTTGGTCAACTTTTCTCATGGCGGAGGTTCGACTACACAAACTGGTCAACTTATCTCATGGCGGAGGGTCGACTACACAAACTGGTCTTACGTCTCTCCAGACTGCCGGGTCAACAACTCTTAACTTTCATCCTGGACATACGAGGTACGGCCGGGACTTTCACGATTTCACTTTCTACCCTGGACTTACGAAGTACGGCCGGGTCAACAAAATCCAATGGTCTTACGTCACGCCGGACGGCCAAGGTACAAACCTCACAGAACAGTCTAATGGTCTTATGTCACGCCGGACGGCCAAAGGACAAATCTCACAGAACCTAATGGTCTTACGTCACACCGGACCGCCAAAGGACAAGTCTCAAAGAACCTAATGGTCTTACGTCACACCGGACGGCCAAGGACATATCTCGCAAAACCTAATGGTCTTACGTCACGCCGAACGGCCAAAGGACAAGTCTCACCTAATGGACTTATGTCATTCCGGACTGCCAAAGGACGAATCTCACCGAACCTAATGGTCTTACGTCACACCGGACCGCCAAAGGACGAATCTCACTGAACCTAATGGACTTACGTCACGCCGGATGGCCAAAAGATGAATCTCACCGAACCTAATGGTCTTACGTCACACCGGACTGCCAAAGGGCATATTTAATGAAACCTAATGGACTTATGTCATTCCTGACCGCCAGAGGACAAGTTTTCATATTTTTAACTGGACTTACGAAGAACGGCCACGTTAACTTCACAAATTCAAACTCTTAACCTGGACTTACGAGGCGCGACCAGGTTAACGCTAATTCTCACATTCTTAACTGGACTTACGAAGTACGGCCATATTAATTTCACAAAGCTGGTCTTACGTCCATCTAGGGACTGCCCAGAATTTCATTTTCATTGGGAACCTAATCTTTCTAGGTTCAATTCAAGTTGCATGAGCCAAAAGGGGCATTTTTCGGGGGTATTTATGACATTGGTTGGGAAGGGGCTTTAAATGGGTAGGACCACAAAGCTAACTCTCAACAAGAAATCATTAATTCTGGCAGGGCTAAAGTAGTTGTACGGCTAGGGGAGGAAACACTCCTTTTTCATTCAATTTTGTTCCAGGCCTGGTCATCTTCTTAAATGCCACAGTCTGAAGTTCATCAATCAGTTCATCATCTTCATTTCGAAAGCTTTCTCTTCCATGGAGCCTTTTCTCATGGAAAAACCACCAAAGTTGTCCAAAATTCATCAAGAATGCCTTGAGGACAACCTTAGGCTTTGGATGCGGTACCAGATGAGGAATCACAAGGGAGTTTTCCAATCCAAATTTGGTCTCCAATCCCTTTAGTCTCTTAAGGAGTTCATCCTGGATCTCGATCTATTAAGAGCTGCTGCGTCCTTTTGGGATATTAAGAGACATGTATATTGCTTCTCCTACAACAAAATCACTCCAACCTATGAGGATTTCAAGGCTTTGGTGGGTGGCATAGACACGGAGGTCATTGCTCTCCCCTCGGTTGATGACACCATGTGTGCGAAAGGTTGGTCTCTCTTCTCGACATTCCTTTGGAAGAGGCCCAATGTATGGTTCTTAGTCACACTTTCATTGACATTTCGGATCTCCCCGAGAAGTTCATGGATCGCACGGATGAGGCTTCTTGGAATGCCTTTGGTTTGTGCATTCTTGCCTTTTTCTACATGGTTGGCTCCAAAGGTACCTGTCATAGGGTTTTACTGAGTGTCCTTGAGGAGTGCCGTGCAGGGAAGGATATTGTCCCCTTGATCTTGGGCGAAACCCTTCATGGAATGGATCGCTTGGCTTTGGGAGATGGCTTCATGCGTAGCAGTAGCCCGCCTTACTAATTTTGTGGTTGAGGGAGAGGTTGATGGCCATTCTCGAGGCTCCTATCTCTCACAGACCGTGGTCTTATTCCTTGAGAGGCATCCTCTTGGATTTCATTCAGAGTGACTGGGAGGCTTACATGGCTCGCCTCACGACTGCTGAGATTCATTGGTCAGTCCCACATTGGCGTATCAGCTTGGTGCGGGAGTATCAGGATAATTCCCCTTTTGTTCGGGTGCCGGGACTCTTGGGATCGTCTTACTACATCCCTTCTTTGGTCCGTCGTTAGTTTGGATTACTGCAGACTCCACTATTAGAGTGGTATGGTGTTAACCCGGAGCACTTGAGGCTTCCGCCCTTATCTATATGGGACTCCTCCACTATTTCACTTATTTCCCTATTGTGGACTTGTTCCCTCTTTCCGGCTCGGGTACTTCTTGGGCGTGCAGCCAGCATGGTTCTAAGCACGGTCTACTTGGACTGGTATGAACAGACTATGGGACAGACTCAGAGGCTCATTGAGGAGAGGCGTGAGGCTATTCTTGGTGGGACTCATGACCCTAGCAGGGTTTTGAGAGAGACCGAGGCCGTGGCGAGTGGCCATAACATTACTGGAGACATTGTCGAGGACTATCAAGCCTTGGCTGATAGGAGGATGGCTGCGATGCCTAGGGCAGGGGCATGAATGGAAGATCTTCGGGCTCGGGCTGCTGCCAATGTGGCTTTGAGGGCAACCGGGTTGGTTGAGGATGTTGGGAGGGTACCCGATCATGGAAGGGGGGAGATCGACATCTTTGATGTGAAGAAAAAGAAGACTCGAAGAAGTCAGAATAAGAAGTGGAGGGACGAGGAACATTGATAGTCCTACATTTCCATGTATCCACCCATTTCCATTGCAGACACATTAGTTCATTTTAGGAGACACATTAGTTCATTTTAGGTGTCTTAGTTATGTCTTAAGCATGTTAGTTGAGTCGAGAGTAGGCTGTTCTTGAACTCATCAAAGAAGTGCTTTAACCGTAATGAAAATGGTTACTTATGAAGCCAATTTGCATTCACATGGAGTTTTTTGCTCAAAACCAAATTTGATTTTTATTCATTTTTTAGACCGGACCAATAATTGGCTGCCTACGTTCCCATTTTACAAATGAGACTAAGGGGCTCAGGTCATCGTAGTTCACTTTTTACAAATTTTGGGTGCGACCCTAATTTTTCTCTAGACCGCCCAAACGGGTTTTTAATCTAGGTGGGTATATTCTTTTGGCACCTACAATCCTTTTTTTTTTTTTAACAAAGTAACGACGAAGCCTATCACCGTTGACCGGGTGCATGAAGGGGTTGCCATCCAAGTCTGCAAGCCTCATTGCACCACCTGAGAAGAACTCTTGTACCACAAAGGGATCGATCCACACGGGTTCCCATTTTTCGTTGGGGTTAGACCTCCTCGGGGGTTTTCCTTAAGGACCAAATCTCCTACCCGAATTTCTCGGGGCTTCACCTTCCTATCAAAAGCTTGTGCCATTCTCCCTTGGTAGGTGCGGATGTGCTCCATTGCCTTCAGACGACGTTCGTCTAACAAGGCTAATTCATCATGCCGGCTCCGAAACCAATCAACCTCATAGATTTTGTTCTCCAAAAAATTCTCAATGACGGTACCTCCAGCTCAGCCGGGAGCATGGCCTCCATTCCATAAGTCAAAGCAAAAGGGGTTTCCCCAGTGGCGGTTCTAACCGAGGTCTGGTGGCCCCACAATGCTAGATGTAGTTTTTCGGGCCAATCTCTCCCCCGTGTTGCCATTTTCTTAATAATCCTTTCGAGCGTTTTGTTGGCGGCCTCCACTGCACCATTGGTCTGAGGCCTATATGGGGAGGATTTGTGGCGAGTGACTCAGAACTCTCCTAATAATTGATCACATTCACCTTCGAAGTGCGAGCCATTGTCGGTGATGACCTCGTTCGGGATCCCGTACCGGCACATTATGTTTTCCTTTATAAACCCCGCAACCTTCTTGGAAGTGAGGACCCTGTAGGATTTAGCCTCTACCCACTTTGTGAAGTAATCCACAGCTACCAAAACAAACTCGTGGCCATTGTTCCTGGGCAGGGAAATTTTCCCAATGATGTCAATGCCTCATGTTGAGAAGGGCCATGGTGTGGTCATACAGTAAAGATGGTGAGGTGGTAGGTGGTTGAGGTTGGAGAACCGCTGACACTTATTACACCTCTTCACAAATTGTATGCAATCGGTCTCCATTGAGATCCAAAAGTAGCCCATCCGTAGGATGACTTGCATTAATGCCCTTGCATTCATATGAGGGCCACACACTCCGCCATGAACCTCTTGCATGAGTTCTTTCACCTTTTCCATGCTTATACATCTAAGGAGAAGGCCCTGATGGCGCTTTTTGTACAAGATATCCCCCAAGATGACAAAGTGGGATGCTAGCCGTTTGAGTGCCGCCATGCTTTTAGCTTTTATCCCATCCACATATTCTCCCTTTTCATTCATGAAGGGAGCTTCCCCTTCTTTGAGGAATCGGTAAATCTGATTGTACCATGGCTCCTCCACCTTTTTTGGGGTTGCCTCAATCTCATAACAGTATGCCGGATTTTCTTTCCTCCCAACTCGGAAAGGTTTTATCGAATTTCCCTCGGGGATTTCTACCAATGAAGCCAAAGTAGCTAAGGCGTCGGCAAAACGGTTCCGATCCCTCGGCAAGTAGTGGAAGCTGACTTCTTTGAATTGCGCCATGAGCTCTTCCATGTAGGCATGATATTTTTGCAAACCAGGGTCCAGTGTTTTCCACTTGTTGGAGACTTGGTTGATGATTAAAGCCGAATCTCCGTATACCTCCAATTCTTTCACATTCCTTTCCAGGGCCGCTTCCAAACCGGCCGTGCATACCTCATATTCTGCGGCATTGTTGGTCACATCAAAGTTCAACTTGATGGCGATGGGGGTGTGCTCATCTTTCAGGTCAACCAAGAACAATCCAATGCCATTTCCTCTTTTATTGGCAGCACCGTCGAAGAACAATTGCCACATATTTTCTCCTCCGAGGGCAAAAATATCTTCATCAGGGAATTTCGGCTCGGGCTCTTTTTCCTCATTACTAAGGAAGTCCGCCAAATGTTCCGCTAAAACCCTTCCTTTGACCGCCTTCCTTGACACATAACTGATATCATACTCAGCTAGGAAGAAGGACCATTTGGCAAGTCTCATGGACAAAGATGGCTTTTCCAACAAGCACTTGGTGGGGTCTATCTTGGAGATAAGCTGTATCAGGTGGGCATGCATGTAATGCTTTAACTTTCTTACGACCCATACCAATCCGGCGCAAGTCTTTTCAATTGGGGAGTAGTTGAGCTCTCTCCCTTGTAGCTTACGGCTCACAAAGTAGATGGAATTCTCTACCTTTGAATCCTTCTTCTCTTGGACCAACATTGCTCCTATCGACGTATCAGTTACTGTTAAGTAGAGCAAGAGTGGCTTGTCCTTGTGCGGGGGGCATAGGATTGGCAGGTGGATGAGATAGGCCTTAATCTTGTCAAAGGCTCTTTGGCACTCCTCATTCCATTCAACCTCGGCATTCTTCTTTAGCAATTTGAAGATGGGCTCACATGTGGGAGTAAGCTGGTTTATGAAGTGGCTAATGTATTACAACCTTCCCATGAAGGCCTTTACCTCTGTTTGGGTGCGAGGTGGCATCATTTCCACAATTTCCTTAACCTTTTGGGGATCAACTTCGATGCCTCGTTCAGTGACCATGTACCCCAAAACCTTGCCACGAGAAACCCCAAAAGTGCACTTGGCCGGATTGAGTGCTTCCTAAGCCTGTCAAAAAACTTTCTCAAGTCTATCAAATGTTGCCCGTCGGTGCCCTTGGAATGCACAATCATGTCATCGACATACACCTCTATCTCCTTATGGATCATATCATGGAAGAGTGCGGTTGCGGCCCTTTGGTAGGTAGCCCCAGCATTTCGCAACCCAAAAGGCATCACGATGTAGCAAAAGGTCCCCCATAGGGTGGTAAAGGCAGTCTTTTCCTGGTCCTCCTCAGCCATCTTAATCTGGTTATACCCGGTAAAACCATCCACAAAAGATTTGACCTCAAAACTAGAGGTTGTATCTACAAGCATGTCAATGTTCGGGAGGGGGAAATCATCTTTGGGACTCGCCTTGTTGAGATCCCTAAAGTCGACACAGCATCGGGCCTTTCCGTTGTCCTTTGTGACTGTTACTATGCTGGAGAGCCACGAGGGGTACTCTATCACCCTTATGAAGCCGACACGGAGCAACTTCTCAATCTCTTCTTTGACTTGCAAAGACCATTCCGGTTTGATTCGCCGAATCTTTTGCTTGACAGGTTTCACCTCGGGATCCACGGGGATCTTGTGTTCAACGATCGAAGAATCCAACCCCGGTATATCCTTATAAGACCAAGCAAACACATCCACATACTCCTTAAGTATCTCAACCAAATCTTACCATACCATTCCATTCGTCGTCCATGACTTCCTTGGTGACGTGCTCGGGAGTTACCTCCTCAAACTTGCATCTACCATTTTGACCCCAAACGGGTCCCCTTTCTTGGATAGCCTCCACCATAGACAAGGTTTTAAATTCCCTTACCATCTCGTGCACTCCCTTAAAGGTGTATTCGTGACTCGTAGTGGTCTCGGTAGGACCGGTCATCTTGGGTGTATCCAGAAATGCCCTCCTTACGGGGTTAGCCACCATCCCTCGGAATCTTTTGAGATCCTCTTGCAACTTATCCCAATTGGTCATTATTGGCTCCTTCAGCTCCGGGGCCTCGGTTTGGACCCCTCCTTTTAAAAAGTAGCGGCTCATATCAAAAGTGTAAGGGCGGAGGTTGGAAGCCTTAAACGAAATCCCTTGAGCTCTGGCTTGGCTTCTTTTTCGAGCCATTTCCTTATCCATCCTAAGGTCCTCGGGGGTAGGTTTGTATCCCAAGCCATGGAGCATCTTTTGCTCTTTGATCTCAACAATCTTGTGGGTCCCTTGGAGTTTCTTTCCAAGACCAAGCCCCGGGAGGTAGCGCATCAAACGCATCATTTTCATTGCAGGGGGAATCCTGTCCTTGGTGAGCGTAAGATCTACACAACAGATGTGGGTTTTGGATGGTATCTTGGTGAAGCCGGCCAAAACCATGCCGCTCTCCTCATGTTTGATTTCTAACACGGGAATCCCATTGGTGTTGGCTCCTTCTGTAGTAACACTGTCCCCATAAATGGTTGTCAAATTACCCTCTTGCACATATTTCACGCACTGGTGGAGGGTGGAGGCTACCCTGTTGACTTTATGGAGCCATGGGCATCCTAATAGGGCGGTAAAGGATATGGGGATGTCAAGCACTTGGAAGTCAGTTGGCATCATTTTTTTTCCAAACCAAAGGTTCAAGGTGGCCACCCCTAGGACTGAGCGGGCCGTGGAATCATAAGCCTTAACGGTGATCATGGAAGGCTTAAGGTCGGTGGTCTTAAGACCAAGTAGATCCATCATCTTAGCGGGGAGGACATTCATGGAGGAACCATTATCAACCAAAACCCGAGGGAGGCGGCGCTCATCCAATTGCACCGTGATGTAGAGGGCCTCATTGTGGTTAGCCCCAAATTTTGGCAAATCAAATTCCATGAATGTGATGACATTCCCATATTGAACACTCCCAATCATTTGCACGGCCTCTTCAGGGGTAGCCGTGGTAGGTACCATAGTTTGGGCTAAGCATTCCTCCAACTTGAGCTTGTGAGGGTAAGAGGAATTGAGGAGGGAACACAAAGATATGTTAGCTTGTGTCCTCTTGAGTTGGGTTAAGACGGGATCCTCTTCTCTGGAATCTAGGGCTTTTGCCTCACTAGCAAGAGGGGGAGGCATTCGGTGTTCTGGTGGCGGAGGTTCCTTAGGGTTCTCCGTGTGCACTTGCCCAGATCGAGCCAGTACACTCACTTCCAAAGGGTTGTCAACCTCTTCCACCCCTTTCCCGAGTGACGGGGGGTTCTGGGTACCATATGGCCATGCTTCCTTTCTTAACTCATTCACCTTGACCATTCCTTTCGGGGCGTATGCCAACTCATGAATCTTTTCTAGAGAGATAGGGTGGTGGCTTTGGCTCTTCCCGACTCCTACGGTTTCACAGAGTTTTTCCAATGTAAGCATGCAACAATAGTAATCCGGGAATACAGACCCATCAATCAGCGGTGGCGGTGGAGACAACGGTGGCAAAGCTAAGAAGTCATCCAAGGCCGGAAAGCCTTCTTCTTTCAATCTCAGGGAAGGAACACAGGGAGGCATATTTGAAGATACCTCATCATCATCACTATCACACAGGATTCGGAGCTCCTTACGGGGCATAGAGCGAATGGATCCTTTCATTTGGGCGAGGTACCCTTCATAGTTGGTGATTTCCAGGGTCTTTGCAATTTCGGACCCATTCTTTCCATTAGGGTGACCCACCCGCTTAATTTTCCTTTTGCCGATGGATGAACTACATGCTTCAATGACATGGAAGCAATCACGGGCGGAGGACAACCCCATTTGAGCCTTGGCTCTCGCTGTCCAACGTGTTCTTAATGGACTTTTCCATTTCCTCCATGCACTCTTCGAATGTTAGCTCATGCTCGGTGAGTGTTATTACGATCAACTCATCGGCATTTTGGTGGGGGATCCTCGCACTCATCACATTGGCAATCATGGAGTCGGATGGGCACTTCATGTTTCCCTCCTGCACACATGCCCATAGGGTTTCCTTCCATTCCTCCCCAATCTCAGTCATCGGGACATTGAACTCCAAAAGGTTCATCGGTGTCGGCTCCCCGAACTCAATCATATTCACATCGACTGGCCTAAATTCAATCATATTAATGCCATGGTTGTTGGGGAACGGATTATTGATCACGTTCAGCCTTTGGGGGTTCACGAGCTTCCCTTTGGAAATTAAATCTAGGATGATGCGTTTTACAGCGGGGCAATCATCGGTATCGTGCCCATGGTAGCTGTGGAATGCACACCTCTTGCTCTCGTCACGGTACCTCTCGGGGTTTCTGGGTTGGAAGTTAACCAGGGGTTTTGCAAGGCCTTGTTTAACTAAACCTTCAAACACCTTAACTAAGGGCATCCCAAAGTCCTCAAATCTAACATACGGGCGCCTTTCCAAGCTCCCGGCCCTTTGCGGAGTTTGTCTCGGATTCTCCCCTTGGATATTGTTTACCGTTCCCACGGCTTCCTTCCCTTTATCGGCTGTCAGGGGACGATATCTATAGGAGTTCCCACTGGCCTGAGTAGAGGATTGATCATTAAGGGCCTTCTCAAATTTGGACCCGGTAGTAACCATTGCCCGGAGGTTGGGGTAAAAGTGATGACTGATCAAGGCCCGCAGCTTAGGTTTCAAACATGATTGGAAAATGTCCAATTGTTCCTCTTCTGTGGGTGGGTTGGAAATCTCCCCAAGTTTATAATTCCACCTCTTGTATAACTCTCCTATTGGTTCATCTCCCTTTTGCAGGGTGCTTTGCAGATCAACCCGGTTAGTTTCCCATTCTAGGTTTGACTGATATTTGTTGAGGAATGCTTCCTTGATTGTATCCCACGTTGCTCGGGATTCATCTTTCAAGTGAAATAACCACTTGAGGGCGTTTCCCCTTAAGGACAGTTGGAAGTGATTGGCCATTTGCTGTATGGTACACCCTTTTGCTCTCATGGCTAAAGTATAAGCATTGAGATGAGTCTGGGGGTAGGAAGTCCCATCAAATTTATCTATCTCTGGCATTTTGAACTTGTGAGGCAGAGGAACAATCTTATTGGGGTCGGTGATCCCCAAGGAGGATTTATTTTCGGTCATCCCCTCAAATCTTTCTTCCATTTGTTTCAACTTCTCTACCAACCACCCCATCTGGGGGTCCACATGTGGTTTTGAGTTGATTAATCCCACAGTTTGGCTCGTTACTGGCATTGTGGTGGGAGGTGAAGTGGTGGATGGGACCATCGGAGGAGGATTTTGAGGCGGCAAATAGGTGTAGACATACCCTGGTGCCGGGTTACTTGTTGGGATATATGGTGGAATAGCCTCAGAGGTTTGGGCCATTGGGTGGTAAAGTGGGTAAGGCACTTCTCGAGAGGTGGTTGGCAAAGCCGGAGGTGGCAGGCCAATGGTAGCTGGAGCCAAGGGTGCTCGGCTATTTGGGATTGTGTCATACAAGTTGAACCCTGGCGGGTACATGGGAAAACTGCCCGGTGGGACAAGGGAAGCATGAGTGGTAGGCACATTTTGGTGAGTGGTGGCTTGGAATGTGGGACGTGAGGTCTTCACATTCTAGTAAGCTTGAGGGGGCAGAACCCGGTTATATCCTCGGGGCTGCACATTCTCAATTTCCTTTTCATCAGTGATCTCCACAAAACTTCCATCGTTTTCAAACACAACGGCTACCCCTCTCTGCCTCATGGCTTCCATGACCCTATTTTGCATATCCTCATGGCGTTTCCTAACATTATCTTCCCGGGCCCTGGCGGCCTCTAGAGCTTGTAGCAGCTCTTCCCTACTAAGACCATTCAGATCCGCTGCGTTGTCACCCCCACTACTACTTCCTTCCGGACTAGCCATTCGGAGAAGTCTGGGTGAAGCTGCTGATGAACTATCAGACTCGGCACTAATCAGACGATGACCCGGAACTCTGTCCCACTTCTTACGAGCTGCGGAGGAGAGGGAGGTTCATTTCAGACTTGGGTATCAACTCGGGTTGGTGTTTGGGAGAATGGGTTTAGGATCATGCAACATGAAGGTTCATTATTATTAATTATGTTCATGTTTACTTAAAACGCATTTATTCCTAACTGGTTGGAAAATATTTCTCTTCTTTTTCGCAACTATTCTACATCCTGGATCAGTGGAGGCCATCACTACGCCTATAGACCCCTCGTTTTTCACCTGCCTTGCACACTCCCAAGGATGGACTGTCCCGGGTGAGGGTCCTATAGGGCAAGCGGCTTCCACCGACCAAAATAAATGAACCTAGGGTCTAGTGCATCGCAAGATTCCCAATGCGTGAGCCATTCCAATCATGATTAAGCCCCAGTTAAGATCGAGGTTCGTCTTAGGGACTTAAGGGACTTCCGGGATAACCTCATCTTTGATGAGGGATCTCGAATCTTATCCATGGGCTTAAGGATGATTAGTATGAACCATTCATTAGGGCTCGATAACACAGTGTCACCCTATCCATAACACATGACTTAGGTTAATTATAGCCAATATTAACGATAAGTCAAGGACCGGGTCAAAGTTGACCATGGTCACACTTTCTTTCACAAGGAGTCATGACTCGGGCATCAACTTGGCCATGATTAGCTTTAGACACGTATTAGGGATGTGGTAACGTGAGCTAGACCAAAAACCAACCAAAGTCTCGGTATTTGTGTGTCACGGACAAGTGTGGTTGACTTGGCTCGGAAGGGGAGGTGGAATGGACCCGTGCGCGCTAGAAGGGCACAAGAGCACCAATCAAGCTGCATCTGGCATCCATCCCGGGTTTCAAGGGCATTTGGAACGTGCAAGGTCAAGTGCGCGTAGTGTGAAGCCATTCTATGTTCTCTTTTGAGTTAAAATAGAAATTTTCGATTAGTTTTAACATCATGAGCAATGTATAATCAACATATGAACAAGCATGAATAAGCATAATCAACAAAAATGAGTAAGCATGAATAAGCTATTTACACAAGCAATCAAGCAAGAATCATATGAACAAACAAAGCCAAAACTTGTACATACAACAAATTGTGCACAACCAAAAAAAATTCTTTGAAATCAAAACTTCACAAGAAACAATCCTTTTGAAAACCGTTTGCAAAACAAGTTGTGCACAAAAAAAGGATTCAAAATCTTTACAAAAGGGGTTATGCACAAGGAGGCCTTAAAACCCTAATTTTATGTCCAAAAAGACTTGTGCATAACCAAGCTTTAAAAACCAAGTTTTAGCTAAAAAAGAAGAAGGTAATGTGCACAAACAAATCTGTAAATTTGGAACCTGGATAAGCAGAAGCAAAAGGGACACATAATGTTTCTGCCCTGCACAAAATTGTTAAATTTTGAAATAATTTTGTTCCCTGCCCAACATAGCCGTACGGCTATAGCATCCTGGCAATTAGTTTTTGCAGTTTTTCAACTTCTGATCATCAAGCCCCAGTTTATTGCATTTCCAGAACAGTTTCCACTCCAGAAGATTCAAACAAAAACACATCACACACAAAATAAACACAAAAGTTAACGAAAACGGGGGACGGGAGTTTGGCCCACACAAAAGTGCCCTCAAATTTTCTAAAGAGAAGTTTGGAGACACTTTACTCCCTAGCGGAGTCGCCACTGTAAGGATCCCGCCCCGTGACGAAGGAAACGAAGGGTTTTTTTTTTCGAAGGGCGAAAAACCAAACACGGTTATCACGCAAAACATAACGGAGTCGCCACATTTGTTAATTATTTAACCCAACAAATGGAAAGGTTAGAGATTCTATTAGTTCGGAGGTCAGGTTACGCCTTGAGAAGAGTTTTACATCACCCAAGTCGCCTTGGATAGGACCGAGTCTCCCTAACGTTATTTAACAAACGTGCATGTGTGTGTGTGTATTTCAAAAATGGAAGAAACTGACATTTTAACAAAACTGGTTAATTATTTAACAGAAAATGGTTATTTTACAAACATTTCAGTCAGAAAGGGAAGAAACTGGAAAATGCACTCCCTGGCCAAAGTAGCCGTACGGCTAGGGAGAGCATTCCAGGGGTGTTTGATAGTTTATCAGAAAACTGTCCAGTTTCAGGCAAAACAGAGTGTTCTTGCTGAAATTGGACTGTGATGATCATTTTCAGTTATTTTCTTCAACAAAATCATGGATTTAATCATCCCTATGTCATTGATCATAAATTAGACACCAAAAACAAAGGTTTGGGGTGTGATCAAGACAATCATTGGGGAAATTTTGAGAAAGTTGATGAACATGCCCTTTGGGCCAAAATGACCATTTGATGAGTAAAGATTGAAACTTTACCATCAAAATGGACTTATTATGCAAGATTAAACCTTTAGAAACAAAAATGTAACATAAAGATTGGATCTTTATGTCCCATACTTGGTGATTTTATGGTTAGGTCATGGTTGGGATGATAAAGATTGAAACTTTATCACCCAATCATAACTCTCATGGCCAAACAAGAACAAAATCAACATAAAACTTAACAAACCATGATCATCTTTAGGTTTTAACCCACAATCATACACTAGGTATGAAGGGAACCTTGAATCACCTCATGATTTGGTTCCAATGTACATATATATTCATAATACATATATATATATATATATATATATATATAATAATAATAATATATATAGCTTGAGAAGACAAGACTTGTATAATATATATATATAGTGCTTGAAATGGACAAGACTTGCAAGAAATGTAAAGTGCTTGAATGGACAAGGCTTGCAAGAATAATAACAAATAACACAAAGTAAACAAGTAATATGAACAATAACAAAAAGAGTTTGAAATGAAGAAGAAGATGGGGAGAAGGAGGCTTGACCTATGATGGTTATGGCCTATCTTCCTCACTTTTCACTCAAATGTGTATCACTCACAGTTTTTGCTCTCAAACTGGCAGAGTATCAACACACAAAATGTTTTCTCCCCCCTGTAATGATCAGCATGGGGTTCAATTTATAGGGACTGAGGGTGCCCAACATAGCCGTACGGCTCAACCCCTCAAGTACCCAAACCATCCGTACGACTCGACTTGGCGAGCTTCTAGATTTTTCTAAGTTTAATTCCAGTTCAGTCCTGGAATATTAGGTTTATCCTAGTGAGTCCTGGCCCATTGGTTTATCCCTAAATGGTACCAAGAATTTCTCTAAAGTAGGTCAAATTCAGATTGGGGTACTTACAATAGTGTATGGCCATATCCAAATGAATTGATGTGTTCAATGTCATTTGCTCATATCATTCTACTCGGGATCGAGAAAGCATTGGACACTTAAGTTGACTTAGACCGTATCTTATGTTCAATATGATATCACATGACAAAAGGATTGTGATATATTCTATGAGGATAAACGAACTTTGTTAAGTTATATTAATTGGGTAATCATGATGGCTTGCTAGAGTCCGCTCATGATTTATGAGTTTAACCTTGGTTTGACTCATTGCTAACTTAATATAATCCTATAGGGTCACACACAAAAGAACGAATTGATCAAAAGGCTAAAATTGGAAAAAGATGTCGAACTGGTTTGGCCCGGCCGTGCCAGTTTGTGAGCACGACCGTGCAGATTTGTGAGCACGACTGTGCCAGAATGTTTTGAACATTCGTACCTTTTGGCACGACCGGGCCACTTTGTGAGCACGACCGTGCCAAAGTGTCTGGGTTGGATTTTTAGCAGTTTTATTGGGTGACGGGATTTAGGTTTCCTAGGTCATTAAAGGTTAATGACTAGGGACTATAAATACATCTTTTCACCAGCCATTAAACCAATGCAACCCAATATGTTTCAGAAACATAATTCTTGATCCAAGATTGAGAATCAAAGATCAAGAACTCATATTATTCATATAGCCTTTGAAGATTAGAAAAACATGTTTTCTAATAGATGGATCTAGCAGTCCAGATCTAGAATTGTTCTAGATATTCGTTCACGTGTGGATACACATATATGGTACTTCCTTTAGCATCTCAAGCTCGTGTTCCTGAGATCGTGATTCGAAGAACGTGGAGAAGATCAAATCATAAAGCTTGAAGTTTTGAAGATCCAAGATTTTAAACGCATAACAACGGTTAGTATTCTAAATTCATCTTGTATTTAATTTAATCATTATGAACGGATTTGGGGCTCTAGGGTTTTGTTCTTGTTTTAAACTCAAAGTTTGGCATCAAAGGCGTTCTAGGGGCTATAGGATCAGCAACCGCTTGGTATCTGGGCATCGAAAGCCCAATAATCAACGAATCTCTGAGGGCTAGACATCACGCTTCATTGGGCACAACCGCAACAACAGAATTCAACCGGGATGAGCCGGACTTCGACCGAACATAACTTGATCTTGGGTTGGCTTTACAAACACGCGATGGTTATAATGGTTCACCCATGAACTAAAAAAAAATAAAAAATCTCACAAGCGTATATATTCTTTTCCTTCTAATCTAAAATAATAATATATATATATATATATATATATATATATATATATATATATATATATATATATATATATATATATATATATTTCTTTTTCTTGTAAATAAACTTTATTTGTCTCCTTGCTTGTATAAAAAGTATGTGCTTCATTTTTCTTTGCTCTTAGCTTCTTCCCCAAAATTCTCCATCACCCTTGAACTACGCTGGTCTGATTCCTTTCAAGGGATACGTAGGCAGCCTTTGGCACGACCAACCCATCATCACGAAGTGATCATGCCTCCATCAAAAGCAAAAGCAACTCATCAACATCCAAAGCATGGACATTCTTCATCAAAGTCACAACATCAGAAATCCATCCCAAATCCAGCGGCCATGTTAAGTGAAGGTATGAACATCATTCATTAATGCTTTCTACTAATCACATCACACACAAAAGAAATTTCTCCATTCTTACAAAATCTCTCTCACACAAATCTGTTTTCCAAATCACAACACATGACAAGCACAATCTCTCTAGCAATTTCATTTCACATACATTTCCTCGCATAAGCACATATATCTGCAAAGCACACACCTAACAGGTCCAATACCTTCAAACAGCAAATGCGGATCCGAACAGTAAACATCAAATGCGGCTCCGAACATCAATTTGGTCCATGATGAGCCAGATAAATAACCGCCATCTTTAGCAACAGATGTCACACTATAAGTATACCACGACAGACAGGTGCCGCGCGAGTCCTCTGGGAAGAGGTAGCGATCATTCGCAAACCTAAGTGGTACACCCAAGGTTAGCATCATCAGCATCAGCAAAGTTCACTAATCGAACTCTAAACTCTGGCACGGTGAGCCGTTGAATGTCACCACCTCTTCATCAGTAAAGTTCGCTAAACGGACTCCCATTCAACTTCAGTTCACTCAACGGACTCCCATTCAACTTCGGTACACTCAACATACTCCAATTCAACATAACAGGTCCGCTCAACGGACTCTAAACCAACATGAAGGGTTCGCCAACCGGATTAAACTTCAGTTCGCTCAACGGACTCTAAACCAACATGACGGGTTCACCAAAAGGATTTAGCCGGTCCGCGCAACAGACTATAAACAGGCATGATGGATTCGCTAAATGGATTCAGCCGGTCCGCTCAACGGACTCTAAACGGGCATAACGGGTACGACACACTGGACTCCGCCTAGGTCCGTTAATCGGACTTTAAGCGAGCAAACGACGGTTTCGCAAAACGGATTCAGCTCAACTCAAGTCTGCCAACCGAACTCTAAATCAGCATGACGGGATTCGCTAACCGGATTCAGCTTTAGTCCGCCATCGGACTCTAAATAGGCATAACGGTTCCGCTTAACGACTCCAGTCTCAGTCTGCCAACTGGACTCTAAAACATGGCCACCGTGGGCCGTCTCATATCATCGTACCTCTTCCATCAACAAAAGTCACTCACACAAGGAGCGCATTTCTATCCCTTGCAATTTCAAAAATTCCTGCTTTTATCGAGTCTTTGATTTCTTTTCTTTTTTTTCCTTTATGATGTCCTCGGCGGATGTCTTTCTTTTGTCGGCATGTTTTGCTTCGTAATCCACGCCGCCGAGGGGCTCTGTAGACACCCTGCCTTGGAACGCTCACCCCGATTGCATACATAGTATTTTTATTTAACTTGTTTTTGTTAATTTATGTTACTTTTGTTAGGTTCTTAACTAATTCTGTTAGTTTTGGACTAAACTGAATAAAAAAGATAACTTTAGAGTCATTTCTGTCATTATGTCATTTTAAAGGCGGGCACCTCCCGTAATTGTCATGTGCCACGCGCGCGTTTGGTCCAATAGGGCGGACCCGCGTGCTAGGCCTGGAAATTATGCGGGTTGGGTCGGGTTGTGGCGGGTTAACGGGTCGACCCGTTACAACCCGTTTAAGTTGCCGAGTTAAATGGGTTGGGTTGAAACGGGTTGGGTTGGCGGGTTGAGACTGGTCGACCCGTTTTTTTTTTTTTGTTTGGGGTTCCTTAAATTTATTAATTCTACATATTTGTGTTCACGGGTTAAAATGGGTTGGGTCGGTGTTGGGTATGCTTATTATAAACCACTCCTATTACCTAGATTTGATTGATGCCATAACCTAATTTTACTTTTTATGGACTTTAGGTTATATTGTAAGAAGTGTTAACTTCATCTCTAGAATAGTCCACTTTAGTAGTATAGGCTTTAGATGGATAGGTCTTAAAATTTTCCAAGTCTAGAAATTTAGTGGTCAATGTCTTGCCGTGAATCACTTGACCGCAAGTCAGAGACCGTGAGTTCATGGCAAATATTATCAGCAGGTCGCAATTGATTCCTCGACCGCAAGCCATTCGACCGTGAGGTCTCGACCGCAAGTGAAGATGTCCAAGCAACCCAAGTTTGTTAAAGCTTAACCATGGTCTCACTTATGTCCAAAACTATGGTTAGTTTAGAACGTTGTAGAATTCAAAATTCAAATTTGAATACATCTGTTAGTGGGATCACCACTACTCTGCAACAAAAGGACAACTCAGACTGAGCTCCAATCAGAATTCAACAGCTCATTGTCCTTCAATTTGGATCCCAAGTATTTCTAACGGCTAGTCCCTCATTCAAGGCTATAAATAGTCCTTGAGTTCTTCATTGAACATTGCTGAGATTAAAAGAGAGAAATTGTTGTTGAAATACTTGGTGATTGAAGATCATACTCAAGATTTCCAGAATCATTTGAATCTTCAAGCTTTCGCCTTCAAACCTTCAAAGATCTCCAGCAACATTCAAGTCATCTCAAGCCTTGCAACACACAAGATTCATTAGGCTCTACAATCACTTAGATATTAAAGAGCTTCTGATTCTTACACACACACTCACCCCGATTGATCAATCACATAGATTGCATCATTAGGGATACACTGGTCTAAGTCTAGGATTTGTTCTTCATAGAAAGTAGGTGTTGATTCAATACTTCATCGCTGTAATCTGTACAAGCGAATCAATATATACCTCATTCAAAATCCAAGACTGACCATCTTGATAAAAGACGTAGATCTTTTAACAGATCGAACCTTTCCAAATATTTGTGTCATTTACTTACTGCACTTTACTTTCTGCAAATTTACTTTCAAGTATTATTCATCTTATTCTTCATTGTTCATATTAATCTTGTTTGTCATTTAGTGTTTGATCTTTCAGATATCCAAACTTATTGTGAATTGTGTTTGTTTGTTCTCCATATTGCCTAAGCTAAAATCTGACTAACTTATCATTTTACCAAACTTTCTAGACAACAACTTTCAATCTCAACCTCCTGACCGCATATCTCTTGACCACATCTTATCCCGACCGCACTCCATCTGACCGCATCTGGTTGACCGTGAGTACTGGTATCCTTAGAGATTTTGTCAAAACCAACTCTATCTAATTTCCATCGAAAATTCCCGCTATGCATATTACACTTGACCGCGTGGTTTTTATTGACCGCAAAATTCAAGTGTAAGCATAAAGGTTGAATTTGGAAGAAGGGTGGGTGAAATTTTAAATAGGCTATTCACCCCCCTCCTCTAGCCTCTTTTCATACCCTTGTTGTGTCTTTGGAACCAACAGTCGAGTCGACCCGTTAAGCTTAACGGGTTGAGACGGGTAACCCGTTTCAACCCGATAACTTAAATGGGTTGGGTTTGGTTCGGGTAATAATGGGTTGGGTTGTGCGGGTTAGTGGGTAATGAGTCAAAATTGCCAGGCCTACCGCGCGCTTCCCACATAGCTGTTACGGGTTCCCACCAATTTTCCCTCCTTTTTCTTATATACAAAATCTCTTCTTGATTCAATAAATCATCTTTTATTACAAACATTCAACCCTTTTTATTTTGTAACTCCCAATCCCACAATTCTAGCCATTCCATTCAAATAAAATATTTTTATTATTATTATTATTTTATTACTCTTATTTTTGATTGGTCAAGACCATCTCCCATGGATTGATCTCATTTTCCCTCTCAACTCTCCCTCCTAATTTTACCTATAAAAAGGACCTCTTGGGTTCATTTTCAAGGACACCAAAAGAGAGCATCAAAACTCTACACAAAAACTCTACTAAATTCTCTACACACTTTTCTCTCTAAAACACTCAATTTTCTCACCAAGTTTGGAGTCTTCATCTTCTTCCCAACAAGGTACACTTTCTCTTTTATTTCTTATTTGATTTTTATGTATGCAATCCCCATCAAATGGGACATGACCAATACGACTACTTCACATATTGAAGTTGCTCCGTTTGTTTGGGGGAAAACATTTTCCAGAAAATGATTTCCCGGAAAATATTTTCCGGAAAATGACATAAACATGTTTTTGGTTGTTTGGTAAATCTAAGGAAAATGTTTTTCAGAAAATATTTTCATATGAGCAAAAAATAATTTAATATGAGAAAAAAATTATTATGAGAAAAAAATTTGAAGGGAGGTGGGATGGGTGGTGTTGGGGAGGGGGTAGGGGAGGTGGTGGGGTAGGGGTGAGGTGGGGGAGGTGTCCAAAAATAAATTTAATGTGTGTGAAAAGAAAGTTTTTTTTTTTTAAGGGTGGGTGGATGGTGGGGTAGGGTGGGGGTGGAGGTGGGTGGGTGAGTGAGTGAGTGGTGGGGGTAGTAGGGGTGGGGGAGGTGTTCGAAAATAATTTTAATATGAGTGAAAAGAAGTTTTTTTTTTAGGGGGGGTAGGGGCGGGGGTGGGATGGGTGGTGTGGGAAAGGGGCGAGGCGGAGGTGGAGGAGTGTTCAAAAATAATTTTGTGTCATCATTATTTTCCGGGAAATGTTTTCCTTAGAAAAGTGGGAAATCCATTTTCCGGAAAACATTTTCCCCATTTTCCGGTGCTTAACAAACACCGGAAAATGCGGAATTTTTTTTTCCGGAAGATGTTTTCCGAAAAATAAACGGAGCCTTAGTTAAGGTTATCTCCCTACATTTCAAACTCTCATTTAATTTCCCATTTTCCCTTAATATAATAGTTAGCATAAATTTACTTTGTAATTCTCATTTTCCTTTCAATGTAATTGTTAGCACGTATTCATATAAATAAAATAAGGACATTTTTAGCATAGAACACCTTTAGTAGCAAGATCGGCTTTAGCCGGGCGGAGTGTGTATTTAAGTACTTCCCACTCTGTAACCTAACCCCCGAACCCGTCTCTTCCCGAATCTCTGGTTTTCGTAACAAACATTAGGCTATTTCTTAGGTTTTCTTATGTTCCTTTAAAAACATAGGTGGCGACTCTAATCTCTAAAACCAAATAGACATCCTAGGATAATTTACTGCTCCAGCCAAGTTGTGGTTTTCCCGGGGTATCTACACACGTGCAGTTCACATGCAGTTTCTGTGCATCGCACGAGCAGCATACATGTAGTCCGCGTGCAGGGTCCGTGCAGAAATCTGGGTGTCTAGGTTGGACACATCTGGTATTGTATTCTGTAGCCTCTGACATATTTGAGTTTGGGATTTTCCTGGTTATTCTGAAACTCTTCACTATACATGATCGAGAATCAATAAATCTGAGAGCAGTTAGTGATTGCTCATCTGTGCTAGCAATAGCAAATATGGTAGATCTGAATCCGGAAGTTCGTCTGGTGTTCGTTGGTGATCCAAGAACGCATCTGGAATGTTCTGGTGTCTATATCTAAAGTTGGAGATCTGAAGCTAGGGTTTTGTAATCAAATTTAGCTATCTGGTATAATCTGAAGTGTTGGAATTATGCTCTAGGCCCTTGAGAAAGGCCTTACGTTGCATCATTTGTTTTGGAGATAACAACCTTGGGTTATTATATGTTTTACATGTTTATTATAATAATCCCCGTCCCTAGAACTTATGAAGAACTAGTATAAGTTTAATTGATGATCATGTGATGATCATGTGTATTAGATACAGATTAAGCTTATGGGTACATGTTGGTGACCATGTACTGGACATGACCCACCTATGAGATTTATGTCATGGTCAAATGTCATAATTAAATCTCATAATAGTTATATCATTGATATCCTTAGACCTGATATTATTACAGTCTTCCACATGATGAACATTATGTTTGACGTACTCAAACGTCACCCCTAACCGGGTGGTTATAAAGGCTACGATTGGCATAATCGGATTCATGTAGGGAAAGGTAATAAGTCAATATGGGATTTGTCCCTCTCTCAAGAGAGATATCTGCTTAGGCCTCTCGTAGAGTGAGATTGATGAAATGCGTAGCCGCGCTCAAATGAATTGATGAGATCAATACCATTTGCTCATTATCAATCTACTCAAGATCGAGAAAGCATTGAACAATATAAGTTGACATGGACCATGACTTATGTTCAATATGATATCGTGAGACAAAAGGATTGTGATATATTCTATTGAGGATTACGAACTTCTTTAAGTTATATTAACTGGGTAGTCATGATGGCTTGCTAGAGTCCGCTCATGATTTATGAGCTTGACCTTGGTTGGACTCATTGCCAACTTAATATAATCCTATGGGGTCACACACAAAAGAACGAATTGTTTAAAAGGCTAAAAATGACTTTTTGCTGGTGCTCGGCCGAGCACCTCAAAGGACTCGGCCGAGCATAAGAAACAGAAAGTTTTGACACAGAGGTGCTCGGCCGAGCACCTTATAAGACTCGGCCGAGCAGGCCCTGTTTGGGCCCAAAATCTGATTTCATGTTTTGACGGGTTTTGACCTATTTCTCCTAAAAGGTTTAGGACTAATGAGTTTAAAAATACCTCTCTCTTAACCCTAATTAGCATGTATTTATATTGTATCATTATTGGTAGCCTCTATGTGTTTGAGAAACATATTTCTTGAGTTTAGATTGAGAATCAAAAGCTCAAGAACACCAATAAAATCATATAGCCTTTGAAGATTAGAAAAGCGTGTTTTCTAATGGGTCTAGCAATCCAGATCTAGAATCGTTCTAGATATTCGTTCGCGTGTGGATAAACATAGAGGGCGTTGGCATCAACTCCTTCAAAGTTCGTGATCCAAGTGTTGCGGTCGTTCCTGCGTTCGTGATTCGAAGAAGCACGAAGAACAAAGATTGAAGATCTCAGAATTTTAAAGCTCCATCACGGTTAGTGTTCTAAATTCATCATCGTATTAATTTAATCATCGTGATCGGATCTAGGCTTTTGGGTTTTAATTCCGCTGCGCATGTTTGCTCAAAACACAATAGTGGTATCAGAGCCCCGTTCATCATGATTATTTTAATAATAACATGTTAATGATATAATTGGATTATATGTTTTGGCATGCTATGTGAATTTGGATTCAAGATGTTTATGTGATCTGAGTTTTATGTTTGTATATGAGATATATTGAAATCATAAAATCGCACCGTTTAAATACGTTATGTGGGATTTACGATTGCAATAATAATTTGATTATTATGTTCCTTTAGATTATCAAAAATTAATTGGATTGATTTGTTGATGATCTTTGATTCATGAATAAATCGTTTATTCAAGGTTTTGATGAACATGATGATATGATCATTATGAACACCAAATCCTAAATGAATCGGGAAAGCAATCTTAGAATTAAAATTCGACAAGAAAATCTGTTCTGTTCGTGGTGCTCGGCCGAGCAGTCTATGAGACTCGGCCGAGCAGAGTCGTCAGAAGCAAAGGGTTTTCTGGAACACAGAGGCGCTCGGCCGAGCACCTTAAAGGACTCGGCCGAGCAGGTTGATTTTGGACAGAATTTGTTTTTCAGATGGCTGGTTTTAGAAACCGTGTTTCCTGAAATTAAATGGCTTGTTTAAAATCACTTTGGATTGAATTTGTTTGATGGCTGGTTTGAGAAACCGTGTTTCCTGAAAACAAATATCAAGGTCAAAGTAATGAATTGATGGGACAAAAGAATTTAGAATCGAGTTACTTTATGTAAGGGATTGTGGATGCCTATTGGCTTAGTTTCGACCTTAGATAGTTGTTTCTTCTAGTTTTTAAATTTGGTACGGGATTGTGGATGCCTTCTGGCTTAGTTTCGACCGTACAATCGTGCTCTCAATAATGTGTTAAAGAATTTATCCCCATAAATCAATCACATGAAATCTTAATTTAATTAATGAGATTAGTTAAATTATTAACCGTTGCTTTATGTGTTTATATTATGTGACTATAAACATTGACCATGCTATATGTCATGAACCTTCTTTAAAATTTAAGTTCCGTGCCAATCCATGATTAAAACACTTGTGAGTACGTGGGTAGTTTTGTGTGGGTTACGCCCTAGCGTAGGTGCATTGATTCTATCCATTTATGAGCAAGATGAGGAAACAGTGATTCCTATACGTTTAAAATGGTTTAACTTAATTAGGCTATCAAAACAGTTTTGGGCCTAAGGCACAGATGAGATTAAAACATGTTAGATATACGATATCTAAAATCTCATAAAAGATCTAAGAGTCATATACGATATGATTGACAAGGAGTTGTCTACCTAAATAACTTATTTTGAGCAGTCGTGCCCTAGCCGACTCAATGTTAAGTGAAATATGGATCTTAGCCCATTCAAATTATATTATACATTGGATGTATATGAAGGTTATATAATTTAGTGGGAGTATTTATGAAATACAATCTATATATCTCTTAAATGACTGGTATGAAATATAGGTGTATATTTATTTGCATATTTGTGTAGAATATTTTCTTAAACTTTAATTATGTTTATTACTGCGATCTGTTCTTCAGAATGGAAAATATTCATGACCTTAAGAATTGTTCTAAAGCAAGAATGGAAATTATACATTCTTAATAATCTTGAGTAACCTAAATTGCAATATTAATTTGATTAATATGTTCCGTAGGATCATCAAAATTTAATTTGATTAACTTGTTGATGATCTTAGATTCATGAATAAATTGTTTATTCTTGGTTTTGATAATCATGGTGATTTGATCACCATGAGCACCAAATCCTAAATGAATCAAGAAATGCAATTATAGGATAAATTTGGAAATTTAAAATCTACCGCTTCTAAGATAAATATTTTGAGTTGAATTTAATTATCAGATGATTGGTTTCAGAAACCATGTTTCCTGAAATTAAATGTCAAGTTCAAGATTAATCTGGGATTGAATCTAATTTCAGACGGCTGGTTTGCGAAACCAAGTTTCCTGAAAAGTGATGTCAATTAAGAATTCAGATAAACTAAAATTAGACTCTTGAATTGTTCTTGATTGCTGAAGTTAGTCGAATTGATGAGACATTGGTTTGTGCTCTCAATATCTGAACTATCATGCGGAAAGATGATGACCTAAGTCGAAAATTCGATTTTGACTTTATGATTTTCTAAAAGGAAGGATTAAAAGCTAAAGGTAAGACAAACGTTGTCAAACCTAAAGGAAATAATTGTGGCTAAAATTATGACTCTGAATAATGCAATTTGGTAATGTGGCAATTTGATTGACCATTTAAAATTGCAATCAAAATTTTGGATGATCAATAAAAAGTGAATGGTAGTGAGACAACCACAAAGGATATTTATGCTATAAAATTAATCTTTCTAATTTTAATCATTGGGTATTGGATACCGGATTGGATCCCACATTTGTATAAATGTGCAACAATTAATAAAAAGAAAGACTATTTATAAAAGGTAAAGTTAATCTGCGAATGATAATGATGCAAGAGTTGCAACATTGTTCGTGGAACACTTATGAAGTGGCTTTGCTCATTAAGTAGAAAGTATTATTTTGCTATAAGATAATGAAGGATATTTATTTCTTATTTGGAATAAGAAAGAGCTTTATTTATTATGATTTGCTTTATCGTATTGTTAAATCATATAAATAAATCTCATATCCTAAATCTTGAAGAACAAAATAATAAATAAGACTATAACATAAATAATTAAATTCTCAAGGCATTATTGTTTTGATCAAATAAATGAGAAACGCATATCTAAAATTCCATGGGACGGAGTTTTAAAGTCATACGATTTTGAATCATATGATTTATGCAAATATTATTTACTTGGATTAAGACAACTTTTACTAGGAGTAGTAAAAGGCTGATATCTTATTAGACCTAATACATGTCGATGTATATGATTCATTAAGTAGCAATGCTAAAAGAGGATTTTGGTAACTTGGCAAAATTATTCAGAAATCCCGATTCGATCGTGATAATGAATAATTGAACCAAGAATTTGACAATCGTCTTTAGGTTGTGAAATTGTTTCACAAATTAACTCCACCGAGAACACCATTTAGAATGATGTGTCTACGTGGAGGTGTAGAACCTTATTGGATATGGTTCATTAGATGATAAAGTCAAATTGATCTTCCATTATTTATTTTGGGGTTATGTTTTGGAAACCGCTATAATTACACTAATTTGAGTTCCATTAAAATAGGTTCAAAGGTACCATATGTGATATGGAATGAAAGAAAACTTGGTTTGTCTTTCATAAAGATTTAAGATGGTGAGACTTTTTGCGAAAAGACTTGTTTGGAACAAGCTCACACTTAAATCTAATAAATGTATTTTCATGGGATATCCCAAGGAAACTTGAGGATATTATTTTACTTCTAAGAAACAAATTGTTTGTTGCTTGTAATGGTACTTTTCTAGGTAAATTGTTTATCTCTAAAAGAATCAGTGGGAGTAAAATATATCTCGAATGGTTCGAGACCTAGAAGATAACATAGAACCTTAGATGGAAGTTGAATGAACTTTCGCAAGGAGTTGTGGAAATTCGTTCAAATTACACAAGTTAATTGCATATATGATAGGATACAATCTATAATGAGAAATATTGGATTTCTTATTAAAGAAAGTATAAGAGGTAAAGTTCATTGAGAATGGTATATTTACTTCCTATCAAAATGCAATGTCCGCTCCATTTTAGATTAATGGCCTGGAGTCATAAAATTTAAAAGGCAATCCATGTATATTAATCAAGTTTGGAACTTGATCTTTCTAACCTAAGGTGTAAAAACCAAAGGATGGAATCAAGTTTTCTTGGAGAAAACTAACATGGGTAGCAAAGGAACATACTAATTAAGCAAGATTAAATGTGAAAAGGTTGACTCATATTTCGACTATGATAAAACTTTCTCACTTGAAGTCATGCTTTAAGTTATTAGAATTCTCATTGTCATATCTTCATATTTGGAATATGAAATTTGACAAATGGATATCAAAACAGCGTTTCTTAATGGGAACTCACTTAAGGATGTATTGAATACAACCTGAAGGTTTTGATAGTCTAGAAATTCTAATAAAGTATGTATGTTGCGGAAATCCATGAGATGGATTGAAGCAAGCTTCTTGGAGTTGAAACAATCATTTTGATGGAGCGTTCAAATCGTTTGAAATTCATCAATAATGAGACTTGTGTTTGCTAAGAAATTAGTGGGAGCATAGTCTAATTCCTAGTCTTAAATATATGTCTAACATATAGTTCATTTGAAAGAGTTTCTTAATGAAAGGACTTAGGAATAAGCCGCTTATATCCTTGAAATTAATATCTATTGATATTAATCTAGGAAGTTGATTGGTTTGTGTTAAAGTACTTATGGAGACAATGTACTGAATTGTTCAGTATGCAAGACTCTTGGAGAAGAACTTGCGAAGTTGTATGACAGTGTTCTTGGCAAGACTTAGTCTTAGTCGAAGACTAATGAGCAAGAATACATTATTAGGATTCCATATGCTTCGGCAATTGGATCTATCATGAATGTCATATTATGTACTTAGACGGTATAACTCGTATACTTGGAGTATGATGAGAACATACTAATCGTATCCTAGTGAAAGTCATTAGATAATGATCAAGAATATCCTTGTGTACTTGAGAAGAACTAAGGATGCATTCTTGATGGTTGTTGGAATGGGAGATGATCTAGTAAATGGTTACATAGATACATGCTTCCACATCGACAAGGGTAATTTAAATCGCAGTATAAACATATGTTTAAAATAAGTGCTATTAGTTGGAATAGTTCCAAGCAAATACACTATAATTTATTCTACGAATAAAATTGAGTATTTAGTTACAAGAGTTGTAGCTAATAGAGTTGTTTGAATATAGATGTTATTAGTAAAACTAGAAATAGTTTATAGTGATACTAATCCAATGGACCTTGTTGTGAAATAACGGTTATTACACAAGCTAAGGTGCCAAGGACTCATCTATGATCCAAACACGGGCTCAGACGTTTCCATCTCTACGAGAAATCGTTGACATGGGAAGTGTCAAAAATATGCAAAATACCTTATGATGATAACAAAGACAATCATCTTACATGTGCTCACTTGCAAAATGATGGAGATCATAACTTAGCTCAATGGGTATTGGATACACGTTGATTGGGCCTAGTGCAAGTGGGAGATTGTTGGAATTATGCTCTAGGCCCTTGAGAAAGGCCTTACGTTACATCATTTGTTTTGGAGATAAAAACCTTGGGTTATTATATGTTTTACATGTTTATTATAATAATCCCCGTCCCTAGAACTTATGAAGAACTAGTATAAGTTTAATTGATGATCATGTGATGATCATGTGTATTAGATACAGATTAAGCTTATGGGTACATGTTGGTGACCATGTACTGGACATGACCCACCTATGAGATTTATGTCATGGTCAAATGTCATAATTAAATCTCATAATAGTTATATCATTGATATCCTTAGACCTGAGACTATTACAGTCTTCCACATAATGAACATTATGTTTGACGTACTCAAACGTCACCCCTAACCGGGTGGTTATAAAGGCTACGATTGGCATAATCGGATTCATGTAGGGAAAGGTAATAAGTCAATATGGGATTTGTCCCTCTCTCAAGAGAGATATCTGCTTAGGCCTCTCGTAGAGTGAGATTGATGAAATGCGTGGTCGCGCTCAAATGAATTGATGAGATCAATACCATTTGCTCGTTATCAATCTACTCAAGATCGAGAAAGCATTGAACAATATAAGTTGACATGGACCATGACTTATGTTCAATATGATATCGTGAGACAAAAGGATTGTGATATATTCTATTGAGGATTACGAACTTCTTTAAGTTATATTAATTGGGTAGTCATGATGGCTTGCTAGAGTCCGCTCATGATTTATGAGTTTGACCTTGGTTGGACTCATTGCCAACTTAATATAATCCTATGGGGTCACACAAAAAGAACGAATTGTTTAAAAGGCTAAAAATGACTTTTTGCTGGTGCTCGGCCGAGCACCTCAAAGGACTCGGCCGAGCATAAGAAACAGAAAGTTTTGACACAGAGGTGCTCGGCCGAGCACCTTATAAGACTCGGCCGAGCAGGCCCTGTTTGGGCCCAAAATCTGATTTCGTGTTTTGACGGGTTTTGACCTATTTCTCCTAAAAGGTTTAGGACTAATGAGTTTAAAAATACCTCTCTCTTAACCCTAATCAGCATGTATTGATATTGTATCATTATTGGTAGCCTCCATGTGTTTGAGAAACATATTTCTTGAGTTTAGATTGAGAATCAAAAGCTCAAGAACACCAATAAAATCATATATCCTTTGAAGATTAGAAAAGCGTGTTTTCTAATGGGTCTAGCAATCCAGATCTAGAATCGTTCTAGATATTCGTTCGCGTGTGGATAAACATAGAGGGCGTTGGCATCAACTCCTTCAAAGTTCGTGATCCAAGTGTTGCGGTCGTTCCTGCGTTCGTGATTCGAAGAAGCGCGAAGAACAAAGATTGAAGATCTCAGAATTTTAAAGCTCCGTCACGGTTAGTGTTCTAAATTCATCCTCGTATTAATTTAATCATCGTGATCGGATCTAGGCTTTTGGGTTTTAATTCCGCTGCGCATGTTTGCTCAAAACCCAACATGAAGATCTAACATTTGATGTAGTCTATTCTGGTGATCTTGAAGTAGATACAAAATCTGTATTGCCCAAGGAAATAAAATGGTTAGATTTCGGAGTCGTACATCTGACTCCGCATCTGAATAAATCTGAGTCAACTGCAGCGATGACAAGCAGTGACAATCTGTATGAGGATTGTGATTATGACCTAGTGACTGAAGAAGAAACATGCAAGGAAGTTGCATGAGTTCTAGATTTGGGTGCGTCTTATCATATGTGTTCACACAAGGAGCAGTTTACAACGTACGAGCAGAAGGATGGAGACCGTATTTATATGGCTAATGGATCTGTCTGCGAGGTAGTTGGCATAGGCTCCGTAAAGGTGAGAACTTCGGGTGATAAATTTCTCACATTGAACAAGGTGAGACATGTTCCACAAGTAGCAAAGAATCTTATATCGCTTAGTCGGTTGGACAAAAAGGAGTTTCAAAGGTGAAGGTGGAGTTCTTGATGTCTACAATGGTTCAGATGTGATTCTGAAGGGCGAGAGAAAATGTTCCTTGTATATCCTCCAAAGTTCTGAGATGGGTGAGGGTGCTGACATGAAGGTGGAGCAGCGTTTTACTCTAGGTGGGAGTGAACTAGGCAAGCCACGGCTAGAAGATCAACACACACCAGTTTTATCTGTCATGGTTGGCAATATCCAATGTCGACTGGATGGGCCACAACTGAATGACTATTAGTTTCCTGTTGGGGCGATTCTGATTTCCCGTAGGTGCATGTCTGGGTGTCCTTAGGATACATGCATGCAAAATATCTGATTGTCCAGAGGACAAAGTTATTTGTCTGGTAAAGCAAATTCTGAGTGTTTTGAAGATACATCTGAGGCTAGCGAAAAATCTGATTGTCCGGAGGACAAATCTAGTGTCTTTGACGAAAGACACACTGAGGCAAAGGTGAAAAAAAAAATTTGTTTCTGGTACGAGGGATGTGGCTCAAGGTGGAGTCTATGTCAGTAGTTCATGCATTTGAATTATTAGAAGGGAGGTTCAAAGTCAAGGTGGAGATTGTTAGAGAAAGGTGACTTCGAATAAGTCAAATTTGAGAAGAAAAAGGAAAGTAATTAAATTATTTTGAGATTTAATTAAGGGCTCCTTATGTTTTTAGTAGGTCTTTAGCAATATAAATAGTAGTCATAAACTAGTAGCCTTCGTGTGATTCATTGACATTGAGAGAAAGATCAATAATTCTAGATCCAGGATTTTGCATAGTTAGGAATTTTGTGATCAAAATTCATGCAAACATAGATTAGCATGGTCATCTTCTTGTAATTGTTTCTCCGGCCATATTAATAATATTTGTTTCCCTTTGCCCGAGGACGTAGCCAATTGGTTGTTGGTGAACCACGTAAAATCTGTGTTCTTTATTTTGTCGATTTGGGTTCGTTATTATCTGTTATCTCTTGGGTCTGATTTACTAACAAATGTGTTTTAAGGCCTCAACTCACTGTTTTAAAGCACAAACTCGCTATTTTATTTCTAGGTGTTTTAAGGCCTAAACTCACTTTTTAAAGCCTAAACTCGCTATTTTAAGGGTGAAACTATATGAAAAGTAGAATTTTTATAATTTATGGTGAAACTAGTTTCCCTCAAAACCTACTCATTTTAAATAAAATGAGTTTCATTTATTTATAAAAATGACACACATTTATAGAATGTGTTGTTATTTTAAGTATCAAGAAAAAATAGTTTTTACTAAACTTTTGGTTGTTTAAATTACATGTAACTACCATCATGAAACCACGTATAAATGAGTAGACTAGTTATTATACTAACAAAATGTAATAAGTTCCGCAATAGGGATTGGGACCGGAAAAGGGAAGGGGTGTTAAGTTTAAGTATATAGATTGAAACAAGGCCAAATACATAGAGATTAAGAAACTTTTTGCAGTTACAAACTTTCACTTAGGGCCATGATTGTAGCCCTTTACATATGGTCCAACAATATTGAAGAATTATGCCTACTATCGCTTTCTCTTTCTCAGTTTCTCTAACTCTATGCATTCTAAACGGTCTTTTTTTTCTTTTACCCCTTGAGCATATTTTAGGAAAAAAAAATACTCCCTATGTCCCTTGAGTGTCCATTTTCAAAAAATCTTTGTCCCAAAATGAGTGTTTTTTTTTAGCATAACTTTGTACCTAATTTTTTTTTTTTTTTCGGAATTTTTTTCACCGGTCTCTTTATACGTGCAAAACTAAATGTTTGGAAAGGAGATTACAAGATTATATATGAATCTTTGCAACCAAAGTGCACAAAAAGTTGACATTTTCAGTGTCTCTTAAAATGAAATTTGGACACTCGTTTAGGGACAGACGTAGTAGTATAACAACCATATTTTTAAGGCTCAAACTATTTTTTGTTGCATTATATACATCAAACTATTTTTTATTGCATGGAAGGTCATTCAAGTGAACAACTATCAAACTTTATTGTTAAGTTGTTTAGTACAATGCACATGACATAATTTATAAAGGCAAAATAAAAAAGAAATCATTTCATTTTAAGGCAAAACGACAATTTATGTAAACGTATAATCTATGTGGTACATTGATGGTCGCCTCCTCCTCCCCACACCAGCCACATGCCACCCTTCCTCCTACCCCGAACCCTACATTTGCAACTCTTCTTTCCGCTTTCGTTTCTTCTTCACACCCACCATGCAGTCAAAGATGCAGAGCTTTTTTCTTTTCTTTTTTTCGGACCCCCACCCAAACTCAGATTATACGATTACAACATATCTGTCAATGAGAGTGAAAAAGATTCCAAAAATCTGGGTTATTTACTATAATAAGATTTTTTGTATATTATATACTCCTATGTCTTTGCATTTACTGGAATGTAATGGGTATGGCGAAATGTTGGAATCCATTGGGATACGGTTCTACAAATCTAATTTGTTTGAATCTATCTACATACTTACTCAAAAAAAAAAAAAAAAAAAAAAAAAAAAAAACCATCTCGCAATTATGTGTTTTTGGTAATATGGTGGCGGAGGGGTGGTGGCGTTGGTGAGGCTAATGATGATGAATTTGGCGTAGAGAAGTATGAACAAGAAGAGAAATTTCATCTTTCTTATTGATGAATAAACTTTTCTTAAACTTCTTGATTCAATAATAACTGCGTACAAGAGCCCTATTTATACTACTTGTACTACCTAGATATAAGGAATGTAAAATCAACTAGGAAACTAAATCAACTAAAACTAAGGAATGTGATATGGTAAATCTTGGAAATCCCAAGCATATCTCGGGTATCTTAACCGAGATATGATGATATCCTACACTCCTCCTCAAGTTGGCGCGTGAAGGATACAAACGCCCAACTTGAAACTTAAAAAAAAATAACTCAATCATTCCAACCGGAGAACTCTGTTCGCCTGCGCCTTGTCTGCAAGGTGTCTCAAAATCGGTGTCGCTCCTTCACGTTTTATTTCGTCCTTCGGATAGCAGTTTCCCACAGATTGGAACATCTTTCCACAGCACGTACACTTGGGCTTCTCTGTCTGCAGAACTGATTGTACACTTGACTGATCAACTGACTTATCAACTGGTTGACGGCTGCTTTCCTGTTGTACAGATTTGTTTCGTTCCTTGCTTCGTTCGGGTTATAGCACACTTTAGCTTATCTTCCCTATGCGTACTCTTAATCCCAACACGTTTTTGCAAGTGTCCTCAAACCTATTGCGCCGTCTTCGCAAGCTTGACTTTATTTTTAATTTCCTTCTTCATGAAACCCTTCACCATCGCATTGCACCGTCTCCAAATCGATAATTATGATACTCACATTTGATCTCGTTGCTGCCGTCATAGTTGTGGGAAGAAGGAACACAAACGAAAAATAACAAAAAGACCCCGATTTTTTTTCGGAAACAGAGAAAAATAAAATAAAATATGCGGAAGTGATTTTGAATCATTCACAGCTCTGATACCATGTTAAGTAACCAACTCCTCTAAAACCTTAAGGTGTTAGAGAGGGCACCTACAATGTATATCAAGCTTCAACACTCCCCCTCACGTGTGACCCGGTGACACACGTGGAGAGATTAACAAACATGCCACTTATCGGGCATCAACATAGTGCAATTTTTAGCACTCAATAATTCGGGTAATAATATGCAGCGGAAGGATTCGAACCCCTGACCTTGCAATAACCAGAGCTCTGATACCATGATGAATTTGGCGTAGAGAAGTATGAACAAGAAGAGAAATTTCATCTTTCTTATTGATGAATGAAGTTTTCTTAAACTTCTTGATTCAATAATAATTGTGTATAAGAGCCCTATTTATACTACTTGTACTACCTAGATGTAAGGAAAGTAAAATCAACTAGGAAACTAAATCAACTAAAACTAAGGAATGTGATATGGTAAATCTTGGAAATCTCAAGCATATCTCGGATATCTTAACCGAGATATGATGATATCCTACAAATGATGGTGGATTGATGGTGATTAGGGGTTGATTCGGGTTTCGGTAAGGTTATATTTTTGAAAGCAATTAGTTTTGCTTATATTTAAGGCTTGACTAAGTAAGATATAACTAGCGGTGTAAGTGGTTGGGTTCAGATGGCGGTTTGAGACCAAACTGAACTAAACTATATGATTTGGTTCGGGTTTCAAGCATGAGTATTTCGATTTATTTCGATTCGGTCTCAAAAATTGATAATCATGTGTTTCGGTTTGGTTTGTGGTTTGATCCCTCCAGACTAGAATAGACTGAACCGAACCAAACCGCGATAACGAACCATCAGACCGACTGGACCGTCAAATCGCGTATATTAGTCATGTATAATTGTATGTTAAGTAACATCCACCTTTTTGAACTATTAAAAAAATCTACATTACATTAGACAATTTCTAACTCTCATTTTGCAGTTTATTCAGTATTCATTTCATCGTGTGTTATATTCGTTGAAACACATAGTTAAAGTTCTGTATTGTGTTCACATTCTTCGGCTTTATTCATTAAATATTCTTCTTTCTCAATATCTTCTCTTTTAAACAGAGTTTAAACCATAATTGAATAGTGAAATGAATCTCGGTCTGAATGGTGGTTCGAACCATGATCTAAACCATATTCTATACCACGGTTTGAATTACAGTCTAAACCATGGTCTGAACTACATTAATAGACCGCAGTTTGAACCAAACCGAACCAAACCATGGCGGTTCGGTTTAGTTCAATTTGAATTTTTTTCGTGGTTCAATTCGGTCTGAACTTTTCTCAAACCGATAACTAGTAGTTTGGTCTCTAACATGGCCGAGACCAAACCAAACTGACACTAGTACAGATTTGAGCTTAGGAAACACGGCTTACATAGCGTTTTTTGGAAACGCTATGTAAGTGGTAACCTAACATAGCGCATCCCCTTACCCGTTCAAGTCGAGTGGCCACAAAAAAAAAAAAAAAAGCTATAATAGCGCATACATAATAAGCGCTGTTTATGGAACAATCTTAGATAGCGTTTTTATAAGCGCTAAGTAAATATGCGTTTTATAAGCTATTTTTTCCAATATTTCTCAAGTCTGACTTTTTTTTTTTGACCATATAAACGCTAACAAAGCCTTAAACCTCAAAATCAATTTTCCTCCCCGCCATTCTCTGTTCCATTCCCACCCAAACAAAATCATCGACTTCCTAAAATTGTCGATCTTCCCTTCCCTCCCCAGCCATCGCAACCGCCGGCCGCCCACCAAGGATCGACATCGGCGTTTGGAGGAAATAGCTCCAGTTAACCTTTACCTTGCAGAGTTTAGCCAAACGCAATATCCCTCACTCTCTCGCGTGGGCTTGGCGCTCTTGGTCGACCACCCACCTCCGCTGTCCATCTACCGCTGCCTATTCATAGGTACGATTCTCTCTCTCTCTCTCTCTCTCTCTCTCTCTCTCTCTCTCTCTCTCCATTCAGTTTTTGCAAAACCCTAACATTGTTGTGGTGTTTTTCAACTGCTGTAAGTGACGAAGACTCAATCCACTGCCCCTCTACAGCAATATCTACATTCTTCTCGCTCACATACCTGGGCGATTTTCCGCTTCCTCGTCATCAGCGTCGTCCTCTTTGCTGAAGGTATGCCAATTTTTCCTTTTATTGGAACACCCACAAACACATACCCTCAATAACAGATGCTTCCGTGCTTTATTTTGGCCTTTGATGCTATCTTTGCTCTTAATTGATTGTCAATTGGTCTATACTAGGGTTTGATGTCGAATCTCAGTTGTAATTTGGCCATTCAAAGACTCAAATCTAAATAACAAACATGGCTTAGTTTCATTGATGTGCTTGTAATTCTATGTCTTGGGGAAAAAATTACATACTTATGTTTACATCATTTTCTTTTTAATCTCCCAATGTACCACCATCATGCTACAACAGTTGTAGAATTTCTTTGTGCTAATTGATTTTTCATAAATATTGGATATTTCAATTGGACAGAACTGAAATCATGATGCTAGGCAGCTTTGCAATCGAGCAATTGGGTAATAACTGTTCATATGTGCTCATTAGACTTAACACCAACAAGACTTGTTATACATTATCAACCTTGTCAAGTATGGGGAAAAGTGGTCAAGGCTTGTCAAAATCTGGTCAAACCAGTCAAATTTGGTCAAAGCAATCAAACTGGTCAAACTAAATAAATCAGGTCAAACCAGTCATGTCTGGTCAACATTGATGCTAGTGTGTTTCTTTGTGGTCTGTTAGTTTTGGTGTATTTGATCCTAGTGTATCATTTGTTGTTTATTATTGATTTGAAATAGTAGTTTACTTGAAACTATTGAAAAATTATTTCGGTGACATTTCCATGTAATTTAGTTAACTATGGATCGTAAGTGGATTGTTGCGGACCGGTTATCAAAAGAGTACAAGAGCGGAGCGAAAGATTTCTGTAGTCATGCAGCGCAACATGCTAGTAATCCTGGGTTCATCACATGTCCATGTAGAAAATGTATGAATGTGAAAACAGTCAGTGATCAGCAAGTGTTGTATGAACATTTAATTTGTAATGGTATCGACAAAACATACACCGTCTGGACATATCATGGTGAGGGGAAAGGTCAATGTAGCTCACATCGTTTAAGTCCCGACTTCAGCTCTTCAAATAAGATGGATACGAATATTGGGTCGGGTGATCGTGATGGAGCATCTAGTCCTGTAACGGATACTCCGTATGTTGTTAATGAAGAATTACGGGACCATCCTGATATGCATGAGAGGTTGAGGGATGATGCTGGGTTACCCTTATGGCCTGGGTGTACAAAGGCAACAAAACTTTCTGCTGTGTTGACTTTGTATAACTTAAAAGCTAGCCACCAGGTTTCTGACATATTCTTTACAGAACTGTTGCAAGCCGTGAGTGATTTGCTGCCAGATGACAATGTGCTCCCTCGTCGAGCATATGATGCTAAACAGATGCTCAAGCTAATTGGCTTAACACATGAGAAGATTCACGCTTGTCCAAAATATTATATTCTGTACCGGAAAGAGTACGCAGATCTTAGTGAATGTCCTAAGTGCGGTACACAACATTATAACAAAAAGAATTCCCCTGCCAAGGTTATGTGGTACTTCCCGATAATTCCAAGACTTAGGCGTTTGTATAGCAGCCCGAATGATGCTAAACATTTTACATGGCATCAAGATGGGAGAATTAAAGATGGAATGTTGAGACACCCAGCTGATTCGCCTCAATGGAAGAAATTTGATGATAAGTATCCAGAATTTGGCAAAGAGCCAAGAAACTTGCGCTTAGTACTTTCATCTGATGGAATGAATCCTTTTGGGGTTCAATGTACTAGCCATAGTACATGGCCTGTTGTTCTGATGATCTATAATCTGGCACCTTGGTTGTGTATGAAGCGCCGGTACATGATGCTTTCTACTTTGATATCAGGTCCGAGACAACCCGGTAATGACATTGACATCTACTTGGCTCCTCTAATTGACGACCTGATGTTATTGTGGCAACAGGGCATTGATGTGTATGATGGGTACAGAAAGGATAATTTCAAATTAAAAGCCATGTTATATGGAACAATCAATGATATTCCAGCTTATAGGAATCTTTCTGGTTATAGTGTGAAAGGGCGTGAGGCATGTCCTTGGTGTACTGAGGAGACTGATCGTCTTCATTTGGAACATTGTAAGAAATCCGTTTACATGGGACATAGGAGGTGGTTGGAACCAAATCATCGGTACCGGAAAATGACAGAGGCATTCAATGGTGAGGTTGAAGAGCGTAAAGCACCTCGTGTATTGTTAGGCGAGGATGTGTTGAAAAAGGTGGAAAACATCGAGACACAGTTTGGTAAGAATTTTGCAAAGACGGTTCCTACTAAAGGTTGGAAAAAAAAATTAATTTTTTTCCAATTAAGCTATTGGAAAGACTTGTATGTGAGACACTTTATTGATCTCATGCATACTGAAAAAAATGTTTGTGCTAGTATTTTAAATACTTTGCTAGGTGACAAAGAGAAGTCTAAAGATGGGTTGAATTCAAGAATGGACATGGTTAAACTTGGAATTAGAGGAGAATTAGCGCCTATGATAGAGGAAGGGAAATTACCATATTTACCACCTGCCACTCATACATTGTCCAATTATGAGAAAAAGGTCTTACTTGAGACACTTCAGTCAGTTAACGTCCCAGAGGGGTACTCATCTAACATTCAGAGTTTGGTATCTGAAAATGGGTTGAAGTTGACATCTTTGAAGTCTCATGATTACCATGTCATCCTTGAGACTTTACTCCCAATTGCGATTCGTACAATTTTGCCAGAAAATGTGCGTACCACTATTACAAAGCTATGTTGGTTTTTCAAGGCGATGAGTAGTAAAGTCATTGATCCTGGAAGGTTATCTCATTACCAGAAACAAATTGTGGAGACACTTTGTGAGCTTGAGATGTATTTCCCACCTTCTTTCTTCGATATCATGGTCCATTTGACAGTTCACCTGGTTTACGAGACAAGGATGTGTGGTCCTTGTCGTATGAGATGGATGTATGGCAGTGAGAGGTATATGAGAGTGTTGAAAGGGTATGTGATGACTATGTATCGTCCGGAGGGTTGCATCGCAGAACGCTACATAGTGGAAGAAGCATTAGAATATTAGTCTGAGTACATCCCAAATGTCGAATCAATAGGACTTCCAACTACATGTCACACCGGTAGGATTGATGGTGAAGGTGTCACGGGAGGTCAACAAGTTGAGATTACCCTTGAACAACGACGTAGGGTACATTTGTGTATTTTACATAATAGTGTCGATGTGGAGCCATTTGTCGAGTTGCACAAGCAAACTATCTTACACCAGCATCCAGATAGAGATTTGAATTGGATTCAAGTGGAGCACAACCGTATGTTCATTGATTGGTTTCGTAATCATATTTCAGATATGCTGCTAATGGAGAATGAGTCAATCTCTGAAAGGGTGAAGTGGTTGTCTAGGGGACCTGATCCACATGTGTTTTCTTATAAATGTTACCTTATAAATGGATACACATTTTACACTAGAGATCACGATGAGAATAGCACAATGCAGAATAGCGGACTTTTTGTTCTAGGCAACGAAAATGAAAAGTCGGGAACCACATTCTTTGGGCAAATTGTGAAAATTTGGGAAGTCGATTATGTCACATTTCGAGTCCCTGTCTTTGATTATAGTTTGGTCGATATTCCTAGTGGGGTGCAGGTTGAAAATAATGGTTTCATACGGGTTGATTTGAATAGGGTTGGATTCAAAGATGATTCATTTGTTATGGCAACACAAGCTAAACAGGTGTTCTATGTTTCGGATCCCGTAGATAAAAAGTGGTCTATTGTTGTTTTGTCAAACAAGAGCAACAACAGCTACCAAGTCAGTGATCACGTTGATGAAGATGTAGATGCTATAGATGACCCTTTTAAAAATATGGTTGATACTCCCGGTTCGTTTCTCAATAATGATGCTCATGAACACCTATACCAAAGACACGATCATGACGAGGGTGAATATGTAGACTTAAATGAGGATGAATTTGTAAATCCAGATTTTTTTAATGTACATGGCCATGAACGTGAAACAGCGCCTCGGAAACGAAAAAAGAAAAACTAAGGCTAAAAAGACTAAAAAGAAAAGTATGTTTTTTTTCCCAATATAAACTTTCATTTTATGTTTTTTATTCTCCTCTTGAAGTATTTGTTCTGTCAATTATATTTAGTTTAACTATGTAATAACTGATTTTTATTATTACCTTTTACAGAAACATGACTTCTAGGTCTCGAGCCATACCCTTGGAGTACCCTGGATGCGTAAGGGGTTATGGTTGGGGCGTCACCAAAAAGTCATTACAGTCGGCACACAGCGAATCTGAATTCGCTTTGTTCAAAAAGAAATTTAATTCTTTAGAAAAAGAGGTTGAAAAGATGAAAGGCAAGTTCTTTCGTGAGCCGTCATCGGGAGGATCGAGCCATATGGATAATTTTGAGATGGATGATTGTGGCGATCGAGATGATCCTACCGATTTTCATGGAAATGGTGATCCACATGTAGACCTTCCTGAGGTAATTTTTTTTTTAAACACTTGTGTTTTGGACCATCTTTTTTCTGTTTTTTAGAAATTGATGTTCGTTTTCCGTTTTCACTATTTGTTTTTTGATTTGATAATTCGTGGTCAGGGTCCGGTCGAGTGTTATTTATATCTAGAGCCACCATGAAGATATGTTGGGAAAGGGATCTTGCACAATCGCCCTAACGAAACGTGTCATGGTGTTCGCCTAAAAGATGGTTATGTGAAAGTTCAATTTGAGGTGACGGTTGAAGAGGAAAAAGATACAGCCGTACCAGTTCCATGTGACGACGCAACAACTGTTGGAGAAGCTCCTGGGTATTTTCTTCCATGGCCAAAAAAGTTGGTGTCTTTGGAGAAACTGGTAAATTGCTACTACTATATTTGAAAAGGCTGAAAATGAAAAATCAATCAAATTTTCTCTTTGAATGTATTTCATTCATTTAATTATGTACAAATTAAAAAAATTGTACTCCCTCCGTCTCCAAATAGTCCAAATTTTAATTGCATTGTAATATTTGTAGATCTTGAAGCCTAGGAACATGGATATTGGGAAAAGAAAGCTTCACAAGGAAGCTGATCAGATTGAAACGGGAAAGAAAAAGGAGAGAACATTAGAGTCCACAAGTGGAGCGCTACAGAGACCACTTGGTTATCCCATTGCTGGGGATTCTGAGCATAATGATGTCATCATGCTCCTTCTACGTAATGTCATTCACCTGGAAATTTTCAACAACATTGAAGTTCCATAAATTCATATTTTGATGGACAATCTTGGACTGGTCAAATTGAACGGGAGAACATTAAGGAGATTCTCAATGACCAGTGGCTAAGTGCCTCTTCTATTGTCTTCTATATAAGGTAAATTTGCTACTACTACTACTTAAATATGTTGGTTTTCACATTTACGATATATTTGCTTTATCTATTATATACTCATATAGTTTGTCTTAATAAAAGGTATTTGGGTGATGTTTATCTTTCCAACAATCCTGAAGCAGCTGTGAAGTTCTCTTTCGCTTCTCCCCATTCGTTTTCTCCTCTAGTAGATATGCCTGCCGCGTCCAATTATTTGGCTGATTGTATGCTTTTGCATGATGGAGCGGACCACCTTATTTTAATACCTTATAATTTGGGGTAAGTTAATTAAATATATTACGCATTTATATGCTTAGTAAATATAAATTTATTTAAACTCTTTTAAATATGATACAGGGATCATTGGGTATTGGTTGGCATCAATACCAAGACAGAGAACATATACTATATGGATCCAGCTGAAAAAGGGAAAATCTCAACAAATGATAAGTTGAAACATCTTGTTGAAAAGTAACGCGTTCCCTTTTAAACTTTCTTTTAATGAAAACTAGAATTATACATTTAAATATTTTTGACATGTTTATTTCATCTTTTTATAGTGGTCTGAGAGCTTTTCGGATCCATAGGAATAATACCAAGAAAGCCTTCAACAACTTCAAATGGAATAACATTCAGGTAATTTACATTACAACTTGTCGATAGAGTAGAAATAAATTCATATTTTAGATTTTTTTTTAATACAAACATCAATTGTTATTATTAATAGTGCCCGAAGCAACCTCAACGTGATGGAATTCATTGTGGCTACTATGTTGGATGCTACATTGAGAGTATATTGCTCGTTGGTGAAACAAGTATCCCTCCCTATGTAAGTAAATCGCTCATATTCATCTCTCACTTCTTGTTCTAGCTTTCAATAACTCAATAAGGGTAGACTTGTATTTTGACCCATGTCCTCCGGCCTCCATTATAATGTTTCTTGACTTGTCAATTTAGGGACGGAGGGAGTAAAAATAACTACTCTTGTTAATTTAGGGACGGAGAGAGTAAAAATTAATACTCTTGTTAATTTAGGGATGGAGGAAGTAAAAAATTACTACTCTTGTTGCTCGCCCCCTGCTTGTTGTTGTTGTTGTACATGTTGGCCTCGTTGTCATAATTGTTGTTGTTGTTGTACAAACTGGCCTCACTGTCAAAATTGTCGCTCACACCCAGGTGGTCTTTAATGAGAAATTGTACAAATATGCTCAAATGCAAAACGTGGAACAGGGTGGCAACGTTAGGTAGAAATGAGTTCAATACTCTATGATTCAAGGTTCTAATTTGATTTGTCTTCACAAGAATCACTGAAGCAAATGTTGTTGTTGTTGCTGCTGTAGTAATTAAGGATCCCCAGGTGGTCTTTAATGAGAAATTGTACAAATATGCTCAAATACCATAACTGATCTTCTAAGTTATGGCATCAGTTCATGGTAAATGTTACGTTTAATTAGCCTTTGTTCTGAACTGAAAGAGAGCAAGCACGCACACACAGAGATTCATAGACTGATATGTAAGATTATACACAGAGATGTTGAGGTTCTTATTTAGATTGGATAATCAAGACTTGGCAACTGTAAGCTCAGCTTTTGAGACATCAGTTTGGCAGAAAACCTTTATCATGGAACCCTCTGCAAACCCGTTTTGGGCATCAGATATAAACCACGGGTTTTACAGTCGAAGCCTTAAATTCAGAAACCCTGAATGCTTCCCTAGATTTTCATTTTTTATAATCATAATTACTTATCTCAGTCCTTGTCCATCTAGGCATCATCACAATAGAAATCACCCATTTCTCAAACGAACCCGGTAAGTGGTTCAATGCACTTTACGTGACCAGAATATACAGCTAGAGCAAAATCAGGAATGCCGCACCTCATTTTCACTAAAAGAACTATCAACCACAATGAGGTTCTTCAGGGTGTGATTTAAGATCTTTCATATGAAGACGCACGTAATCTAACAATGCTCATTGATACAATCATGCTAAAAAGTTCATGGGTTATCCTGAGAGAGCTGAAGTAAGCATAACCTCTCACAAGTTCACGGTCACTATCAGATAGATTGAGGGGCAAACTACCAAGATATGCAACGTAGTTTCCGATTTTTATCAAATAATGCAACCTACTAACTAGTGGCAGATATATGAAACGTACTTTACTATCATATATCAAATAATGCAATGTACAATTTTTTTTCTAACGCCGTTAAAAATTCTAACAGAAGTATGACTTTCGTTAAAAAAAAAACTAACAAAACGTTTCTTTAATAATCCAAAAAATGTAAACTTTCGTTAAAAAACTAACAAAACGTTTCTTTAACAATCCTTTCAATGGGACGGTGGTGGGTATCTCATCACTTTCTCATGTTTCCTTTTCATTTTGAGTTAGTTTCGTTAAATATATAGCTGAACTCGTTAGAAATTTAATGTGTTTTGAGTAGGTTGCATTATTTGATAAATGATAGTAAAGTACGTTTCATATATCTGTCACTAGTGAGTAGGTTGCATTATTTGATAATAGAGGCTTAGTACGTTGCATCAAGCACTAATTATTCCATAGAGGGACAGGTAAAAGTACTAATATTAATCATTTTAGTTTTTTGGGGAAAAAAAATCAGAAATGAAAACTTCAGATATTCAATTATCATCCCAAATGGAATCCTCAATCTTGATAATGAACTGAGTCCTTGAGGTAGATGATTTTTTAATATACTGTGTAGGACAAAAAGTCTAATCAAATTGTTCAAGATGCAGCGATCTTAAGTTCAAGAATAATCAGGCCTTAACATGTTCGCTGTGCCTGACGAGATGAGTGTTCACAAAAGAGTGTGCTAAATGAAAGGCATGAGGCAGGGATTATTTTCAAACAAAAACAAATGGATTTTCTTTTCTCATCTAATTGGCTGAGAGCTGCAGTGTGCAGTTTTAGGGCTTTATTTGGAGTATTTTAGTTTGTGAATGAAGTGATAATTTTGAACATTTTTTTGCTGTAAGTGTCATCATTTTTAAGCCGTTTATCAAGTACTTTTCTATGTGGTTATTGCAATATATGGTAGTATTCTTTCCAGTTTCTAATACATGTCTTGTATTTTTTGGTACAGTTTGTCCATACAAATCGACTCAAGTGTTATTCTCCGAGCAAAATGCAGACTTTCCGGTATAATTGGGCAGGATACTTGTATAACCGATTTATTAAGGCGAAGCTGGCACCGGAGAAGTAGAAAATAGGCATAACAAATTTAAGTATTTTAGTTCTAGCTATTGTTGAATAGTAAGATTAACTATATTATGTATCTACGATCGAGAACAACGATCTTCAAATGTTGTTAGTTCTAACTATTGTGGATGATTGTAAATATTATTAATTATTGGTGTATATGCAATCAAAATTTGATGTTTATTGTTGAATGAAATGTTGGCTAGTTCGTATTATTTTTTTTAATTTCATTTTTTGGTATTTGTGGGAAACCACAACTTGGCTAGAGCGGTGAATTATCCTAGGATGTCTAACTTGTTTTAGATTGTTTAGAGTCGCCACCTATGTTTTTAAAAGAACATAAGAAAAACCTAGAAATAGCCTAATTTATGTACAAAACCAGAGATTCGGGAGAGAAGGGTTCGGGGGTTAGGTGACGGAGTGGGAAGTACTTAAACACCCACTCCGCCCCGCTTATGCGGGTCTTGCTACTATTGGTGTTCTAATGCTAAATGTCCTTCAATTTATTAACAGCGCTAACAATTATAATGTAAAGAAAAAGGGGAAGAAAAGAGAATTGTTCTATTTATAAATTTATGCTAAACAATTACATTAAGATATGAGATGGAATTTAATTAGTGTTTGGAATGTTAGAATGTAACCTTGACCAAACTTCAATAGTGAAGTGGCATTTTGGTTGTATTCCTTTTATGGAGATTGCATACTAGTAAGACATAAATAAAAGAGAAGAAGAATAAAAGTACCTTTAGAAAAGATGACCTTAGACTTTGACTTGAAGATGGTGTTGTTTGTAGAGAAATGGTTGTGCAACACTTTGTGTAGTGTTTGTTTGTAGGGAAGATGTGTTGACAGAACTTGTGTATATTTCTTGTAGGGAAGATGAAGTCGGTCCAAAGAGTGTAAAAAAGAGTCATTTTCTAAGGTAAAAGATGATGGTTTTTATAGGTAAAAAAGAGAGGGAAAGGTTGGAGGGAAATTGGTCAATCCATGTGAGATGGAATTGACCAATAGAAAATAAGATAAATAAAATAATAAATGAAAGAAATAAAAGAAAATCAAATAAAATAAAAATGAATTATTTTGTTTTAAAGAGATGGCTAGAATAATGGGATTGGAGGTTATAAAACTAGGGGGGATGAATGTGGATGAGAAAAGAAGTCTTTTGTGATCAAGAAAGAGATGTTGCAAATAAGAAAAGAGAGGAAAATAGGTGCAATCCGTTACTGCCAAAATGGGAAGCGCGCGAGTCCCGCTTTTGAGGCGAGACGCGAGCGCATCCCGTTAACAGTTCCGGAAGCGCCCGCGGCAGAAAAGGACAGAATGACAGAATGACCCTAAAAGTTAACTCTGTTATGCAGTTTAGTCCAAAACTAACGGAATCAGTTAGGAACTTAACCGAAGTAACAGAAATTAACGAAAATGAGTTAAATAAAAATACTTTGTATGCAATCAAAGTGAGAGGTCCAAGGCGGGGTGTCTACAGAGCCCTCGGCGACGTGGATTGCAAAACAAAACGCGTCGACGAAAGTAAAAACACCCGCCGAGGACATCGACAAAGAAAAAGAAAGAAAGGAAAGCAAAGACTCGATGAAAGCAGTAATTTGAAATTGCTAGAGATAGGGGTGCGCTCTCTGTGTGAGCGTATTTTGTTGATAGAGGGGGGGTGGCATAATCCGTTGGTAAACCTGCCGGCTGAATCCGTTGAGTGAGGCCGTTAGTGAACCTTTGAATGAGGCCGTTAGTGAACCTTCGAGGAGGCCGTTAGTGAACCTTTGAATGAGGCCGTTAGTGAACCTTGAGGCCGTTAATGAACCCTTGAATGAGGCCGTTAGTGAACCTTCGAGGAGGCCGTTAGTGAACCTTGAGGTCATTAGTGAACCTTGAGGTCGTTAGTGAACCTTTGAGGAGGCCGTTAGTGAACCTTCGAGGCCGTTGGTGAACCCTTGAATGAGGCCGTTAGTGAACCTTTGAATGAGGCCGTTAGTGAACCTTTGAGGAGGCCGTTAGTGAACCTTGAGGCCGTTAGTGAACCTTTGAAGAGGCCGTTAGTGAACCTTTGAGGAGGCCGTTAGTGAACCTTTTGACGAATCCGTTAGTGAAATCCGTTGATGAGGCCGTTAGTGAACCTTCGAGGCCGTTAGTGAACCTTTGTTGTCGAATCCGTTAGTGAAATCCGTTTATGAGGCCGTTAGTGAACCTTCGAGGCCGTTAGTGAACCTTTGTTGACGAATCCGTTAGTGAAATCCGTTGATGAGGCCGTTAGTGAACCTTCGAGGCCGTTAGTGAACCTTTGTTGACGAATTACTGCTTTGAAGCCGTGTGCTGTTTGGCGTTGCAGTTGACTTTTGCGGGGATGCGGGCATGGTTGACTGTGGACCATTTTCTGCTGGGGATGAAGTGCCTCGAGTTGCAGATGCTGTTTGACTTCGCGGTGGTACCTGTTATGTGCTTTGCAGGTATATGTGCTAGTGCAAGAAGATGCATGAAGTGTGAAATGAAGAGAGAAATTGTGCTCGTGGTGCAATGTGATTTTGAAAGCAGTTTTGCATGAGAGAGAGATTTGTAAGAATGAAGAAATTGCTTTTGTGTGCTGTGTGATTTTGAGGAAAGTATTAATGAATGATGTTCATACCTTCACTTACCATTGCCGCTTGAGTGGAGATGGATTTCTGATGTCCGCGGAAGATGCTTTGATGGAGAATGTCCATTCTTTGGATGTTGATGAGAGAACGCTCTTGATGATGGGTTGGCGAGATGGTACTCTGGATGATGGGTTGGTCGTGCCAAAGGCTGCCTACATATCCCTTGAAGGGAATCAGACCAGCGTAGTTCAAGGATGATGGAGAACGCTGGGGAAGAAGCTATGGAGCATATACTTATACGCCAGTAAAGAAAAAGAAAAAGAAAAAGATTTTTTTTTTTTTTTAGAAGGAAAAGAATATGTACACATGCGAGAAAAGGATTTTTAGTTCGTGGGTGAACCATTTTAGCCATTGTGTTTGTAAAGCCAACCCAAGATCAAGTCATGTTCAGTCGAAGTCCGGATTGCCTCGCTTGAATTCTGTTGTCGCCGGTGTGCCCAACGAAGATTGATGTCTAGCCCCAAGAGATTTGTCGATTATGGGGCTTCAAAAGGCTTTTGATGCCGAGAAGAGGGGTTGCTGATTGTAAAGCCCCTAGAATGCCTTTGATGCCAAATTTTGAGGGACTTGCATAGCTCCAAGATAAATCAGCTCTTGGCCCATTCGAGTAAATCGCCCTTTGTTGTTGTAGTGAGCAAGCCCCAAGAGGAGATCGTTGATGCCAAGCTTCGAGAGATTGCAAAGCCCCAAGTGTCGTGGGCTTGTAGATGGCGGGATGTGAAGACCTTTCATTGTAAAGCCCCAAATTATCTCGTGATTGGCTCGGCATTGAGAGCGGATGTACCATTTGGTAGAATTCTTGATAGAGATCTCCTTCTTGCTCTTACTGGGGAGATGAATGACCTCATTGTGGTCGATACCCAAATGGCTGAGGGCTTATGTCAAAGGATGCAGTAATGTCGTGCGGTGCTGTCGAGGTCGCGGAGGATAAGGTCTTGGCATGATAAAGTCTCAAATGAGTATGCTTGCTTGACTCTTCTTGAGTTGAACTAATGACGGATCTTCGGATGCAACTAGTGCTGTGGCCCAACTTTATCTGAGCTGCACCTTGTGCTTTTGATCTTAGAGAAGGGGGTGCTGAATTGCAGAAACATTGGGATTAGCCGTGGCATTTCCCGCTATAACCCTGTTTTGATTAGAGTTTAGCATATTGAATCTTTTTTCCTTTTCTCTAAGACCTCCTTCAAAATCTCGCTGTGAGTTCTAACAAAAATCATCAACTTCATTCATAACATCGGAGTCTTCATTTAAAACCAAGAGGCCTTTGACTTGAGGTGTTGAGAGACCCGTGAATCTTGATTGTTCTCATTGAGCCATAAGACTACTCCACATTGCATTGCTTGAGTATTTTTGCCCAAAAGACTGTCGGTCGCGAAGCCCTAATACTGCCCTTTGCTTGAATTAATGTAATGCCGTAGCCCAAAAGATTGTAGATTGCGAAGCCCGTTGAGACCTTTGGTGCCGAATTGAGGAAGCTTCCAATGTTGCCCATGACTTGGCTGGGGATACTGCTGGGGAGTTAATTGCTCTTTGCCGAGGGAGCCTTTAAGACTTGACCGTAGCCCCTAGAGTGCCATCATTGATTGCGAGAAAGGTCCATCCTTGATTGGGGGAACAAGCACGGGCACACATGACAAGAGGTCTTTTTGACATCCCTTTTGAGAGACTTTGAGGATAGTCTCACACATCTTTTTCGAGCATAGCCCCTAGGGCTTGTTGATTGTCAAAAGAAACCCTTGTTCTCGGGTCATATAGCCCCTAGGGCGTCACCATTTGTTGAGCAAAGCAAGAGTGACCCATCCTCGTGCGAGGGAACAAACATGAGAGGACATGGCAAGAGCTGCTCCATTTCTCAGGAGCCTTTCGGCGTACTTTAGAAGCACATACTTGAAGAAGCTTTGAAAACTGAGACACATGTTGTTGCTATTTGCTGCCCAAGCCAATTGACTAGCTATGGGTTATTTGTGCAACCTCGTGCCCTTTTGTGATGGGCTCGTTCTCGGATGGGTCTTGGTTACCACGGGCCTTCTTTTCCTGAACCCAAGAATGCACACTGCTGGAGAATGATACCAATAACCTAAGACAACCTTTGATGGTGCCATATCTTGTCGAGCTTTTTGCAATCCCAAAGTTGACTCGGTGGGGAATTGACTTGCTGAGGAGATCCAATGTAGAGCTCGTGTAGTTGTCTTCTTTAGAGGCCAGAGATATCCATTTCTCTTTCCCTTCTCTCTCTCACTCTCTCATTTTTTTTTATGACGCACCCTGTTTTTTGCCTAGACCGCCCTTTCGGATTTTCAATCTAGCGGGCATCTCTTTTGCGTCTTCATTTTTGACTCGATTAATGAGGAAGTGTTCATTGACTCTAGCTGAGGATGAGAGACATGTGATTTTGGGGTGAAAACCTTTTGTCACTAAAGATGAGTGACATTGACTCGACTAGGGAAGTGTCCCTAGTATTGACATGTATTTTTTTTTTTATTGAATTGAATGACTCACGAAGGCAAGTAAGTCATTAAGAGAGAAGAGAAGGAAAGCCCCAATTTGATTGCAAGAAATTGGGAGTATGCAGAAAGAATAGAAGTCCTTAGACTCGACAAGGAACGCGAAATGATTCCAAATCTAAGAAAGTTGTTCAATCTTTTTGGTGATTAATTCATTGGCAAATGAATCGTACAAAGATGTCTTGACAAGTTCGAGATGAAGGCCGATCACCATAACGCGCTAGGGCTAAACATTTCTTCTTTCTTGCATGAGACCGGACCCGAAGGTTGCCTACGTTCCTCCAGTGTAGAGGCTCAGGTCACCGTAGTTCTTGTGGATTCTCCATTCTTCGGGATGGAATTGTTGCTTCGTCGTGTAGCTTCGTCCTCCTTTGGTAGATGGAATGATGTTGATCTTGATGTGAACTTCTTTTATTGAGGGAGATTTTTTTTTAATTTTTTTTTTGTGCTCTAACTTTTGCCTAGGTTGATTTGAAGAGTTCAACCTAGCGAGCATTTTTTTTTTTTTTTTTTTTTAATCCCCCCTTTGATACATTGCTTGATTTTTCTCCATGGTTGTTGCTTCACCTTTGATGTCTTGGCTTTGTCTTCGTCGTTGATGATGTTGCCTTCGTCACAATGTTTAGCCCCTAGTCGTTCAAGTGATGGCCTTCATTCCAAAACTCGTTTAGACATCTTTTCATCATTTTGCCAAGAATTAGATTGAACAACTTGGAAGAGTGTATGAGGACAAGAACGAATTTTTATTTGATGATGAGACTTGACTCAAAATTTCACATTAATTGGACAAAGAAAACTTAATGCACACTTAAGAGGACTTTGACTCTTTTTTTTTTTTTTTAATTCCTATTACTAGGTAGAGAAAGAGAAACGGAGATTGTTGTTGTAGTCCCCATTGTCGTTGTAGTCTCCTTGTGGCATGATTTCTTGTAGAAGCCCCATTTCGAAACCAAATCATTCTTCTTTGATGAGTTCTTGCATGTTGGCACTCTCTAAAGGTTGCTCTTCACCCACAGTAAATTCGCTGTTGTCGAACAAATCTTGGATGATGTTTCGGAGAAGGAAGCACCCTTCGGTAGTATGGCCACTATGCTTGTGGTAGCCGCACCATTCACCATGTGTATGATTCTTCGGTATCGTCTTCGGCTTGTACCCCTCCAAAGGCTTGACCTTTCCACTTGCCACCAAAGTTTCAAATGCTTCGGCTTGGGTTACTCCTAGGAGAGGAGTGAAAACTCGGTTGTTGGCGGTACCTTTGTAGCTTTTGAGGGACGGGCCACTTGAGCATGCTTTACCCTTAAACTTTTCCTTGTTGTTGGTGAGCTCTTGCAAACGGGCTTTGAGCTCGGAAACCTCTTCCTTGTGAATCTTCCTCTCGAGATCAAAACGGGCTTGCCACAAATTGTCTTTTCGGCGGGCATCCTCGGAAAGTCTATCCATTTGTTCCCCCATGGCTCTTATTATGTTGAAGAGTCTTTCGTTGGACACGGAGAAGTACCCACCATTGTTGTTGTTGCCGTTGGAAGCCATTGGACCTTTTGAAAGAACACGGTTGATCTTAGGTTGGCCCCACAAATACCTTTTGAGTAAAATAAATTTAACCCACAAACACGAAAAAGACTCAACCATATAAAGAAAATGACTCTTTTTTGTTTATTTTATTTACAAAGGTCGGAAGGACGGAGTCCTTTTTGGGGTTTCTAGAAAAAATAGTGGAATCGTCACACTAGTATATAGACCTTCTCGCGGTCCCATATACTCATCGGATTCCACCACGCTTGTGAGACCTACATGTGTCGGGATTAAAATAAATTAATGTAGTAAATCATACATGCGGGGACGGATTTTTATTTTCGTCCAAAATAACCACTTTTAGGGACGGAGTTTTATTTCGTCCATTGCAACAAGTTAGCATGTATGATTTGAAGACATTAGTTTAGGGAAATCTCGGCACATGAAAAACCGACTTGGTCACGGAGTGTTAGACCCTAGACTAGAATTGTGTAGCTTGTGCTCAGCTAAAGAGAGGCTTAAAGGTCACCCCCGGCATGTAGTCTTGAACTACGCCACGGGCTGAGGTTGACCGCTTCGAAAGAGTCAAGGTCGGGTGGAGCTTGAAACTTTCTAAGATGGGCCTCGACGGGTTTGGGGTTGGACTTGTGCGACTCAATAGTGAGCAATTGATAAGAATATGTGCATGTAGTGTGAGGTCTAACAAGTGACAAAATATATATATATATTTTTTTTCAAAAGAAGTAAAAAAAAAACAAATAAGCACATAATTACAACTTTCGAATCACCCGTGTGACCGATAAAAATAAACAGAAAGTAAAAACTGTTTTGTGCAGGCCCGGTGCCCACACACTGTCAAAACCACTCTGTTCTGTGCACTGTTCTGTTTCTGAAAAATGCCCAGAAGCGCGCGCATTAGGATGCCTACTCGGGAGGCGCGCGCGTTAGACAAAGAGGGGCAGAGGCGCCCGCATCTGGGTAACAACCAGTAAATCAGCGGGTTCAAGGGATTGCCTTGACCCTAAATAAAAATGCTTTCCCCTGCATAATCTGTTAGCACAGAAACATGGAATGGAAGGACAAGAAGGAAGACGGGCGATTCTGGTAATTGGGGTCTGACGCGCGCGCTTTAGGCCAAGGAGGCCAGAGGCGCGCGCTTCCCACCCTTTTTACCAGAATGCCCAGAAAACAGTAATAAGAATACCAAAAGTTAAGAACGCAAGTTTAACCCTCTAAATCGTCCCCAGTGGAGTCGCCACTGTAGATACCCCGGGAAACCACAACTTGGCTAGAGCGGTGAATTATCCTAGGATGTCTAACTTGTTTTAGATTGTTTAGAGTCGCCACCTATGTTTTTAAAGGAACATAAGAAAAACCTAGAAATAGCCTAATTTATGTACAAAACCAGAGATTCGGGAGAGAAGGGTTCGGGGGTTAGGTGACGGAGTGGGAAGTACTTATACACCCACTCCGCCCCGCTTATGCGGGTCTTGCTACTATTGGTGTTCTAATGCTAAATGTCCTTCAATTTATTAACAGTGCTAACAATTATAATGTAAAGAAAAAGGGGAAGAAAAGAGAATTGTTCTATTTATAAATTTATGCTAAACAATTACATTAAGAAATGAGATGGAATTTAATTAGTGTTTGGAATGTTAGAATGTAACCTTGACCAAACTTCAATAGTGAAGTGGCATTTTGGTTGTATTCCTTTTATGGAGATTGCATACTAGTAAGACATAAATAAAAGAGAAGAAGAATAAAAGTACCTTTAGAAAAGAGGACCTTAGACTTTGACTTGAAGATGGTGTTGTTTGTAGAGAAATGGTTGTGCAACACTTTGTGTAGTGTTTGTTTGTAGGGAAGATGTGTTGAGAGAACTTGTGTATATTTCTTGTAGGGAAGATGAAGTCGGTCCAAATAGTGTAAAAAAGAGTCCTTTTCTAAGGTAGAAGATGATGGTTTTTATAGGTAAAAAAGAGAGGGAAAGGTTGGAGGGAAATTGGTCAATCCATGTGAGATGGAATTGACAATAAAAAATAAGATAAATAAAATAATAAATAAAAGAAATAAAAGAAAATCAAATAAAATAAAAATGAATTATTTTGTTTTAAAGAGATGGCTAGAATAATGGGATTGGACGTTATAAAACTATGGGGGGATGAATGTGGATGAGAAAAAAAGTATTTTGTGATCAAGAAAGAGATGTTGCAAATAAGAAAAGGGAGGGAAATAAGGTGCAATCCGTTACTGCCAAAATGGGGAGCACGCGAGTCCCGCTTTTGGGGCGAGACGCGCCCATCCCGTTAACAGTTCCGGAAGCGCCCGCGGCAGAAAAGGACAGAATGACATAATGACCCTAAAAGTTAACTCTGTTATGCAGTTTAGTCCAAAACTAACGGAATCAGTTAGAAACTTAACTGAAGTAACAGAAATTAACGAAAATGAGTTAAATAAAAATACTTTGTATGCAATCAAAGTGAGAGGTCCAAGGCGGGGTGTCTACAGTATTAAATTATAATTTGCAATATGTGCAGATAAAAAAAAAAATAAGACAATGACTTACATAGCGCTTTTGATGCGCTATCTAAGTGTTTTACTAAAAAATGTGATCACTCTTCAATAACGTTTCGGATACGCTATGGAATGTCGATTTTTTTTTTTTCAAACATGAACCTTCAATAACGCATATTAAGCGCTAAATTAGTTAGTTTCTGACAAATAAAAAAAGATATTAATAAAGCGCTTTAGGATGCGCTATGCAAGTTATACGCTTTAGTAGACTATTCACTACGATAGCGCATATAAAGCGCTATGTTAGATTACATAGAGGACGCTTACATAGCGTTTTTATGCGCTGTCTAATGCTAAAAAAAAACGCTGTCCAAGCTTAAATCTGTACTAGTGTGAACAATTTACACCCCTAGATCTATATGAGTTTTCCCTATTTTATAATCCCTCAATCTCAAAAAATAATAATTTCATTTGACTTTTAATTATAGGTCAATACAAGTGAGTTTTGATCAAACAATAATGTTAATATATAGTAATTTATCAATTACAGGTTTTAGAACTTTACTAAGATGACTATATTAGCATTAACATTTGTTTGAAGCTCACTTAATAACCATTAAAACATAATTAATTACTGTTTTTCCGGGATGGAGCTAGTAGTTAACAAGGATACTTGACTTAATAATATTTTTTTTTTAAAAAAAATATAAGATTAAAAAGGATTTGGACTCTAGGGCCTTTCCCAAATCAAAAGCCCATATATACACACGGAATTGTTAAAATTTCATATAAACCCACGTTGCTTAGAAAGACCTAACAACTCTTATCTATCCGCTCTTATACTTACGTATAAGACTACCAGTCCGCTTCTGTACTTAGACATACGACTAATTCATCTCTTATACCTAAAGTATAAGAGTACTTATTTATTTTCATGATTTTTCACATTTTCTCAAAAAATCATAAGTAAATCTCATATTTTATTACCTAGTCTGCTCTTGTACGTACTTAGTTAGAGGACTAGTTCAACTCTTACACAAAAAAAAAAGTCTTACACCAATGGAAAAATTCAAAAAGAGTCTTATATCAAGGGATATAAATGGTACAAGAGTGTAAATTCGGAATTTCAGATTAACATTAACCAAAACTTAAATTGGCATTGGATTTATAGGAAATATTAATTTGGTCCTAAAGTTGTATTTTCAAAATACCATGATTTTATATGAAAATTTGTTAGGTGGGGCTTGAAGAATTAAATCTTAAAAAAATAAGTCTTGACTTTTGGGAGGTTCAAAGCTATAAAGAAAGCACTTATTTCAGTTAAGAAGATCTTCTCTTTATTGCATTAACAATATTTGCTGATGGAGGTAAGTGAGAGGCTGTCTCGCGTACAACGGCTGCACGCCGTGCGGCGGCGCCGAGCCGAGCCGCGCCATTTTTTATTTATTTATTTATTTTTTTTTGCCGAGATTTTTTTTTTTTTTTTTTTTTTTTTGCCACCCTAACTTTTTTCCTCCAACAAAAAGTAACACTTTTTATACCGAAATGTAACACTTTTTTTCTTCAAATGTAACACTTTTTTTCAAAACAAATGTACCACAATTTTGATGCAATAGATTAAAGATAACATAAAGATTCACAACTAAAATTAAAGTAACACTTTTTATAAAGGAATATAACACTTATTTTTTCAAATATAACACTTTTTTTTCCTCCCAAAATTAAAATAGGATTGACAACTAAAAACTAATGTTACATTTTATAAAAAATGAATATAACATTTTTTTTCTTAATTGTAAGAGTTTATATTCCAAAATGTAACATTATATATGAAATGTAACAATTTTTTATTGAGAAAGTAACAATTGAAATGCAAACCTATTTTTTTTTTTTTGTAAAAACTGATGTTACCTTTAACAGTAGAAAGTATTACTTTTTGAAGATGAAACTGTTACTTTTATCAGAACAGAGTGTTACATTTTCAGCTGACAGCAGATCAATTTGTTTTGTGTGTAAAAAATGTATTTTTTAAAAAAAAAAAAATCAAACCATATCATGAACTATGTAGTTTTATTCGTCTCGTCGAAACGAACACAACGGTATTTTTAAAAATTTTTTTCGACTTATAAATCACAAGATATGACATTTTAAAGTTTTTTGTTTTTTGTTTTTTTTTTAATGGACCTGGGCGGATGGGGCGGGTGGGTCGGGCCGGGCGGGTTGACCCGCGGGTCACGCCCGTCGCACGGCGTACACCCGCCGTTCCTAAGAATTTGTCGGTAAGTGATAGATAACATAATCACATACCTAAACCAATAATGGTAGTCCAAATTTGAGAATGTATGGAGACTGAAAAATGGCAACATAAATTGAGTTGAAAGTATAGAGATTGAATGATGGCTATGTTCATGTGTTTTTTCTTCACTTTTTCAAATCATAGTCTTTTCACTTTATCACCATTATTGGAAGACTTTAATTATGGTCCAAGAACATAACAAGGTCTTGCATAAATATAGAGGTGTTCTTTTTGCAGTGGAGCACAAACGTTCAATTGTGTAATGTCATCAGTTATTTATACAGTTACAAATAGTGCTTCCACTATTTGTTTTGGTCCCCTCCAAATATAATGCAGTTCAAGCTCATGAAGTTAGGCTAATACTTGGGCATCATATTATTTAATATGTCAATAATTTTATTTTTTTACATTTTTTTTTTATATCATATGATCCGGTGGGGAATTGGCCATATTTAACTTAATATATATATGTATAAAAAAAAATATACTAGCGTACATTTTGTCATTTTTATAATGAGGGATCTAGTGTAATAAAGAAAATTATAGCCCCTGATGACGCCTTGACTTTTGGGGTCAATGCATTTGGCTTTTATTTCTTGTACCTAAAATCACAACTCAATCAAAAACACCGTTAGATCAGGTCCGGGTTTGATCCCAGCTTAGACTCTCGAGTGTGAGAGTAGGATTTCTGAGGAAAATGCTTAAAAACAAGACGTGTAATGCCTTGAGTGTGTGATTAGAGTTAGAGAACGTATCTCACCCAAGGGGGTGATGGGTGGTATTCATAGGGCTCAAGAAAGAGAGAGGGATTGTTATCCTATCATTAACTGCGTTTGTCTTTACAGGTGTTGGTGATTATGCCCTAGGCCCTTCAAAAAGACTTTCACGTTACATCATGCTTTCATTGTTATAGAGATAAAAAATTTGATTATAATATTTTTTGCATGTTTACTATAATAATCATTGCCCCTAGCATTTATGAAGCGCTAGCATGAGTTTAATAGATAATCATATGATGATTATAGTTCATAGTGATGCGGATTAAACTTATGGGTATTTGTTGGAGAACAAGGTACTGGATAGACCAGTTATGAGATTTATGTCATGGCCAAATGTCATAATTAAATCTCATAATAGTTATGTCATTCGAAGCCTTAGACCTGAGGTTATTACAGTCTTCCACATGAATGAAAATTATGTTTACATATTCAAACGTTACCTTTAACCATGGGCTCTAGGGTTTTGCTCCCACCTAAAAGACCTAGGTTCAATTCCTGGATGCTACTTTTGTGCTTTGCTTTTCTTTCTCTCTCTCTTTTTTTTGCTTTCCTTATTTTTTTCTTTGTTTTCGAGTTTATCGCTTCTTATACTCTTATATATATATATATATATATATGTTAGTGCAGACAGAGGTGTTACCTCAGATGTTGCCACTGACAGTCTAAGTGCTGTGACGAAAATACTTTGTAATTTGAGATTTCTTTCTAATATAATTTTATACTAATGTCCTAATATTATTGTCTAGATGTTGGTCCATATTTCAGGTTATAATAAAGTTGATTTAAGGAGCTAAAAACGTGGAGAATAAATTAACAAAGAGTTATTCATAAATGCCGAGTTATTTGAGGAGTTACAAACATATTTAACATGTGTTAAATATGTTAAATATGGAGAAGACCAAGTCCAAGGTTTGTTACTGATCAAATGGATGAAGTACAAGGCATGGGAAGCATGGAGTACAAGAAGGAGAAGCTTAGACTTGGGCAAGAAGAATTCGGTTGAGATAATTATGGAAGTTGGACCGAGTCAAGCTTGGATTGTGGAGAAGAAGTTCACACATGATCTCCCACTCTCCTCACACGTTTACAACAGCCCATGGTTGTTTTTTTGTGTAGCCTCCAAGTATTTGTGGCTATATAAAGTGCTTGGATGAAGACATTGAAGACAAGCCAAAATTTACACACATCCATAGCACAAGAACAAAGTACTTCTTGGCTCCTTTGTATCCTTCCTCCCATACACTCTTTTCCACACTCAAATACTTCGGGTTTGAGTGTGTTTTGGCTAGGATAGGATCATTGTACTTTGTTTTTATTTTGGTTCCATAGAGCGTATATCATACTAGCTATAGGGAACCTTTTGACTTTGTAATTGGTATTGATTATAAAGTTTTTGCCATTTAGGCATCTCAAGTTATATTTATATAACTTGAGAAAAATATATCTCTTGTGCTATTTAATTTTCCGCTGCAAAACTCTTTTATTTTTGTGTGTGTTTTCTGTCCGTCAGAAAGTGTTACCTGGGGTGTTACCTAACACTTGAGGTAACATCTGTTCTCAGTAAGCCTTTGACAAACATTTTTAATTGGCACCAGAGCCCGGTCACTTGACGTTACTAAGTGGTTCGGTCCTTTGTCATGGCTTTCGATCCTGCTAATCCCAATCAGAAACGTTTTCCTGTTTTAGATGGCTCGAATTATGCTTATTGGAAGATCCGTCTACGCTCGCATATCAAATCAATTGATCTTCAGGCTTGGCGATCTATAACAAATGGTTACTCTCTTCCTATGTTACCCCCAGATGAAGATGGTGACGTTCAAGTTAAACCTGAATCTGAGTGGACTAATGAAGAGATTAATCTAGCTAATTTCAATGAAAACGCACTTAATGCTATTTTTGAGTGGGTTGATATGCATATTTTCAAACTTATTCAAAATAGTTCCACTGCTCAGGAGGCATGGAACACTTTACAAAGGTTTTGTGAAGGTGATAGTAGTGTGCGTGATAATAAGCTTAGAACTCTTACTGGCAAATTTGAAAGGTTGAGGATGAGTGAAAATGAAACTATTTCATCATATTTTGAAATATTGTTTGATATTGCAAATGAGTGTCAACTTTTGGGTGAACCTTTTACCAACAAACAACTTGTTTCAAAAGCTATTCGAACTCTCCCCGAGAGGTTCAATATGAAAGTTTCATCTATTGAAGAAGCTCACAATCTTTCTACTATGGACATCAATTCTTTAATGAGTATTTTGAAAAATTTTGAGTCAAATCTCCTTGAACAAAGTGAAGCTTCTAAGGGGAAAAATATTGCCTTGAAAGTGCAATCTTCGGATTTTTCAAAAGATGAATATGAAATTTTTGAAGAATTGGATGAAAATGCCAGTGTTGCTTTACTTGCTAGAAAATATAATGATATGGTTAAAAAGTTTAACAATGAAAAGATGCAGGTAAAAGCAAAGGAGCAACAAACCAAGGTGTATGATTCGATGCGAAGAAGGACGTTCCCATCTACTCAAAAGTCAGCTCCAATGCGTAGGGCATCCTCAGATCAATCAAGATCTGATCCCAAATACATTGATTCAATTCAATGTCATGCTTGTTCGGGATGGGGTCACTATGCAAACGAGTGTTCCAACACACTAAGGAAAAAGGAAAAGAACCTATGGGTCTCCCTAAGTGACAATGAAGATGAGGGACCAGTCCAGGAGGAAGAACCAGAACAAACAAACATGCTTGTCACACTAAGTGACTCGCAGACTGAACATGTTACCAGAGATGTTACGTCCACTGAGATAACATCTAAGACCACACCTGTCAGGTATAACAATTTCAGTTCATATAATGATGTTTGTTTCATGGTTTCCACTAACCTTGATGCAGGAAGTTCACAAGAGGATGAGCTGAGCAAAGATAAACTCATTGCTGGGTTAAAGGACCTTTATGAGGAGTTGCTCAAGGAATGGAAGAAAGAGAACAAAATGGTTAAAACTTTAACCAAGATGAATGATGGACTCAAGGCCTACTTGACTCGCTTGGAAGTTCAAGCATCCAAGAGGGATGCCGAGCTAGAGAAAGTCAAGGCCAAATTGACTTTAGCCGAAACCACCTTGAAGAAAATCAACACCGGATCATCCAAACTGGATGAGATTCTCAATTTGAGTAAGCCTCTCAAAGAAGGTATTGGTTTCCGAGAATCATTAGATAAAATTATTTCTTCTTTGAGTTGTGATGAACATGAAATATGTTTTGTGAAAGAACGTGCTTTTGATCAAAATTCTTTCTCTAATGACTCTTCTGACAAAACAAAAGTGTGTCAATACTGTCACACCTCTGGACATTTTAAAAATAAGTGTAATACTCTTTCAAAGAAACAATCCAGTCATTCTGTGTTACTTGAAGTATTACCCAGCACTCCAGATAACACATTCTGTCAGAAGGTCAAAAACATAAAAAAGAAGTCATGGAAACCTAAATCTAAATTGAGATGCGATGTTGTTTACACTTCCTTAAAAACAAATATTGAAGGATCATGGTACTTTGACAGTGGATGTTCACGTCACATGACGAGAACAAAATTATTTTTGAAAGACTATGAATCGTTTCAAGGAGGTTGTGTTACTTATGGTGGTGGAAGTAAAAGCAATATAATAGGAAAAGGGACACTAAATGTGACTGGTTTTCCTGCCTTAAAGAATGTCTTACATGTAGATGGGCTTGTAGCTAATTTAATTAGTATTAGCCAACTTTGTGATGACAACTTAGAGGTGAAATTCAATAAAAATACTTGTGAAGTCTTTGATTGTACTAACAATTGTGTGATGACAAGAATTAGATCAAGTGATAATTGTTATCTTGTTGAAGACAAACAGGTGTGCCATTTGGCAAAAATAGATGTTACAACATTGTGGCATCAAAAGTTTGGACATGCCCATTATCGAAACTTGAAGAACATTATCAAGTTTGAGGCTGTCAAAGGAATCCCTAAACTGAATCTTAAGAACAAAATGGTTTGTGGAGACTGCCTTAAAAATGAGGAGACTCGTGTTACCCAGTGTGCTGCCCAAAATCAAGAGCAACACTTCGGGACAACACATTGTTTTCAGTTTTTGCACATGGACTTGATGGGTCCAATCGAGGTACAAATCCTGGGAGGTAAGAGGTATATTTTTGTTATAGTTGATGATTTCTCTAGGTTTTCATGGGTATATTTCTTAAGAGAAAAATATGAAACTTTAGATAAATTTAAACTCTTGCACTCCAAAATCAAAAACATGTTTTGCTCACCTGTTTTTCGTATAAGATCTAATCATGGAAAAGAATTTGCAAATGTTTCCTTTTATACTTTTTGTAAGAAAAAGGGGATAAACCATGATTTTTCGGTATCAAAATCACATCAACGGAATGGGGTGGCCGAAAAGAAAAATAGGACATTGCTTGATATGGCCCGTGTCATGTTATTTTCAAAACGGATTTCAAAAAGATTTTGGGCTGAAGCTTTGAGCATGGCTTGTCACATTTCAAATAGAATCTTTCTAAGACCTGGTTTAACAATGACACCCTATGAGATTTTGAATGGGAAGAAACCACATGTACATTACTTCCATGTGTTTGGGTGTGTATGTTTCATATTAAAAGATTGAGATTACTTAGCTAAGTTCTACTCTAAGAGTGATAAAGGCATTTTTCTTGGATATTCTCAAGACAATCATGTATATCGAGTGTATAATTTAAGCTTGGAAACTATTCAAGAATCTGTGAACATTGTTTTTGACGATCTGTTAAGTGTTACAGATAAACCAGGTGATTATCCTCTCATGATACAGATGGAACAACCTCAAAGTGAATTTGACATTTATGTTGGACCAGATGTTGTCATAAGTGCTGGACCAGATGTTGGCCCCAGTGTTACCGCACCTGAGGCAACACCAGAGATAACACCAGAAGTCAGTCCAGTTGCAGAAAATAATGAGGACTCCAATAGAGTAGATGATCCCGTCAGAAGAGTTTCCCCATTGAAGATTCAAAAGAATCATCCTATATCCCAAGTGATAGGGAGATTAGACGAAGGGATACAAACTAGAGGTAAGGAACCGGTTAATTATCGAGACATGGTAAACCATTCATGTTTTCTTTCTATGCTTGATTCTAAAAATATTTTTTTTAAAGATGAATATTTAATTCAAGTTTTTAACCATAAGAGATTTTCTAACTTGAAGAAGTCTCTTGTTCCGTGTCTTGTTTAAACCCCTTGGATCATCTTTGTTGTTGTATAATATTTTATATTTTATTAAAAAAAAATCAATTTTTTTTATGTTTCTCTGTTTTAAATCTGTCAGTGGTTAGTTTTTTCTATCCATTGACGGTGGCACATACTGAACTTTTTGTTATAGTAGGATAACACTCAAGGTAACATCTTTGATAAAATTCCCTTTGTACTCAAAAGTGACAAAGTCACTAACTTTTTGATAAAATCAGAGGCAAAAGGTTAAAAAGCACTTATAATATTTCCTTAGTAGCTCGGGGCACGGCGTTCGCTGCGACGATGCACTCTTGCCAAAGGGAGATGTTATCTTGTGACTTGTACTAAGTATTAGGAACATGGAGCTCGCAGCTACAGTGTATCCTACTTGAAAGGTACAAATCACCTAAGCATATTTACACTTTATAAGGACTCGGGGCACGGAGCTCGCTACTACGATGCTTCCTTGTAGATAAAGAAGTGTTAATATGTTTAAAAAAAAGCTTAAATTAAAAACAAGCTTGTTATGTTTGAAATACTTGAAAATAAAGAAAAAGCTTGTTAAGCCTCAATTGCTTATTAAAGAAGCATATCTCTGCCTCAAGTGTTTTAAAAATGAGGCTTGCCTTAAAATGTCTTGTTTTAATTTTATCAAGGGATGTTTGTCATGAATGATATCTTAAGTGTTACCATCATTGCCATTAAGACATTAGTGTGTGCTACATTAGTTTTTTTATTCTTTTATTTTCGAATTTGTTTATTAAATTTTCAAAGTTTGAAAGTCCTTTTATTATTAAAAGAGTTTACAATTTTGAAAAAGTTTTAAACAAATCCTTTTTATTTGAGGTAAAATTTTCAAGTAACTAAATCCCTAAAATCATGGAGTCTATCTTCAATTTTTGAGGGATCGGTTACTTCTTTTTACCTGTTCGTTTTTCTTATTTTTTTTTATTATTTTCGTTTTCTTTATTTTAAAAAAAAAAAAAAAACGGATGTGTAGGGAGTTGGTTTTGTGTGCTTGTAAATAGGGGGAGTTTAATTAGGATAGTTTAAATGTGAGTAAAAATAGGGGTCTTAGTTAATTTAGATGATAAGAGTTAAGTTTAAATTAATTTCTTCTCCTATTCACATTCCTTAACCTCCCAAAATCCTATCCCTATTTACTCTCTCTTTCTCTCTCAAACGCACCTATATACTCCCTCCTCTTCATCGCTTTTTCTCTATCTCAGCAACCTTCCCCAAATAAAAAACCCTTCTAAAAAAAATTCTCCTTTTCTACCTTTCAAAATTCATCAATGGCTTCACCTTCCCAAAACCCTAACCAATCCGCACCTCAAGAGGAGTCACCGGGTGTTGACTCGGGTGTTACTTCACCCATGGACATATCTCCCATGGTTTCCAATATCCCTCCATCTATGGCTATGTCAATTGATGAGCCCTCAATGGTTGCTACCTCGGCTCAACCTACATCCACCGTGACTGCTTCTCAACCACCTGTTACCGCCACCAAGAAACCCAAAAGAAAAGCCCCTCCTTCCTCCAAATCGGCTGCTTAACCCTCCAAGAAGACACCATCGGCTTCATTAATTTGATTTCTTCCCAACCAGGGGGAGATGGTGGTGCTGGTACTAGTGCAGGTACAAGTGCTGCTATTGATGCTGCTGGAGATGCTGGCACAAGTGATGAGCCGGATGATGGAGAAGAAGAAGAATAACCTGTTTGAAGGTTGATGTTGCCACAACTCTTGGGCAATGGCTTTTGGTACTTTGATATGGTTTCAAAACAATTTCTGTTTTTGGTTGGTTTGGTTTTTAAAACAATTCGTATTTTAGTTCTTAATTTAGAACTTTAATACTTTGGTGGTTATGCTGTGGTTTATGACTTGTGGTTTTGTGGATTTTAAAACTTGGATTTACCTTTGTTTTTAAACTACTAGTTTGAGGCACAAAAGTTGATTTTGTTTTTAAACTAGTATTGTTTTTGTAAATCTTTGTTGTTTTGATTAACTCCTAGATTAAGGGGGAGTTAATCTTTGGTGAAATGTTCTGTTATACTGTATATGGCTAACTTATTTTTGCAGGTACCAACACATAGGAGATTGGAAAGAAATCTCAAATTAAGGGGGAGATTGTTAGTGCAGACAGAGGTGTTACCTCAGATGTTGCCACTGACAGTCTAAGTGCTGTGACGAAAATACTTTGTAATTTGACATTTCTTTCTAATATAATTTTATACTAATGTCCTAATATTATTGTCTAGATGTTGGTCCATATTTCAGGTTATAATAAAGTTGATTTAAGGAGCTAAAAACGTGGAGAAGAAATTAACAAAGAGTTATTCATAAATGCCGAGTTATTTGAGGAGTTACAAACATATTTAACATGTGTTAAATATGTTAAATATGGAGAAGATCAAGTCCAAGGTTTGTTGCTGATCAAATGGATGAAGTACAAGGCATGGGAAGCATGGAGTACAAGAAGGAGAAGCTTAGACTTGGGCAAGAAGAATTCGGTTGAGATAATTATGGAAGTTGGACCGAGTCAAGCTTGGATTGTGGAGAAGAAGTTCACACATGATCTCCCACTCTCCTCACACGTTTACAACAGGCCATGGCTGTTTCTTTGTGTAACCTCCAAGTATTTTTGGCTATATAAAGTGTTTGGATGAAGACATTGAAGACAAGCCAAAATTTACACACATCCATAGCACAAGAACAAAGTACTTCTTAATTCGGTTGAGATAATTATGGAAGTTGGACCGAGTCAAGCTTGGATTGTGGAGAAGAAGTTCACACATGATCTCCCACTCTCCTCACACGTTTACAACAGCCCATGGATGTTTCTTTGTGTAGCCTCCAAGTATTTGTGGCTATATAAAGTGCTTGGATGAAGACATTGAAGACAAGCCAAAATTTACACACATCCATAGCACAAGAACAAAGTACTTCTTGGCTCCTTTGTATCCTTCCTCCCATACACTCTTTTCCACACTCAAATACTTCGGGTTTGAGTGTGTTTTGGCTAGGATAGGATCATTGTACTTTGTTTTTATTTTGGTTCCATAAAGCGTATATCATACTAGCTATAGGGAACCTTTTGACTTTGTAATTGGTATTGATTATAAAGTTTTCGCCATTTAGGCATCTCAAGTTATATTTATATAACTTGAGAAAAATATATCTCTTGTGCTATTTAATTTTCCGCTGCAAAACTCTTTTATTTTTGTGTGTGTGTTTTCTGTCCGTCAGAAAGTGTTACCTGGGGTGTTACCTAACACTTGAGGTAACATCTGTTCTCAGTAAGCCTTTGACAAACATTTTCAATATATATATATTACATATATAATTTATTAGTTAAAAAAATGTAATTGTGCACCCCCTTGAAAAATTTCCTGGGTCCGCCAATGCTCATATATATCTACTCGGGATCGAGAAAGCATTGGATAATATAAGTTGACGAGGACCATGACTTATGATCAATATGATATCATGCGACAAATGAATTATGATATGTTCTATTAAGGTGATATCATGTTGGGGAATTGTGGTATATCGGTGCAGTTCTTGCCCATAAATTCTGATAATGGTAAGACATAACAACATGCATACGAATAATATGAAAGTAATCAACAAGAAAAGAACACAATATTTGTTAACCCAGTTCGTCAACAATAATGACTACATCTGGAGGCACTGCCAAGCCAGGATATTTCACTAATATCACAATATGTGTCTGTTTACAATAAAGCATATTGCTCTATATAGCAAGGAGATAACATCTTCATGTAAACACTCTCATCACATATAAAGCCCTAAACATGCTTCAACCCATCCATGGAATGCCCCTAAGGCCACCCCCAAGAGCTAGCACTCACTTGGCTCTCTTTGTGACTCACATATTCTCTCTGACTATTTTCTCTAGTGTACCAAATATTTTGGTGGCTATCACAATATATTTATAAGAATTCCAAAACCTAATCATGATCAAACCTAATTACCCGAAGTTCTTGAGACGAAGTTCCTTCCACGTGAATAGTGGAATCTCGTCATTAATAAGGAAGATTCCTTTCCTTATTCCACTTTTCCACGCCAAGCCTCCTACTTTCCACAAATCAGCGCCATACATAAGGTCCGGTCGGGTCTGTCTCAAGGTCCGGCCGGATCTTTCTGATTTCTGCTCCGTCCTGGTTTCGACTCCTCACTCCTCCGCGGTTTTGACTATTTCCTCTCGGTTTTGTCTCTATTCCCAACATATCAGACTTTTGATATTTATACTATTTGGGTAGTCATAATGGCTTGCTAGAGACCACTTATGACTTATGGGCTTTGATTATGTCGGGCCCATTGTCAACATAATATAAACCTATTAAGTCACACACAGAACGGATTGAAAATGCTGAAAATCTGAGAACTGCAGAACTCTGGGAGTACGCCTAGTTTGGAGGAGTACGGCTCCAATGGAGCCGTACGGCGCCTATTGCCTAGTTAGATTCTTAAGATTGCCTAGTCAGATTCTTAAGATTGCTTCTTGGAGAAGGATTTCTGAGTCCCAATAGAATTAGGTCAAACCCTCCTATTAATATAGGGTGCCGAGTTTGAGAGATTCTAACCTTGATGTTAGAAACTAATATCAATTGTTTGAGAAACAATAAAATATAGATAGGTATCATTATTAGTTTTGAGATTTAAAATCATCAAAACTCAATAATCAAAGAAGCAAAATATTTCATACGAAGAAATCTTGTCTTCATCAAGTCTTAGATCTTTTAGTCGATCAAGAAGTAGTTATTGAGTCCGTTCGACGTGTCGATACCGATAGGTAGTGTTTCTTTTAGCACCTAAAATTCATGTTCATCAATTCGATCTATGAGATTATTATTCTTATTCATTTTGATTAAAATTATTGTTATGCATGAATCTAGCTAGGATTTCTATCTTGTCAATTTCGCTACGCAAGTCCCTAATAAACCCAACTACAGGGACACATGTCACGACATGGTTGGCTTGTCAGGAAAGGAAACTGCAAAGTAAGAGAGCATGTCGTTCGTAGGATAAAGTATGGTGGGTCAGAGTGGTGGTGACAACCACGACGCATGGGAGTCGTCCTTGCCCAAGTATTAATGGCGACTTGGACTCGTCTGACGATAGTTCAGTACTTGGTACGAACAGGAAACCCGAAGGCTAAAGCTCGATCCTTGGTATAGCGGGAGGCTCATGCCATAAAAAGAAGATAACAGTCGAACATATTTGCCCACAAGGGGTCAAGGGTCTCAGTCTTATCCTGAATCTGAGGGCTGCAGCCCGTGATCCGGTTTGGTTCCCTGTCCGAGATAACTCGGTCTATTTTGGTCTGTCCGAGTTGAGAGATCTCACGTTCGGTCCGAATGACCGCGCTCATCAGCCCGTTTAGATAAGATAAAAAAAATAACAATTTAGTCTTCCTATACTAGTGAAAACAATCTTGTATTCCTTTAAAAAAAAAAATCTAGATCTCACTAATATGACCAAAAAAAAATTCAAATTAGCACAAAAAAGCAAATTAACCAGGAAAATGTAATGAACTTAGCCAGATTTTTTTTAGAACAACTAACCGATCTTTGCCGTCACCAAATCAATCAATATGACATAGTTGGAACCAATTGAGTAGTTCAGCACAAATGCATAGTTGCTTAATTGAGGTGATAAGTTCAGGTTGTGAAATCTTTGTTTCGTCATTTTTATTCTAATGTGCAATTCCAGAGTTCAGCATAGTAGTAGTAAAAAATGACGTTGAAAATCTTTTTAATGTATTACGCTAGAGGGAGAGGCTATTGCCGCTATAAATAATGACAAATTCTTGTATACAACGGCCGCACACCGTGCGGCAAGGTTTGCGGCTCCGCTACTTCTCGGCCAGTACTGCTATGCTACAACCGACGGCCAGATCCAGCCCTCCCCTCTTCCCAGATCGCGACACGTGTCCCTTTTTAAAAAAAAAAACCCAAAAATTTTAAAATGCTATATCTTGATATTTATAACTCAGAAAAATAAAATAAAAATACCGTTGTGTTCGTCTCGTCGAGACGAAGAAAACTACATAGGTCATGATATGGTTTGATTTTTTTTAAAAAAACATACTTTTTAAAACACAAAAAAAATTGATCTGCTTGCCAGCTCAAATGTAACACTCGGTTCTGATAAAAGTAACACTTCCATCTTCAAAAAGTAACACTTTCTACTGTAAAATTTAACAGCAGTTTTTACAAAAAAAAATTGGGTTTGCATTTCAATTGTTACTTTCTCAATAAAAAATTGTTACATTTCATATATAATGTTACATTTAGGAATATAAACTCTTACAATTAAGAAAAAAAAATGTTACATTCATTTTTTATAAAATGTAACATTAGTTTTTAGTTGTCAATCCTATGTTAATTTTGGGAGGAAAAAAAAAAGTGTTACATTTGAAAAAATGAGTGTTACATTCCTTTATAAAAAGTGTTACTTTAATTTAGTTGTGAATCTTTATGTTATCTTTAATCTATTGCATCAAAATTGTGGTACATTTGTTTTGAAAAAAAGTGTTACATTTGAAGAAAAAAAGTGTTACATTTCGGTATAAAAAGTGTTACTTTTTGTTGGAGGAAAAAAGTTAGGGTGGCAAAAAAAAAAAAAAAAATGGTTCGGCTCGGCTCGGCGCCGCCGCACGGCGTGCGGCCGTTGTACGTGAGACAGCCTCATAAATAATGCTTTTCCACTATATCATTAATAAGATTATTAAATTATGACAAAATTACTCGTTACACTATTAGCAGTTAGTTAATGATAAATGATAAAGTCTGAGGTTCCATCCTAAAACCAATTGACAATGGGAGGAGTGGCCCTGGATCTTTATATAGTCATGCATTGGCTAGTTAGTTAGGCATTGGCTAGTTAATTCCCGATATGGGATAATTGCTCCAACACACCCCCTCACGCGTAGCCGAACTTTGGGCTTACGCGTGGACATATAACTGGGTGACGTGGGGCTAGATCATCGTGGGCCAAACTTTGGGCTCGCACGTGTAAATGGCCAGCTCTGATACCATGATAAAGTCTGAGGTTCCATCCCAAAACCAATTGTCAATAGGAGTGGCCCTGGATCTTTATATAGTCAGGCATTGGCTAGTTAATTCCCGATATGGGATAATTGCTCCAACAGTTAAATGATGCATTCATTTTTCAAATTTAGTGTTTTTTTTTTTTCTTTCCGTGTTTAATTATACACATATTATTATTAATTATTACCTTTTCAGTTCAATATTATAAAAATTGAATATTTTTTTTTTAAAAAAATAAATTTTTTAAATAATCTTTAGTCATTTATGCCCTTGTAATATAGCGGTAGGAAATATTGTCCCAACCAACGATGTCCTTTTAGGAAAACAAAATAAGTAGTTTTTAATCAAAAAAAAAAAAGATTAAGTTTAAGCAATGAAAATTAGTTTTTAGACATCAATTGACAAAATAAGAGATCAGTTATGGAAAATAATATCTTTACAAAAACTGGCCTGGAATAAAGACATTTATATTGTGGTAAAATTTGGTTTAATATTTAATCTACTATAAAAAACACAATTTCCGTCATAAAATAAAATAAAATGTTATTGATTAATAACAACAATAAACATTTACTCTAGAACAGTGACGAACGTAAAATAATAGATTAGTTATGGAGAATAATATCTTTACAAAAACTGGCATGGAATAAAGACATTTATATTGTGGTAAAATTTTGTTTAATATTTAATCTACTATAAAAAGCACAATTTCCGTCTTAAAATTAAAAAAAAAATTGTTATTGATTAATAACAACAATTAACATTTACTCTAGAACAGTGACGAACATAAAAGTGATTCGTTTTCATGTGATTTCTCGTGAAATAATTTATTTATAATTATTTATATTACTTGATAAGCAATGTGTATAATATTTTTTAATGATTTTTTTTTTATTAAAAATAAAGTTAAAGAAAATTAGGTATATAATCATATACTCTATCCGTCTCATACTTATCGCTACTTATTTCCATTTTGGGCGTCTCATACTTATTGCTACATACCCAAGATGTTCACTTTTCTCTCTCCTATCCACTCACAACGACTATCCACTAACTTATTTTCTCTCTCCTACCCACTCATAATACTTACTTTTTCAACATATTTTTTTAATTCCCGTGCACTCTATTTAATTTTAATAAGTATGGGACGGAGGGAGTATTCTTTTTGCTTCTTATAAAATACTCCATCCGTCCCAGCTCACTTGACACTTATTTCCATTTTGATCCGTCCCACCTCACTTGACACTTCCCAAAATAGCTTATTTTTTATAATTTTATATTCACTCTACCCCACCACTAATTCTCTCTCTTCATTCTCCACCACTCAATTTATTCAACCAACACTACTATTTACCCCACTCATTCTCCCTCTATTTTCTACCACACATTTTCTTTATTTTATTCTTTTTCCTTATTTATTGTGTCCACCTCTTGGGTGTCAAGTGAGGTGGGACGGAGGGAGTATTTGATAAGGGAAACCTATAAATTAAGGGGTTAATTTCATTGCCCACCCTTGAGGTTTGGATAAGTCTCAGTGCCCCCCTTGAGGTTTGAATTCGTCTCACTGGCCACCCTTTTGGCAATAAATTGACTATTTTACCCTCACTTTTATATAAAGATAATCTTTATCTCTCATTAAATAAATCAAATTACTAATTGAATTATAAATTCAAATAACATTTTTTTTTTAGCAATTTAAAAACAAATATTATATTTAAGCTCAATGTACATTAAGTATATAAATTAATAAATTATTAATTACCAATCAACTATTCCTCGCATATTATATTTTGTAAATTAACTCCTAAACAATTATTATAATTATATAATTAATCATATAACCAACTCAATAAAGTATAAACTCAAATAACATTTTTTCAGCAATTTAAACAATAGTTTAAAGGAAAATTAATTTTAATATTTATCATGACGAAATAATAATAATACTATGCTCTAAATTTTAATATTTTATAGTCTCTATTTCACTAAATAATAAAAATCATTTTAAATTTTTTTATTCCAAGTAATTTTTTATTTTCTTTACAAACTATGTGGTTATTTGAATTTATACTTTATTGAGTTAGCTTTATGGTTATCAAATATTAAAAATAATAATTAATATTTATTTCGTAACATAGGGAGTATAAAATTTTAATCTTTTAAAGAATAAAATTGTTATTTGAATTTATATTTTTCTAAGTTGTTTATATAGTTATTTTTTCAAAAACTATAATTATTTTGTGGAGTAAACTTAAAAACATTTATATTTGAGGAAGAGTTGATTGATAAGTATTTATTTGTTAATTTATTTACTTATATAGAGGCTAAGTGAGCATAACAAAAAAATATTTTTCATATTATATTAGATTTTGTAGTAATTTAATTTATTCAATGAATTTATTTAATGATAAATAAAAGCATTAATTAAATTAAAGTGGGGGTAAAATAGTCAAATTATTGTCAAAAGGGTGCTCAGTGAGACGAATTCAAACCTCAAGGGGGGCTCTGAGACTTACCCAAACCTCAGGGGTAGGCAATGAAATTAACCCATAAATTAAGTAACTTTATATAGAACTAGTGTAACACCCGTGTGTTAAACGCACGGTCAAAGAAATTTGACAAATAATAAAAACTAAATCAATCTATTACATATTGCTAATTCAGAAACCGCTTACATCAGCGGTGCCATTTGTCAACTCCACGTTAAAAAATTTCCCGCCTAAACTACTTGATGACGCCATCTTTCATTTATTTAATTAATTAATTAAATTTTAACTATATAATCTTATTAATTGTCTATACATTAATTGTTGTGAGAATGTTTTTTTTTTTTTAAAGCATTGTTGTGAGAGTGTTAATGAAGCCTTTTCACATTTATCCCGGCTAACACTTTCAATTAGTACATTTATTCATCTCGGCCTCCCGGGATATAAAAGGGCTAATGGTGGGCCCATTAACACAAAACTCTTCGGAAAACTTTATGGGTCATTTGTATTCACTGTCCTCTCCTTTAGTTAACATCACCCAATGCCTCACATTCATTCTATTTATAAAAATATTATTTGAATAATTAATTATTGGTCAATTGTCATCCTTACGGCTAAGTATATTCCTTATGTTTATGTTATTTATAAAAAAATATATTATTTAATTATTGTAATTTATTAAAAAAAAATATACTCCCTCTTTCTCAGAAAGATAGTCATATTTTGATTTTTTATAGTCAACAAAACAAAAATTTGACCAAACATTAGTGTCAATTTAACGATTACAGTGATATTCTTAAAATTGTCATGATAAATCATTTAATTAGAATGATTAGATCGTCACCAATAATTTGTCAAATATCATTTTTTGACCATAAAAAAAATCAAAATGAGACTATCTTCCTGGGACGGAGGGAGTAAATATCCAATAAACAAGTACTTATATTTTACTAATATTTGAGGTTAGAGACCATAATATCTTTACATGAGCAAATTCAAGTGACGACCTTACACAAAAAATTTGCGTAAAATATTTCTCAATTGAATTAATTGCTAATATTAACTGATTATAGCCTGCAAATTTCATTTTATTCAATATATTTCTGACATTAATTACTGAGATGAACTAATTACACCTATAATCTTCATTTTATTTAATAGGAAGATGGAAGAAATTATTTTTGAAGGGCGTATTCTTAAAAATTAATATTTAATATTTTCTTTGTCTCTAAAAGATGGTCTAACTTTGTTTATATTGGTCAAACTAAATAAGCTCTTGACCAACAATATACAAGAATTAAGTAATTTAAATATTTTAGTTTAATGTTCTTAATTGCTTTATACAATAAATGGCAAAGTATGAACAATGTTTTTAACAATTTTGTTCTCATAAATTTATTTAATTACAAAAAAATCGTTAAAGCATCCACAATGGGAGCTTTTTAGGAGCTTTTTACTTTTGTGAAATAGCTCTTTAGAGCTTTTTACCATTGTAAAACTTTTTAAAGATCTCTTTAACTAAATAGTTGCTCTTTGTAGAAAGAGCTCTTTCATGTAGGTTTTACATTGATACTCACCAACTCCCTAGATAATGAAAGAGCTCTACTATTGTGAAAGTTTTTAAAAAGATTTTTTATCAAATTGAAAAATGATTTGACATATTGAAATTGTAAAAAAGCTTTCCAAAGAGCTCTTACCAGTGTGGATGCTCTTACTTATTTAGCCAAATACTTTATGAATAGTGTTTTGAACAATTAACTCTCTACTGTTGTTGACTTATTCTCATTGGTTATTCATTAATTGCTTAATAAGCGTACAAAGTCAAACTAAGGATTTGCCCCGCCTTAATTCGTGCTGGACGGGCGAGATGATTTTCGAGTTTACTGGAAACCACAATTCACAAATTGATCTTGGCCATTTAAAATGAGAGGTGAGCTGTTGTGGCGGACTTACAATTGCTCACATCAGCGTTAAAGCTAACTCCTTCTCGAGCATTTTTAAGTTCAAAGAAAGCCGTGCATCGCACGGGTATCGATCTAGTATATTTACTATATAACAAACATTTAAAAATGTATTCATATTGGCATTAACGATAACGGTTACAAATTTAAAAAAAAAAAGTTCTTGTAAACAACATTGGTCGTTTCATTCACAGTTTTTCGTTCTTCGTTATAATATGCATTGTTGACTGTGAATTAGTAATATCAAAATAATATTACACTCGTTTACTCCCTCAATCCCACTTTAATCTACAAAGTTAAAGAAAAAATGTCTACTTCATCTCTCTTTGACCAAAAATTTGCAGAAAATTTGATTATCTTTCTCAAAAAATAAAAAAATATTAATGAGCATATTATTAATGGTAAATCAATAATAAAATTATTATTTTTTAGGATAATTATTTTTCTGTAAGTTTGTAGTCAAAGTATAATTAAATTGATAATTTTTGTTTTGAGTTTATAGATTAAAGTGAAACGGAGGGAGTATATATTATAAAACATAATAACACACAATATATTATAAAAATAATAACATACCCATCCAGCCATTTTAAAATAAATTTCATTTAAGAGGTGGTCTCCCATGAGAACAAGGGGATCCGTCTCATGTATGAGACGGGTCGACCCATGACCCATGGGGCATGACCCGCCACGTGGCAGCCTCCCAGAGGTAAAAAAAAATTATTTTTATTTTTTTTGTTTTTTTTGAGTTTTTATATTATTTTTTCGGCTTTTCAGCCGTTCACCAAAAGTAATAGTTACCATAACTTAATGTAATGACTGTATACATATAAAGTAACATTGTTCATAAGTAAACGTAACACCTGTTTTACAAAAACAAAAGCTCGTTTTACCCATTTTTTCAAATGTAATACTAACTATAATTACATGTAACCCAAACAATATCTAAATGTAATTATCATTTATACTGAAATGTAATAATGCTTTTGCAAAAATGTAAAATATTGTGTATTTTGATTTAATTTTTTGAAAGAAAGTAACATTTGAAAAGTAACAACTCATATATGAATGTAATTGTTTGTACAAGTAAATGTAACACTTTAATAAAATAAATTATAACATATTTCTATAGATAATGTAATACTTTTACATGTAACACTAATCAAGTGTTTTTAGCTCTAAAAATGTAAATGGTTGAATTATTACTTTTTCTATACATATGTGTTACAATTATGTATAAACATTATTACATATAAGTAACACGTTCGTTACATTTTAGTTGTAATAAGTATTACTTTTGGCAAACGAAGAAAACATAGAAAAAAACACTGTTACTTTTTTGTATATATATATATATTACTTTTATGTATACAAACTGTTACTTTATATGAATACAGTCATTACATTAAGTTCTAGTAACTATTACTTTTGACAAACCGAAAAAAAACCAAAAAAAAAAAAAAAATTAATTTTTTTTAACCTATGAGAGGCTGCCACATGGCAGGTTTGACCCCTGGGTCCTGGAGCCGGTTCAGTGGGTCGGGTGGGTAAAAAACCGACCCGTCTCATGGATGAGACGGGTTGCTGTGTGTGCATGCAAGTCTTTGTCTTCATTTAAATAGTGCTAATAAATAGATCTATTAGTATAAGAGTATTAGGTACCCACAAATATTTAAACTTGTATACAGTATATTTTTAAAAATGTACATTATAAGATTTTGAAAAAAAAAATGTACATTATTGATGCGGGACGAAAATATAATTATATTAAACATTATAATTATATTAGTATTTTCTTTTTAATTATGATTTAATTAATACTTTTAATTAGTATTTTTAATTTATTTTCGTCATTTATTTTGGTAGGATAATTATAGTGGTTTTTAGGATAGATTTATGGGATATTTACTAGTTTTTGAGTCATATTATGCTACTATATAGGTTAGGAGTAGTTTTAGTAGGTTTTTACTTCTTTTTCAAGTTGTATGGACTCTATAAAATAAGCCTCAATATGTATTCCGAATTATTAATGATTTTTATTAAATTTTGATTGCTTTGCAATTGTAAGGTTTTTACCTTTGAAGCCTTTGGCTTGTTGAAGATTTATTATTCGTTTTGTTTCAAGAATTCCTTAAGGTTTTCTTAGGGGTTGATTTCCGCTGCGATTCTACGACGATTGTTTAAAGTCGTCATAGACTTTACTCTTATTGTATCATCACGCTACATCAGTTGGTATCAGAAAAGGGGCGATCCTTGGACGTTTCAACGATGTCTGGCAACAACGGGGACAACACAAACAACTAGACTGCACGAATTGGGAAGAGTTGAAGCAATATCAGTTCGAGGAAGACTATGCTCGAGACAGGTAATGCAGAGCACGATCTTCGGTTTAGCGTCAATATTGGCGTGAAATCAAAGATTGTATGCAAATCCAGTGTCGATTATTCCAAAAAGAACTCGATGCACTGAGAAGAAAAATTTCCCAGGATTTGCGGCTTGGTGGTGAAGTCCAAAGGGAACGAGCGGCAGTTCGTATCGAACCTGTTCCGCCGACCGGAGTCACATATTTTGTTTCAATTGGGAACACTCTTATCGATGGACCCATTGATCAAAATCTGCATAATCGTATTGCTACGGATGAAGGTGAATCAGTAGACAAGAGGTGACACGGGTTACGAGTCCTACAATTCCTTTAAAAATTCGGCAGGCTGCAGCCCAGGAATCCCCAGACCCAGCTCCGATCCGCCCGGACCTTGGGATGGACTCGCCTAGATCCATTCATGCTCGGCCTTGCACAGTTCCTGCCTCGATCGTGCACATGTTAGGGGACAAGCTGGAAGAACTCGAACAGTTTAGCACGACCCTGCTCATTGGGCAGCACGACCGTGCCCGGCCTAAAGAATGTTGTGACCCGCCCGGACCAGGTCATGTAGTCAGACCGCTCCCGACCAAACACCCACCCGGACCTGGTTCGATTCAACCAGGATATTTTCAAATTGTTGCTGCACATTTATCCCATTTACTACCATGTGACGCCGTGCCAGATCTCTTACAACTCGGAAAAAAAACGAGCCTATTCCAAATACCTCTTCAAGTGGCGTGGACGTTTTCAAGTTTCAAGTACGAACTCGGAGACGAGTTCTTTTCAAGTGAGGGTGAATGATGCAGGACGAAAATATAATTATATTAAACATTATAATTATATTAGTATTTTCTTTTTAATTATGATTTAATTAATACTTTTAATTAGTATTTTTAATTTATTTTCATCATTTATTTTGGTAGGATAATTATAGTGGTTTCTAGGATAGATTTTGGGGATATTTACTAGTTTTTGAGTCATATTATGTTACTATATAGGTTAGGAGTAGTTTTAGTAGGTTTTTACTTCTTTTCCAAGTTGTATGGGCTCTATAAAATAAGCCCATCACACTTTTTATAAAACAACGTTCATATAAATAGTGAAAATAAATAGTTCTTTTATAAGATTATTGGGTTTTCTCAATTATCACCCCAACTAAACTAATTTATGATCAAACCCATAATTTGATCTAAATAAAACCCAATTAATTGTATTTTAATTTGTGCCAATAAATATACTCCGTATTTTTTTTGAAAGTTTGTATCATATCATTTAAGGCAATTGTCATCGTGTTACAAACTCCTATCAAGTCTATTACAGATCTATTGCCCTATCTATTACAAATTCCTATATTGGAATCTATCATAGTGATACTTGCCGCTCTAGAAATCTTCTCGTAGACGTTCCTGCGCCTTCTGGTAGTTTGCTTGATGTAGCCTCCTTGCCATAGACGTCCTCGCACCTATCTGAATGATCACTAGTTGGCACAAACTCCACTACATAAGCAAGTTCTCCACAAACTCCCCGTAGGGAGGCGAACCTGGGACCTCCAACAAAGTGGAGGCCACTTAATTATTGGGGAATGGGGGGAAGGGGAATCGAACTTGGGACCTCCCGAAGGAAATCCCAAGCCCATACCACTCGGCCAATGAAGGCTTGGATATATACTCCGTATTTTGGACCGAGGAAAAAAAAACAGAAATGAGCTTAGATTGTATTTTTATATGGGTCAATAATATAAGAGGAAGACTTGTGTGAGACGGTCTCACACGGTGAGACGGATCTTGTTGAGAGAGGAAATGGGTTTACCCATCCCCGCCCATAAGGGGGCAAACCATTTACTCTCTCATCAAGATCCGTCTCACGTGTGAGACCGTCTCACACAAGTTTTTGTCATAATATAATCTGGCCCATACAAAAATATGAACTCATCCACTATCTTAATTTTACATTGACCCTAAAAAAAAATAAAAAATTTAAACCAATACATAATGTTTATTCCCGTTTTGATCTAAATAAACTTAATTTGCTAAGTTTTAGTATTAGATTGCTTTTGTTAGCTGTATTTGTTAGCTCAATGGGTTTTATTAGCCGTAACTATTCAATGAATTAAGTGGGTTTAGTCGCCACCATTAAATGGATTTAATTAGTTTGATTTTTGAATTTATAATTTCAAAAAGGTTGTACGGAATAATAGGAGTATTTTCAGTTACCAATTTACAGCTACCAATAACATACTTCGTATTTTCTGCCACTAATTAAACTGTACATTAATTAAGTAAGGTTAATATTTATAGAAGATGTTTTGAGCGGGAAACTGATTTAGAAAGGGACTTCAATAACTTGAGCCATTATATATATAGATAATTAAAAATTATTATTCGTAGTGAAAATTGGCATTCCATATGCTAAATGATAAATCCAATATTAGTGATTTTGGATATAGAGGTGATTTATCTAAGCCCCCTCGGCCTTGTATTAATGTTTGAGCCGGTCTCCAGTGCAACCGCCGCATGGCGTCAGACGATCCGATCCGAGCTGAGCCGTTTTTTTTTTGTCAACCCCAACTTTTTTTTCTCCCAACAAAGTAACACTTATTATAATGAAATGTAACACTTTTTTTTTTTCAAACTAGTGTTACTCCCGTGCGATGCACGGGTCATAACACATTAATTACTGTAGAAGAAACACAACAATTATATAAGAACACATCAACTACAACTTACTAATCAACTTACTAATCAAAGCTAAATATTTTTACAAAATAACACTTAAATAGTTTAAACATTTTGGAACACTTCCTTATATACAACATTGTCAGTGGATGTATCCGACTGTCCAGGAGTGGTGTCATTACAAATTAATATTTTAAGAGCAGCTGGATCTCGTACACGTGAAAGCGCGACATATAACTGACCATGCGAGAACACTGGTTTCTTTAATAGTAGGCCGACAACAGATAACGATTGACCTTGACTTTTGTTAATAGTCATAGCATATGAAACCATTAATGGAAACTGTCTCCTTTCGAATCTAAATGGAATCCTTGCATCTGACGGTGTTAATGACATTCTTGGAATCAAAACTTTCGTCCCACTATATCCCGATGAAAGAATTTGCCATTCAATAATATGATTTCCAAGTCTCGTGATAATCAATCGAGTTCCATTACACAACCCAAGAGATGTGTGTATATTACGCAGCAACATTATAGGTGTTCCAACTTTCAAATTTAATGCGTGATTTGGGAGGCCTGAAACGCAAATTGAATTCACAAACTCAGGTGTATGAAGATCATTTAGAGACTCGAAATTGACATCTGCGTGGCAAGGGACGTCAGAACTGAAGTAAGTACGACCGAGCATATTATTTGAAGAGATCATGTAATCATTAATCATATTCACAACATCCAATGTTGGAGCCAAAATTGCTCGTTCTGCAAAATATGAGGGATCAGACAACCCTTTCAAATAATCCGAGTACACACTACCGACAATTGCAGCAACTGGGTCTGAAAAATCATTAAGCAGGAATTCATGAGGTATATCTATTCGCGCAACTCCGTCATTTGGCTCATTTACTTTCCCATCGCCAACTTTCGCAATCCAATCTGCATAATTCTTCAACTTCTCCGCACGTTCACTTGAATCCATTCCTTGTAATCTCATATTTTTTGTAAGTCGAAGTACAACACAATCCTTCCACAAATAAGATGAATTAATTGTTGCATGTACGATATCTTGTCGACTTCCTTTGGGAATGACCGGAAGAATTTGCCTAAAGTCACCACCAAGAACAATGGTCTTACCACCAAAAACGTACTTGTCTCGTTCAGCATCTCTTACTTTCATTATGTCTCTTATACTTCTATCTAATGCTTCAAAACAATGTTTATGCATCATCGGAGCTTCATCCCAAATAATCAATGACGCTTTGATAATTAACTCCGCCAATTGACTACCTTGACTTATATTGCACACGGAGTCTTCTGTCAAATTGAAAGGGATACCGAATCTCGAATGAGCAGTTCGCCCACCTGGTAGTAGTAACGATGCAATACCACTCGAAGCAACATTGAGAACAATACGACCCTCAGATCGTAGCTTAGCGGATAATGTCCTCCAGACATAAGTCTTCCCGCTACCTCCATAACCGTATACAAAAAACATTTTCCCAACTTCAGATTCGCACGATTCACGAATTACGTTATACACTTCGCGTTGATCATCATTTAAATTTCCCGCAAGCTGCTCAAATTCAGATCTCATTATCTCTCGATCATAATTTAGCTCATCATAAATTAATCGATTTGTCACATTTTGAAAATATTCATGATCAGGATACGGTAACATCTTGAATTCAAGTAAACTTCGTCCTTGATTTCTGAGTATTTTGTCAATCTCTACTAATCCAAAATTCTTCAATTGCTCGTCATTTAATTGTAAGCCTACATAAGTACAAAACACAACTCATTAATACATACTGAACTAACGTGCTACGGTACATTATATACGTTATTAATTATTCGAAAACAATAAATTATGCACCGGAATGAATCGTACATGGATGATTCAGTGTCAAACGTTGTCGATAAAGTATATCTTCACACAAAAAATTCCAGCAACTGTCCCAAACATGCTCCGGTCGACTCATACTACCTGAAGTTAACAATGTAACAAACAAAAAACGCATATAGTGACCGGTTGAAAAATGACTGGCTTCAATGATTCCTTCAATGTACTCTTTATCGTCATTCAACAAACCCAATTCATAGCAAGCATCACGAAAAGTCGGACACACCACACCTTCACGAAACGCAAATCATCATAGCTCTGAGCCCCACAAACTTTATTAAGCAGACACCGCAAATAATATATTTCACCACAACCTGGAGGAACAAAAAAAATTTGTCCTAATGAGAAACCTTTTTTCCTTGGTACCCACTCACGAATATCAGACTTCCATACAAACTTCATCGGAAATTGAGCGTATGTTAGTTCTCTTCCTTCGAGGTATTTCTTATTCGCCTCCATCCACCCCAAAAACATGCTGTGTGCTACTGAATCTCTACGCAAAACGGAGTCAATGCTATCTGTCTCCGCGAAAACAACACTTTGTTCATTTGGAAGATGAAAACTCAATCTCTCAACGGGAGGGTCTTTGTATTGAATTTCAAACCCAAATATTCTCCAAGCTGCTTCACATGCGGAAATATATCGACAGTCATAATACATCTTAATCTCATCAATGACTTCCTCACTATCGCCTCCATCCGACGTCTGACAAAATGTTGCAGTCACTCGATCGTTACCTTTATGCACATATTTGAATAAATACTTTATTGCACGGGATTGGTTACACCACTCAACATTGATATGAGCTCCATAAGTAAGTAACAAATACTTGTTATGTGGAACAACATGCCTATTATCCAAACACACCCCATTTTTTACAATGGTTCTCCCATTATCTCTTCTTCTGTAAACAACATATCCATCATCATCGATTTCTGTTCTCTCAATAAATCTCTTTGGATAATGTTTTGTGCACCGCCGTTCAACCATGCAAGGCGATGTCGGTCTATCCTTACCGCATGGACCATGAACCATAAACTCTTTAACAGCATTGTAATACACATGATCTTCATTTTCATCTGGAATTTCAGCACAAATGATCTCATCAATTTGTTCAGGCGTCCGACTTTTGTACCCAGCTCCAAGGAATAATAAAATATGTGCATGAGGCAAACCTCTTTTTTGAAACTCGATCGTGTAGATAACTGAAACAGAGAGGGGAAAATAATTAAAATTGAGTTAATTTTCATAGCGTAGACATTAAATACACTACAAATTCTTCATCTTATGATATTATATCCTTTTGCTTTAATAAAATAAATTATAACATACATACCAGATTTCACATCACCAAAAATTTTATTCTTCCGGATATCTTTGATCATCTCATCCAACTTAATTTTAAATATTCTACACAAAATATCTGGTCTGTCCTCAGCCTTTAAATCCCCATCCTCGAGAAATCTAGTTACCTCTGGCCATTTCGGATTGCACGTAACAGTTAAAAACAAATCAGGATACCCTATCCACCGACAAATTGCCATTGCGTCATGATAATTTTGTACCATATATCTTGCACCTCCTGTAAAAGTTGATGGCAAAATTACTCTCTTCCCAACTTTAGCCGGATCGCAATCTCCTGTTAACACTACTTCTTGTAAACCTTTATACAACTCCGCCCTCAACTGTTTCTGGTGCAACCTAATAAATGTTAATCTTCCGGACTCAATCATAGTATACGTATCCACAAGATATTGTTGAAAAAGCCGCCTTGAGCAGAAAACAATTTTTGAATCTGAATCTCTTTCATGCAACCGATAAGCGAAATATTCTCTTACGCTGACCCTTTTACGCCCACCACCTTCACTCTTGCTATTTCTTAACGGAATGTCTTCTCTATATCCATCCTCTCCATATGGAAACAACAAAGGGTACTGCAAACTTAAATATGAAGGATTCAGTTGACTAATACGCTTAAGATCACCGGTACGACACTCAAGAACTATGTCCCTCTCAGTCGCGCCGTTATCAAAATCCCCGACAACCAAAGCAGCTACCTCAGAAGCAGAAGGTAAATTGTAAACCCTACCATCTCCACCTCTTTTACCAATCAACCTCAACTTCACTTCAACACCACTTGAAGATAATAACCTTTCTTTAGCCATACGAAAAGATTGAACTAAAACATTATTCTCATCAAGCATCGATTTTAGTTCTTCAACTATATCATCTCGTAGTTCATTCACAGAACAATCCGACCTGGACATTAAACCAATAATTTTTACTTAATAATCTACATATGATACATATAGAAAAAATAGACAATTAATGTAATAGAACTATTATGTACCTGACAGACGCTTTTCGATTCGCTATCTCATTCTCCGTATCATATATGTACAATTGAGCAAACTTGGGTTCTTCCCTAGGTTTAGGTAACAAAGTACCAATTCGATGATAATTTTGTCCATGCATTTTGAAAACTGGGGGCGCTCCACCTTGGTTTACACTCCAATCAATCTTACCTCCCATCGACGTAAAGCAAAACATGTTGTTATAAGAACGTATGTTTTTACGAAAATGATTACTCCGCTCACATCTACCAAAAAGTAATCGATCTAGTTCATTTGGTGGTGCCTGTATGGGAGGTAGTGAAATTTTCCCATGGCTACAACAAACTCCGTACTTTGGTAACAAAGCACTGGAAGATCGTGCCAACCTTTCTTCGTACCAAAATCCCGCTCCACAAAACATACATTTATAAGTTGGATCACCATTGTCAACATAAGCTGCAAATAAGTTACAAATTTCTCTTTAAATGAAAATGGACAATAAATTTACGAACAAATATAATAAATTTAAATAAAAAGACGTGTATATATATAATAAGCAGAGTTGGATCACCATTGTCAATATAAGCTGCCAATTAGTAACACGTTTCAATGTAAATGAAAGTGGACTATCAACTTAGAAATAAATATAAAAAATTAAATTAAAAATCTTACATATAAAAGCGAATGGACTATCCTATTATGAAACAAATAACCACTTACTTGGAGAAGAAATGGAGTGAACCGGACCTCCTCGAGTAGTAAATTTACTTCTTTTCGCAGCTCTTGTAAACAAATTTCCTTCCACATTTGACGAACCAACATCATGGTCAAACGATGATACGATATGTCTCCTCCTCACAATCTTTGTGTTCGTCGACTTTAATCGAGCAGCGGCACCTGCAATAATGAAGAAACCAAATACAAAACGATTAGAATATAAAATAACGAATTGTTAGTAGCACTATAATGAGTTGAATAACAAACTTAATTGTACAAAGAAATAAATATTAAATGAGACAAATGAAATAGTCACTTACAATTTGAAATGTCGACCAAAGCATTTCCTCGCGAATCAGATGATGAACTCGTGACAAAAGGCGGAAATTGAAAAGCATCTACAAAACATCAAATCCATTCCAATAACTAATAACCAAAAAATTAGTTAACCCTTTTTTTTTTCACAAATTTATAAGACATCCCAACATGTGAAGAAAAATTATTAACAAATGTTGAACGTACTTTAAGTCACAAAAACTATAGATTAATACATTATTTATGCCCAATAAGGAAAAATATAATTTCAAATATTATACTACACTCCATCTGTTCCACACTAATATGCACTTTTGGTCAAACATAATTGAACTTTGAGTAACATTTTATGCTAAATAACATATCTACATAAAAATAAAAAAAAAATAGTTATTGACTATTCCCTCCGTCCCAGCTCACTTGAGACCTTTTGACCAAAACTGGTCAACTTAAGGTCGGTTTGACCAACACTTTATAGAAATATTTATGTTCCAAAAAACTTTTTAAAAATTGTTATTGAGAGGATTTTTAATGGTGGTGATTTTACATTTTTTTAATTATTGTTCGGATCATAAATATTTCTATAAAGTGTTAGTCAAACCGACCTTAAGTTGATCAGTTTTTGTATTCTCTTTTACCAATCAACCTCAACTTCACTTCAACACCACTTGAAGATAATAACCTTTCTTTAGCCATACGAAAAGATTGAACTAAAACATTATTCTCATCAAGCATCGATTTTAGTTCTTCAACTATATCATCTCGTAGTTCATTCACAGAACAATCCGACCTGGACATTAAACCAATAATTTTTACTTAATAATCTACATATGATACATATAGAAAAAATAGACAATTAATGTAATAGAACTATTATGTACCTGACAGACGCTTTTCGATTCGCTATCTCATTCTCCGTATCATATATGTACAATTGAGCAAACTTGGGTTCCTCCCCAGGTTTAGGTAACAAAGTACCAATTCGATGATAATTTTGTCCATGCATTTTGAAAACTGGGGGCGCTCCACCTTGGTTTACACTCCAATCAATCTTACCTCCCATCGATGTAAAGCAAAACATGTTGTTATAAGAACGTATGTTTTTACGAAAATGATTACTCCGCTCACATCTACCAAAAAGTAATCGATCTAGTTCATTTGGTGGTGCGTGTATGGGAGGTAGTGAAATTTTCCCATGGCTACAACAAACTCCGTACTTTGGTAACAAAGCACTGGAAGATCGTGCCAACCTTTCTTCGTACCAAAATCCCGCTCCACAAAACATACATTTATAAGTTGGATCACCATTGTCAACATAAGCTGCAAATAAGTTACAAATTTCTCTTTAAATGAAAATGGACAATAAATTTACGAACAAATATAATAAATTTAAATAAAAAGACGTGTATATATATAATAAGCAGAGTTGGATCACCATTGTCAATATAAGCTACCAATTAGTAACACGTTTCAATGTAAATGAAAGTGGACTATCAACTTAGAAATAAATATAAAAAATTAAATTAAAAATCTTACATATAAAAGCGAATGGACTATCCTATTATGAAACAAATAACCACTTACTTGGAGAAGAAATGGAGTGAACCGGACCTCCTCGAGTAGTAAATTTACTTCTTTTCGCAGCTCTTGTAAACAAATTTCCTTCCACATTTGACGAACCAACATCATGGTCAAACGATGATACGATATGTCTCCTCCTCACAATCTTTGTGTTCGTCGACTTTAATCGAGCAGCGGCACCTGCAATAATGAAGAAACCAAATACAAAACGATTAGAATATAAAATAACGAATTGTTAGTAGCACTATAATGAGTTGAATAACAAACTTAATTGTACAAAGAAATAAATATTAAATGAGACAAATGAAATAGTCACTTACAATTTGAAATGTCGACCAAAGCATTTCCTCGCGAATCAGATGATGAACTCGTGACAAAAGGCGGAAATTGAAAAGCATCTACAAAACATCAAATCCATTCCAATAACTAATAACCAAAAAATTAGTTAACCCTTTTTTTTTTCACAAATTTATAAGACATCCCAACATGTGAAGAAAAATTATTAACAAATGTTGAACGTACTTTAAGTCACAAAAACTATAGATTAATACATTATTTACGCCCAATAAGGAAAAATATAATTTCAAATATTATACTACACTCCATCTGTTCCACACTAATATGCACTTTTGGTCAAACATAATTGAACTTTGAGTAACATTTTATGCTAAATAACATATCTACATAAAAAAAAAAAAAAAAAAAGTTATTGACTATTCCCTCCGTCCCAGCTCACTTGAGACCTTTTGACCAAAACTGGTCAACTTAAGGTCGGTTTGACCAACACTTTATAGAAATATTTATGTTCCAAAAAACTTTTTAAAAATTGTTATTGAGAGGATTTTTAATGGTGGTGATTGTACATTTTTTTAATTATTGTTCGGATCATAAATATTTCTATAAAGTGTTAGTCAAACCGACCTTAAGTTGATCAGTTTTGGTCAAAAGGTCTCAAGTGAGCTGGGACAGAGGGAGTATATATCTATTAGTAATTGAGTCATTTTTTTATTTTTTATGGAGATTAATAATTTAACATAAAATGTTAGTTAAAGTTCAAGTTGGTTGAGCAAAAGTGTCGATTGATATGGAACGGAGTGAGGGATTATAATTATGTTAATAATGTTGCTTCATACTTTTCATAATTTTTGTCACACACACAAAAAAGATATTTTATCCGTAGCAACAATTATATACATCACTTACAGCCCCAAACAATAATTTGGGCCAAACATAAAATAACTTCAAGTGTATTTGAACCAATTGCATAAATAGCACATAGTTGGACCTAAAAAAAAAAAAAAAAAAAAAAAAAAAAAAACAACAACAACAACAAAACTCGGCCCAATATTGAGATGAATGTGGAATGCTAAACAGCCCATATTCCCAACCCTAATATCGTACATGGGAAGACATGCCTCTCCTATATAAATAGAAAGACGAAGCCAAAAACCCTACGCCTCCTAACGCCGCCTCCTTTCCCAATCGAAATTCACACACTCTTTTAAAATTTTCATCTCTTCACTCTGCATAACCTCGAAATACAAGCCTACCTTGCAGATCCTAGTCGTCTCACAAATTCAACCACAACTCCATCAAACACTAACCCTAAATCTCCATCATTACAACCTCCGTTGACATTCAGCCTACACATATATATCCGACGCAACAAAACCCTAAATTTCCCTACATAATAATGCAAATCCATGTCCAAAATTCCTTTATACACCATGAAAACTGCTTTCCGTGGACTCTCAAAGGCACAAAGTAAGCCCTACATGATACTTTCATTCATATATATGAGTTGTGTTACTTCAGATTTCATAGAAAATATTATAACTAACTATCTTATTTCTGTCTTCAGAAAATGAACGACATGGAGTCAGTTTCAGTCAACAACACTGAGGTTCATTATTCACCAGATCTGGTAAATCTCGCTCCCAAAACTCTAAAAATAAAAATTTGCTTTCAAACATCTCCTCATGCAGTTTTTACATAGTTCTAGTAATTTATATCATACAGATCTGGACATCTATAACAATATTACATCAATATCTTGATAATCACATCACAAGTACTCATATGATGATTTGTATAAGAGAAAAAACTCTTCAGTTTTGTAGATCTATGATTTCTAGTTTGGTAGATGTCAGTAGATCTGTTAGTCAACTAAGATGTTTTGCTAGTGACATGAAATAACTTGCATTTTTCTTGCTTTAATCATGTTGGACCATCCAGATCTGCTAGTTACATGATTTGTTTCACTCAAAAACATTACTATAATTTCGTATGATATTTCAAAATCTATTACTTCTGATCTATACAACTTTTGAAGAAAATAATGCGTTCATTTTTTATTTTTTTTTGAAATGATGTTGTCATCATTTAGACACTATACAACCTCAGATCCATACACTTTACATTGATTTATCTCTTAGTAGGCAGTCTACAGCTAAACTATTCTCTTTTATGTCAATAAATAAACATTTTATTGTACATAAACACAACTCATTAGTCCATACATCCATGCATACACATATTACATCACTGTTACTTGCATGAATAGTTTGAATGGAAAAGAAGTTCTACCAATTTGATATGATATTTGTAACTCATAAGTTGTGATCTATATACCTTTTGAAGGAAATAATATGCTGCTTATTTTTTTCAAAATTATTATTGTCATCACTAAGTACATTACAACCTCAGATCCACATACTCTTACATTCATAGTACTTAAGGCAATAATTCAATAATTTTCAATTATTTCTGATTACTACTTTTATTTCCATTTTCTAATTCATTTCATACTGCCACATTTGTACAGCATCAATGGACAAAACTCCAACCACACCTTACAAAAATGGATCCCAAGCTTGTAATGGTGAGTGACCTTATTTTGATTACAACATCAGCACTCTCTTTATTCATACATGAATACAAATATTTGTTCACTTACAAAATAATAAAGATTATAAACACAGGTTAACATTTTATCACATCCACACCTTTTACTTTTACAAATGTTAAAGAGAACACTTATTATCGATATACTTGATTAACGAAATTTATTTTCTATGTATATGCATCCATCGCACACGGCTTAATGACACAAACAAACACAGAAGAACCCCTATCAGAAAGGAAGCGAAGCCCTTAATACGCACCACACCCATGAAGGTATGTATATTTATTTTTTGCATGTTTAGAGTCACATCACAATTTTGAAAGTCAAAAACACACCATGCCTCAACTAAGTTACTACATAGAACACAAATTATAACCTTCTTTAAACCATTCCAAAACTCACACTTCCTCTGTCCCAACTCAAATAGCATTTCAATAACATTTTTACACTTGGACCAAATAATTGATACAGTAAGTACATAGGGGAAAATGAATTTAATAATTGCTATCAAACAGGATAGGGGGAGTATTATTTATCATGTTAGTGACTCATTAACTTATTTGACAGTCATATATGTTTAGATACACTATTTTTTATATCATGTTGAGTCACTTATCCTATCCATGATTTTAAATAATTTACCAACTACATTATTTCTTGTAGGATTGACAGGAATGGAAACACGGACTGAGGAATAGGAAGCATAAATTTGTTGATTATTGTAAATTATGTAAATATAAGTAGAAATTGTAAATTCAGAACATGTATCCTCCATAGACAACACATCAACTACGAAGAGCAGCAAGATTAGACATTCAACGCCAACTGAGCACGCAGAAATCTCAGGTATACTCTCTACTCCTACATACATGATTAAACCCACATTCATTTTGGTAATAATCGGCAATAACACATAATCATCAAGCCATATAACATAGTTTATATTAGTTGTAATACCTTGTCTATTAGACCCTTTAGAGCTCATGTTGTCCCCATCTCGAGAAAGATAAGTTTCCTCCATTGCTTCACCACACAGCTTCTGCAAATTTATAATCTGTGTAACCTACTTTCTCATCTCTCTGTGTCCCAAATTCCAATTCAGACTACTTAGGATGATAGAAGTTATTACACCTTAGGCACATTCCGTAATTGCAATTTAGAGAAATGGGGAGAATTTGAAAGTAAAACGTTTAAAAAATTCAAAATTGCCTTTATATCAATGATGGCGTGTAGAATTGTAGTTCTGACACTACTTTTGCTGTTTGTGGTTATTAAGGGTAGTAACTGACGTCATTTACCTCTCCTATTGTTTTCTTTTACTCACTGTAAATGTTAAAATTCCAACTAACTTTACCCTATTCTTGATTTTTTTTTCCTTATTTGGTGAACACATTTACTCTCTCCGTCTCAAAAAACCTTTCACTATTATTACAATTTGCACTATTATAAAAATTGTAATCAAATTTTCAAGAAAATTAAAAATTGATATCATTTTGACATTTAATATATTGTAAATAAGAACCTTTTGAAGAGTTACATAAAAAATATCAATTGTTTTATAATTGTGTTTTTAACGTAGTCATATTATTCAATTTGTTGTATTAGTGCAAGTTATTTAAATATAGATGTTATATTAAAAAAATATTTTCAGTAACCCCCCCACCATTTTCTTAATATCCATTTTTTACAATTCATAAGTATATCTTTTTGCAAGTTTTTTTCTCTCTTTATACACTTAAGTAAAAACTACACAATTACTTGTACTTCCATCTTATATTTACTAACTTCAAGTTATTTCTCAAAGTTTCATAGTAAGTAATTTTTTATTTAAAACTTGCTATTTTTCATTCTAGTATTATATATTATATGTCTAAAAGAAATTTAATTTAATACTTTTCACTACCCAATTTTGAAATTGCAAATAGAATCTATTCTTGAAAGTGGCAATAGTGGATTCTGAAATAAAACATTGAGTTTTTCATAATTTACACCGATGGACAATATTTTTGTAATTAGACATTTAAAGATAGAAAATAGATGGAAAAGCAAAGTAGCATTGCATACTAACTTGGTGCTATATACATAATAGTGACTGCCAAAACACACCATTAGGCTAGTCACTCAAAAGATTACAACTTTTCCACACTTTGACGCTTCTTCACCTAGTAAACAGACACTCCTAGGCATCATTCATCCCCCAAAATAATTTACTTCCCAACTGCCCCAAAAAGACACTCTTAGGCGTCATTCATCCCCCAAAGTTATATACATTCCCTACTAACCCAAAAACTTATAATCCAGACCTGCCTACCATCTCCTACTACAATCAATTTCCAGACTTAGGTACATACTCATTGGTTTGACCGTCCCCTTCATTTTTACGCTTCACACCTGAGCTGCTTGCTTTTGCTGAAGGCATCTTCTCTTCCTCCGCTGCCTCATTGAAATCATCCATCAGATCTTTCTTAACTGCATCACATACATTTCGATCCACATTTCTGACTCTTGTTGGTTTGATAGGAGCCACCACAGATTCAGTTACAGGAATATCCCTTGGACCCACATCATCTAGGCTACGAAGGTCACAGAACTGTGCAATCAGGTGCATATCGCAGGTTATCTTCAAAACTGGGAATGGTCCAAGGTTGACTCCGCTCCCAAAGTCTTTAACATTCACTTTAAACAGTCCCTTGAAGCCAATAATCCTTTGAAGAGCATTTGGGATGACCTGTTAACATAGAAAAGTGGAGAAAAATAAATTTAATCTACAACTTAAGAATATTATTTCAATTAATTCTATTAATGCTAAAGTTGGTATACAAACCTGTCCAGAACTCTGTGCTTTAACCTCTTCTGCAGTTTCCCCAATCAAGTACTGGCACTCCTTATCCCACAAAATTAGGGAACAAATTCCCCTATTGTCTGCCACACGAACTAAGACTTTGTACCTTAATGTCCCAATTGGATCACTGTTATCACAATAGACACAATAGAAAGAAGCACCAATTGGTTCCATTTTCTTGTAACAGTTAGTACATGAGACATAGTTCCATTCAAGCATGGGCTCTATAGCAACAATCTGACACAAAACCCAATAATGTTCAATCTGCAAAAATATATTGTTTGTTAATTCATGTTGTACGAACATCAGAAGTTATCCCACTGAAAAAAATGTACTACAATTGTTACCTGCTGAATTCGTATAAGACGATCAATTGAGATGATTCTTGCCCTTGACCTTTCAAGTTCCTCCCTTAAAGTAAGGTTATTAGGAGTGGCCAAAGTGACTGCCATATTGACATTGCCCTCCATAACTAATCTGTAAGAGGTAGTATTTATCAGTTAGTGATGATATTTCATAAACATTTTGAAGCATATCAGATTTTTTTAAAAAATTTTTCTTACCCTTGCTGAAATTCTTGAATTTCAAGAACATTTTCATCAAAGATAACCTTGGTAACATTGAAGGTGTTTGCAACCCTGATATCTCCCCGAAATTTCCTCACACGGCCTAACTGAATAATAATTACAATAGGTCCTTCATTCCTCTCCACATAAGAAAGCAATTCTTGGGCATATTCTCCCCATAAAGTACACTTCAGTAAGTGTCCCCTATAGAAAAGAAGATTAAATTTGATTTAAACACAAAGCTGAATAGCTTGAAAATGGAGAACAAAATAATAAAAAAAAAGTTTTGAATGGTGTTACTGAAGATTCATAATGGTTATGTCAAGCATGTTTGTTTCCCGGCCTAGCACTTCCCTTCTTTGCATTGTTGTTCGACTTGAAAGACGACCGATAACATCTGCATATCATGTTTATTAGTTAATCCAAATTTTAATGTTCATGAATGTATCATTCCAAGTAATAAGATAAAAGATGAGTGAAAATGTTACCAATCAGCAAGTCTTCATCACAGTTTTCCCAAGCTAGCATATCGTCATACATTTTGAAATCAAAAATATTCCTTGGAAATGCTGGGTCGAAAATCTCCACTGCGTTTGTTCTAGGTGTGAATGTAATCTTTCTTTCAAAAGAAGTTGTCTTCACCTTCATATTGTTTGGCAGCAGAATAAAGTTTTTTATGCAATATAAATGCTCATCTTTTAGCATGTGACCAAACTTGGGGATTAGCTGTTTCCTAATCGATGCATGAATTCTTCGGCCCTACAATCATAGATTAAGTGTAAATTTACCATTAATGAAGTTAATTGTTGCAGGTCACTTGAGGAAGTTCAAAGTCAGCAAAAAAAAATAATAAAAAATAATAATAAAAGAACTCACCTCAGCATCGTGTAGCACGCACTCCAGACTATATACGTTTGCTTTGTCATCACCAACATGGAGTGAATACAAACGAACGACACGAACTTTCACTGCTTGGTTAATATCAGAAGGCTCAAGTTGACGGAAGAGCTTACAAAGAGGACTCATTTTTTTTGATTGAAATGAATAGCAAGAACAGCACATGAACAAAGATGCTGTGGGGGTATTTATAGAGGACTGGACGTTTTCAAATTTTGAACTGCCTACAACGGCTCTAACATTAAAATTGAGTGGAGATTTATTGGTAAACAACCAATCACAAATTTGTAGATTTTTAAATTATTGAGATTAATTAAGAAAAAAAGGTAACAGCTCTATTTTTTAATTAACTTATCAATTTCTGTCAGCCAGTTGTGGGTAACGTATATATCAAAAAAATTGGGATGCTAAAAGAAAATTTTTAATTTTGAATGTTTTGGATGCCGCCATATTTGACACGTGTTGGACACTTGTTTCTCAAAGAAGAGGCAGCATAATCCAAATCCATGTGCTTGCAAAAACCACTTCCTTCATTATAAAAATAATTAAAAAAAAAAAAAAACAGCCTCCAACTTACAACCTCACAATGCAAAAGAAAATGTTTAATTTTGAATGTTCTGGATGTCTCCATATTTGACACGTGTTGGACACTTGTTTCTCAAAGAAGCAGCAGCATAATCCAAATCCATGTGCTTGCAAAAACCACTTCCTTCATTATAAAAATAATTCAGCCTCGTTTGGCATTAAAAAAAAAAAAAAAAAAAAAACAGCCTCCAACTCACCACCCCACAATGCCATGTGCCCAACCTTACCCTTTTTAAATTTCATGTGGGCCACTTTCTAATTTTAGAAATTTTATCTTGTTGTTATATAGTTATAGATGTAACACTTTTTTTTTTCAACATGTACCACAATTTTGCTGCAATAGATTAAAGATAACATAAAGAATGGCAACTAAACTAATGTCACACTTTTTATAAAGGAATGTAACACTCATTTTTTTTCAAATGTAACACTTTTTTTTTTTCCAAAATTAACATAAGATTGAGAAACTAAACTAATGTTACATTTTATAAAAATGAATGTAACATTTTTTTCTCAATTGTAACAGTTTATATTCTTAAATGTAACATTATACTCCCTCCGTCCCACTAGAAGTGAGACTTCTTTCCTTTTTGGGCCGTCCCACTTAAAGTGAGACTACCCAAAATGGAAATGTTTTAATATACTTATATTCATCATTCCCCACTATTTAACCCCACTCATTCTCTCTCTTCATTTTCCACCACTCATTTTATTCAACCAACACCACTATTTACCCCACTCATTCTCTCTCTTCATTTTCTACCACATATATATCACTTTATCTTAAATATCGTGCCCACTCCTCTAGTCTCACTCTCAATGGGACGGAGGGAGTATCTGAAATGTAACAATTTTTTATTGAGAAAGTAACAATTGAAATGCAAACCCGATTATATATATGAATTTTTACTCTTTTTTTAAAGAAGAAAAGTAACATTTACTAAATAAAAATGTTACATTCATCTATATAAAAAATTATAATCATATATTCACTTTGTTACACTTCAAATGTTACTTTTTTTAACCACAAAAACTATCAAACAATTTAAATTTTCTTGTAAAACTGCTGTTACATTTGACTGCAAAAAGTGTTATTTTTTGAAGATGAATCTGTTACTTTTATCAGAACAGAGTGTTACATCTTAGCTGATGAGCATCTCAAACTTTTTGTGTGTAAAAAATATGTTTTTTTTTTAAAAAAAATCAAACCATATCATGACCTATGTAGTTTTATTCGTCTCGTCGTCGAGACGAACACAACGGTATTTTTTTTTTCTGAGTTATAAATCTCAAGATATAGCATTTTAAAGTCATTTTTTTAAGGAGGACACGTGTCGCGATTTGGGAAATGGGAGGGCTGGATCCGGCGGTCGGCTGTAGCGGAACAGGAGGACGCGAGAAGTAGCGGAAGAATCCAGCTTGCCGCACATCGTCGCCGCACCGTGCAACCGCCACATATGAGAATTCGTCTTAATGTTTTAGGAAGGTGCGACATTTTTATTTTTTTTTAAATTCTTATGTATCCCCCATGACGAACCGTATAAGGTTGCTCCCTGATTTTGAACAGCTCATCCCGGTGAAAAACTGGGGAAAAAACAGGTTTTACGTTAAGTTAAGTTAGCGTAAAACGTCTTTTTAAAAATGATGCGGTGGCATTTTTGTAATAAACAAGAAGTTGTTCGGCAGTGATCGTAAGTGTCAGTGTTAGTGTTAAAAAGTGACAGCAATGTTACATTGGCACTTATTAACACACTCACATTTACGATGCTTGCCAGTATTTACAAAAATGTCACCGCTTGTTTTAAAAAACAAGCGCCAGCGTGTTTGAAAAAATACGTTTTTCCTTTGCTTAAAGTAAAAAACGTTTTTCACAAGACCAACTCCTCATCCTATTCGTTACACTTTACTACAAAATGTAAAAATCTTATTATAAAGTGTAAAACATTTGTACCGAAAGTAATATGTGAAATATTAGCAGCGCCACATAAAGATATACTATATCCGTTCCAGAGTAAGAGTCCTACTAATGTTATACACGTTTATTAAGGAACACTAAGAAATAGATAAAAAAAAAAAAAATTGGAAGTGGGTTGAGGATATGATCGTCCAAAACATTATTTATAATGCAAGTGGGTAAAACAAAAATTAGTACGTGTCAGATTTTTTTTTATTTTTTTTTTCAATTATGCAAGCATTATTATGAGGATAAAGTTGTCCAAAATACTATTCATGTCTTGCTATTTTTTTGCAAAACGACGTCGTTTTGAGTGTTTAAGATTTTTTTTTTCTGTGAACGGCGTCGTTTCCTTTGTTTGAGATTAATAAAAAAAAAAGACAGTAGCAGGCCAGTTAGACAAAAAACACGATTCTCACCTCTCGCCTGCGACAGTGCGAGTGCGACGACCGATCTACTCTCCACTCCAGTCCACCACCGCCCACAGCCACCGCCTTTCCGCCACCATCGCCGGAATGGAAGGAAATACCCCCCTCCACAGCCCACTCAAGAAAACTAGAAGAAATTGTCCAATCAAAGGTAAACCCTAAAATCTAAAATTGATTTCACTTCTTTCCTAATTTTGTTCTTATTTCGGTCCCAAATTCTTTATTGTTAATCTTATCATTTGATAACATTGGTAATAGGTTGTTGGATCGGTTCATTACGGTGACTCCGAGAAATAAACCAAGCCCTAGTGTTCCAATTGCTTAAGAGGAGCCGGAGGTAGTTTTTCAAGAAACACGAGGACCACAAACCTACAATACGATTAAAAGGTGGAGATGTGACCCTACAAAGTGATCCCGGGAAAAGGGAGCCAATTTCGGTTTTTCATCCGGATGATGTTGAAAGAGTTAGAAGAACGTACCTCCTCAAAGGACCGGAACAACCAAATCTACCGGAATATCCGACAACTCTCATCTCAGGTAAAAAGCGTAAATTTCATCATATGTGGTTTAGTGAATATAAAAATCGGTTGGAATATAGTGAATCGAAAGATGTCTTGTTTTGTTTGCCATGCTATTTGTTTAAAGATGTGACTAAGTATGGTGGTGAATCTTTTGTTGGTAAAGAGGATGGTTTTAGGAGTTGGTCTAGAATGAAGAACGGACTTGACTTGCATGCTAGTAGTGATTCTCATCAAGCAAGTAAAGCAAAATGTACAATTCTCATGAACTCAGCGCAAAGCATCAGAACATGTATGGATAGACAAACTAAACAAGAAGATAATGATTATGTAATGAACTTGAAGACATCACTTAGAGTTACTAAATTACTTTTGAGGGGTGGGCAAGCTTTTCGAGGACATAACGAGGCAAAAGATTCTTCTTATCAAGGTCATTTTCTTGAATATGTAAATTTGTTAAGAGAGGCTCATGGTCAACATGTGAGTTGTAAGATGACCTCCCCTGCCATTCAAAAAGAACTTGCAAAGGCATGTGCCTTTTTAACCACTTCAAAAATTTGTAGAGAGATTGGGGATGATGTATTCACTATTTTAGCTGATGAATCTGGTGATTATTCTATGAAAGAACAAATGGGGCTTGTTGTGCGTTATGTTGATTCCAAAGGTGGTGTTGTGGAAAGATTTTTGGGGGTAGCACATGTGAAAGAAACAAATGCCATAGCACTTAAAAATGCAATTGAAGACCTTTTGACTAAGAATAAGTTGAGTATGTGTAAGATTAGAGGTCAAGGGTATGATGGATCAAGCAATATGAGTGGTCATGAAAATGGATTAAGAACTTTAATTCAAAAAGAGAATCCTTTTGCATTTTATGTTCATTGTTTTGCTCATCAACTTCAATTGGCACTAGTTGCGGCTGTCAAGCGTAATATTGATGTGGGTGCTTTTTTCGGATTGGTTAATGATGTTGTGAATACTATTGGTTGTTCTAACAAAAGACAAGAGTTGCTTAGAGTCAAAAAATTTGCCCATTTAGCCGAAATAATTGAGGAGGGTTTGGTAGAAACTGGTAGAGGTTTAAATCAACAATCATCTCTTACGAGGCCGGGTGATACTCATTGGGGGTCCCATTTCAAGACTCTTACGAGTATAATGAGTTTGTATGGTCCGGTGATTAAAGTCCTTGAAACAATTGTTGAAGATGCTTCTTGTGATGTTCGTGGTCAAGCAAGCACTTTGATAAATGGGTTACATGATTTTTGTTTTATTTTCATGTTGTATTTGATGGTTGATGTTCTAGGGGTTACTCATGATTTGAATTTGGCTTTACAAAGGCGTGAGCAAGATCTCTTGAATGCTTTGAATCTTGTAGGGGTAGTGGATGGGAAGTCCTCTTGAATAGTGTTGTTGAAATTTGTAAGAGACATGACATTGATGTGCCGGACATGGATGGACCCTATTACTTGTTGAAGAAATCCCGTCGTCAAAGTTCATTTGTTACTAATCTACATCATTATAAGAATGATTGTTTTTTTTAGTATTTTGGATGTGCAATTGAAAGAACTTGATGAAAGATTTAATGTGGAAAGCACTGAACTATTACAATGTGTAGCATGCTTGAGTCCTTCTTCGTTGTTTGCTTCTTTTGATGAAGACAAATTGATGAGGATGACGCAATTGTATCCTAATGATTTTTTGGAGGAATGTGAATCATCTATCCGTAATCAATTGGCTAATTATATTATGGATATGCGCTTAGACTCTCGTTTTTCAGATTTGAAAGGGCTTGTTGATCTTTCAACGACACTTGTGGCAACCAAAAAGAATGAGACTTACCGTGTGGTTTATAAGCTTGTGAAGCTTGATTTGCTTTTGCCGGTAGCAACCGCAAGTGTTGAGCGGGTCTTTTCAGCTATAAAGCATGTAAAGAGCGATTTGAGGTCTAAGATTGGGGATGAATGGTTAAATGACTGATTGGTAACTTTTGTAGAAAGAGAGGTATTCATGACTATTAGTGAGGATGAGATTTTAATTTATTTTCAAAAGATGAATCCTAGGAAACATCAATTGTAAATTGCGTTTGTTTAATATAATGTTGACATATTGAAGCCTATTATATTTATAATTGTAAATGTGTTGAATTTTAGTTTCGCGTTATTTTTTATTTTTTTTATTTTTTTTAAGGAAAGAATAGGTTACATCAAACTTTTTGGTGTAGATCCGCCACTGGGTGAACCCATGGCTCTTACCCGCCAGCCCAGGTCAACGCCCCGCCCAGCATTGCCCGCCTCCCCATCTTTTGCCACGTGGCGTTTTTTTTTTAAAACCTTCAATAAATTTAAAAAGAAATATCTTAAAATTTTGAAATCGAAAAAAATTCGAAACACACTGTTGTGTTCATCTCGATGAGAGAAGTCAAACTAGATAGACCATGCTATTTTTTTAAATTATTTTTATAAAAGACTATTTTTAACAAACAAAAAAACTGAACTGTTCATTAAATGTAACAGTTTTTATATAAAAAAAACTAACAATGGAATTTTGAAAAAGTAACTATTTATTGTAAAATGTATCAGTAGTTTTGCAGAAAAATTTAAAAAGCTTGATAGTTTTTTATATAGACAAAGTAATAATTGAAATTTAATAGACCATATATATGAGTATAATTTGTTATACAGATGAATGTAACAATTTTTTTTTATAGTAAATTTTACTTTTATTCTTTAAAAATAAAAGAGAAAGAATTCATATATATATATATATATATAATTGGTTCTATGTCAGTTGTTAATTTCTTTAAAATTAACAATCTATATATATATATATATATATAGGGTCGCGCTCCTGTGAGGACCATTTTATATGAGAACCGTGAGAACCAATCATAACCATTAGATTAGAAAAAAATCAAGGGTCCAGATGTTAGATACATTGGATACACTTGGATACATTAGTTAATTTTCAAAAACAATTGGATACATTAGTTTTTAACATAGTGTATCAAAGCGCAACACTTAGATACAATACTTATTAACCTATTGTATCCAAGTGTAATATCGATTTTTTTGTAATGTATCTAAGTGTATCAATTGTATCTAATATATGGACCCTTGATTTTTTTTTTCTAATCTAATGGTTATGATTGGTTCTCACGGTTCTCACGATATTTAGGTTCTCATTTGAGCACCTACCTACCTATATATATATATATATATATATATGCAAAACTACAATGTTACATTTCAATCATTAAGTGTTTTATCAATAAATTTTTTTCACAAATAAATGTAACAGTTTTTATAACAAAATGTAATCGTAGTTTTGCAGTAAATCTTATTTTATCCTCAATCCCTTTTGTGCAAATCTATGGTTACATTTCAGAATAAAAATCAGAAATAGAAATGCTATATTTCATAATAAAAACTGTTACAATTGAGGAAAAAATGTCACAATCATTTATTATAAAATTTAACAGTAGTTTTGCAGTTAATCTTATATTATCTTTAATCTATTTTCGGAAAAATTATAATTACATTTCTGAATAAACACAGATACATTTCAAAAAATAATGTTACTTTTCTTTATTGTAAGTATTACATTTGTTGACGAGAAAAAAATTGGTGGGAAAAAAAGTTGGAGGGCAATTTTTGTTTTCTTTTTGAATGTAGGCACGCAGGTCGACCCATGAAGAATCCTATTCACAGCGTAAGATAATCTCAACAGTAGGCCACCACAATTTATAAGCCATTATAAATATATTTTACATTACTTTCGAAACAATTTTACATTTAATACTTGGATTTTCACTTTACCTAGTAAAATTTTACACAGGAGCGCAAGGACAGACCAATGTGCATATCGTAGTAAAATTTTCACTTTACCTAGTAAAATTTTTCACTTGGATTTTCACTTTACCTAGTAAAATTTTACCTAGTAAAATTTTTCACTTTACCTAGTAAAATGTTATGGATTTTCACTTTACCTAGTAAAATTTAACAAAATGTAATCGTAGTTTTGCAGTAAATCTTATTTTATCCTCAATCCCTTTTGTGCAAATCTATGGTTACATTTCAGAATAAAAATCAGAAATAGAAATGCTATATTTCATAATAAAAACTGTTACAATTGAGGAAAAAATGTCACAATCATTTATTATAAAATTTAACAGTAGTTTTGCAGTCAATCTTATATTATCTTTAATCTATTTTCGGCAAAATTATGATTACATTTTTGAATAAACACAGATACATTTCAAAAAAATAATGTTACTTTTCTTTATTGTAAGTATTACATTTGTTGACGAGAAAAAAATTGGTGGGAAAAAAAGTTGGAGGGCAATTTTTGTTTTCTTTTTTAATGTAGGCAGGCAGGTCGACCCATGAAGAATCCTACTCACAGCGTAAGATAATCTCAACAGTAGGCCACCACAATTTATAAGCCATTATAAATATATTTTACATTACTTTCGAAACAATTTTACATTTAATACTTGGATTTTCACTTTACCTAGTAAAATTTTACACAGGAGCGCAAGGACAGACTGTTGGTCCCAAAGGGCAACAAGGGTATGAAAAATAGCTAGAGGGGGGGGGGTGAATAGCTATTTTAAAATTCTTTTCGTACCCTTGAAAAATTCAATTGCAAGTGCGCACTTTATCAAATAAGCGTTATGATATGCGCCTAAGTGAGTGAGTGAAATGCACAGCGGAAGTTAGTTAAGAACTAGGCGCAAAATGATAAATGGGGGCGCACACACACTCTAAATATTTTGGCTCAAAGTGGGTGAAATAAGGAACTAAGGCAAATTTGTTAACAACACAACACAATTCAGTTCAATCAATCTACAATGAGTAAACAAGCAAATAGTGAGTGAAGATAATAACTTGAAAGTAAATGACAAGATAATAACACAAGCTATTTGGAGAGGTTCGATCAATGAAAGATCTACGTCCTCTACCAAGATGGTTAGTCTTGGATTTCTAATGGAGATCTTATATAAAGAGTGAGTGTTACAAATTACAACTTTTGAGCTTATACACTAATCTCAAGATCTATTTCTATGAAAGAACAAATCCAAAACAATAACCGGTGTATCTCTAAAAGAAGGATCTAAGTGATCAAACTTAAAGAGGTGCGTGTGTGATTTTAGTATCAAGGCTCTTTAGATCTTTATGATTTAGAGCACAATAAAACTAAAGTGTTATAGCTTGAAGATCTGGGCTAAGGATGAAGGTATGAAGATGTTCTTGAGGAATTCTGGAAAAACAAAGGCAATCTTCAAATCTTCAACAAATGCTTTGAGAGAGAAATTCTTGAAATTCTTAGCAAAACTCAGCAACTTCAAAATGTTGAAGTTATGGGGTATTTATAGTGAACTTCCAAAAACTAGCCGTTGGAGATCCTTGTGGATAAGACGTGCTGTCGCTCGTTGATTGGAGCATGCATATATTATGGCCATTTTGACACTCAACATAAATGTGACCGTTGTGGACACGTGTCAACAGATTAGGCGCATATGCATCTTTTAACCACCATTGGATCATTGGCGTAATTTGAATTCTCTTCAAGTCTTTGAATCTTCAATAAATCACTGAGTGTTGAATAAACACTTTGAGGCGCATTGAGCCAAAAGGCGCACAGTATGTGTGCGCTAAACCAAGGGGCGCAGAGGCGCGTAACATAGCTAGCAAGAAATCCTTATGCGCGCGCTCTGAAAGGCGCATGGCGCGTAGGCGCAAGGGCGCATGGCTCAGACTGAAAATGTGATTTTCTTGAGAATCTTCATCTTCTTGCCCTATTTCTAAGCCTATTCTATAACAATGGATAACCTAAAAAATGAAGTATAAATACTTCTTACATGTGGGTCTAAAGTCCATGAAATAGAACTTAGGTGATTGATCAATCAAATCTAATAAATCCTATTACACTAAAACTGAGATATATGTGGGCATACCCAACAATCTCCCCCTATTTGATTGATGCCATTACCTGCTATATCAAGGACAAACATTATACTTGATAAAAACATGTCCAAATGAATGAAATTGGTAATTCATGTCTCAAGTTAATGAACACACTAGTCCAAGATATAGATTTCTAATCTATTCCAAAAAGGATAACACATTACATATGGAAAGATAGAAACAACAGTTTAACACATTCAAAATGATATATGAATTTTAGTTTTGAAAAGTGTTTAAACCAAGTTTAAAACTCAAGTATGAAACAATTCAATATGATGCATATGAATTTAAACAATATTCATTGTTCTACAAACAAGGAGTTTGAGTGAACAAGGTTTGATAATAAGTGATGCATTGTTCTCATTAAAACTTGGGGTGTAGGAGTTACAGATTACAAGTTTTGAATAGAACAAAAACAAAAGGTGCTAAAACAAGTAAGCACTAAATCACTAACACAAAAGAGTAGTTTCTATCACAAAAGATTCTAATAACTTACAATCCAAATAGAAACTAAGGGTTGGGAGGCGCGTCGTCGTCCTTCAATCCTTCAACGATCTCTGAAACAGAGCGCTGAATCTATTTAGCGAGCTGATGACTACGGTTCGCTAAGCCCTGAGTGTCAGTGACGCTAGTGTGAGTGGCAGTGACACCGTCTATGATGTAACTCAAGTGATTCACATTGATGTTTTGATACTCATCAATGGAGCGCTGAGTGATTTGATGCTACTGAGAAATATTTTCTTCTAAGATTTGAAGATGAGCTTCAATGGCATTTTGAGCCGTGATAATGTCAGAAGAAATGTGATCGGCGCGTCTGTCTGAGCTTGAGTGAGCAGCAGTGAAGTGAGTAACAACCAATTCTTTCAAAACATCCAACTTTGATACTAACACGTTCATGTTGGATTGAGACGCAGCAGACTGAGGTATGAAAGTAGGCGCAGAAGATGTGGTTTGCGCCTGATCAGAATGAGGTTGTACCTGAGTCTGCGCCGGAGGAGTAGGAGCAGAAAGTTTTTCCTTGAGTGAATTCATCTCCCCCTTAATGGCAGCAATTTCTTCAGATTGATCAGTAAGCATTGAAGTGGGAAGCTCAAATTGAGACTTGATCTGCGTTTGACCTTGCTCTAAATTTGCTTGCCCCTGCTGTAAATATTGAAGAATAGAAAGTACCTCGCTCAAATCTGGAGCAGATGGAGGAGACGCAGGGGTTGACTGGGGCGCATCAGATTGTAGAGGCGCAATAGGAGGTTGAGGCGCATGAGGAGGTGAAAGAGTAGGAGGCGCATAGTCATCTTCAGTTTCATCACCAACTGTTTCCGTTGTGATTAGATCTGGTCCAGAAGGAGTTGGAGGCGCAACTGGAGAAGGAGTGTGCTGAGGAATGGTCTCTTGCTCCCCCTGAAATGGTTCATCTATGTCTGAAATATCATCGCCAAAAAGATCAGAATGGAGTTGTTCCCTTAACACTTTGGTCTTTTGAACTTTGAGGACTGGAGGCGCATGGGGAGCGGGGGCGCGTTGAGTAGGAACGTGCTGGGTAGGCGCAGGAACAGTAGGGCCTTTCTCAACATCAGCGCTTGAACCAGCGCCTTTCTTGCGTTCTAGCTTCTCTGACTCAGCAGCTTGCTTGGCTTGAAAATCTTCATCTCTTTTCCTTTGAGCCTCAATTCTGCTGGCTTCCTGCGCTAGCCTTAGATCACGATCTTCATCAGATTCAAATCTGGTGCGTTTGATAGGCGCACGAGGAGGGTCATCAACCACCCGTTTTCCTTTGCTTTTCTCTGCTCCTGGCAAGGGATCAGCGCGTTGACTTGCGCTTACATTTTCTGCGCTTTTCTTTATTGGTGCGCCTTTAAGAACTGGCGCATCATCTGATTCGGTTTCTTCATCGACTAAGCCTTCAACGGTTTTGATCTGAATTCCCTTGGCGCGCTTTGCAGGCTTCTTTCTGCGCTTTTTGAGATCCAAGTTTGCTTTTCCAAAAGTTGGAACATCATCAATTTTGTACTCAGGGTTCTCATTCAAAAATTTGACTAACTCAGGATAAGTTAGAAAAAGTTTTGTGAGAAGAAGGCAGTGAGAGCGGAACTTGGTCTTTCCATCATTCTTGTTCTTCATATACTTGTCAATCTGCTCACGCAACGTTTTGAACAAAATGTGAGGCAAGTGAAGCTTCTCTTTGGCCATGATGGCAGCGGTGTATTCCCATTGTTCCACCGTGAATCGGTTCACGTTCCCGATTTTGAATACAATAGAAGTTCCCACTAAATGCGCTATATGAGTCAAGAGTTCTCCACCATCTCGAATTTCAGTGGTTTTGATATTATTTTGAAGTGTAGGAATATTTAGAAGAGTAGCAGCCATCTTGTTCTGATCGTCAATAGAATAATTCATCGGACGCCCAATAATTCGATCGTCACCCGTAGACGGAAAACCGAGTAAATTTCGAATTATAGAAGAGGAGATACGGATGTCAATATTTTGCACACTGAGCCTCAATTCTGTAGTGAGTACATCCATTATTGTCTATTTCCACTAGAACAGCGGTGGAAAAGAATTCATCGACGAGGAGCGGAGAATAGAATGTCTGGTCCATTGTGAATAAAGGAGTCAAACCAGCAACTCGTAATGTTTCAATGATCTCTCTTCCAATATCTTCACCAGATAGCTCTAATAGATCAATAGTTTCTTCGAGTTTGAAATTTGCAAGGTCCTGAAAAAAATAAACATTGATTGATTTTAGAAGTGACAGATGCGCATAGAAACATAAGATGATCAAAGTAACATAGGCGCGTAAAGAATTGAGAAGCGCATAATAGAATCAGGCGCACAAAAACATAGTGATTCAAGGCGAATGATTGGATTAGGCGCATGAAATTTTAAAGGCGCATAGGGTTACAAGGCTCATATTATGGTTCTATGTAAATACTAAGGAAAAATTAAAACAACGAAATTTGACTAAGTACAAAGTTAGGCGCATAAGGTTTTAGGCGCAGAATGATTTAGGCGCATATACAAGTAGAGGCGCAGAAAGCATTCAGGCGCATAAAAGAAATTAGGCGCATGATGATGTATATAGGCGCATATCGTGTGAAAATTTTGACTTAGCAAAAACACGCAAGAGCACACAAAGACATGCAAACATACATATGCAAGCAATGAGAATCAAAAAGTGCAAATTTTCGAAAACAAGTTAAAAAATTTTAGAAACCAAAACATGCAAGAACGACGAAGAACACGAAGAACGACCCTTGAATGCTCGAAGAACACCAAGAACACGAAAATCATGAAACTTCACCAAAACAAACAAATAATATATCAAAATGACCGCATGACAACAAGGAATCTAAAAATGTAAACAAAAACATGAACAAATCAACAATCAACGCACAATGATCAAAAAATAACCGAAAATTTGAAAAGTTTAAAAAAAAAAAAAATTCAGATTCGCAATGATGAAAGCATTGATCGAAAAAAATGTTGGATACAAAAGATTCGAAATCATAAAATGAACACAACCCAACAAACGATATAGAAAACGGATCACCGAAACAAGATTTATCAAGAAAAATATGATCCGGGTTTTTGAAAAAGTCGAAGAACAGAAAAAATCACGAAAAAGAGAAAAGATTCAGAAATTTAAAGAGTTTAAGGGTTGAGAATTCATACCATTTCGTCTTGGATTGTCTTTGTTGTTCTCTTAGGACCCATAAATTTATATATAGAGAGAAAAATGAAGAAGAAAATGAGAGGAAGTGATGAAGGTAGAGAGAGAATGAGAGTCGGGGAAGAGAGAGACTGTGAGAGAGAGAAGAGAGTTGGTAGGAGGGAGTGTAGGTAGGTGATTATGAATATATATATGTTAGGTTTAAAATTTTGCACTGATATGAAAATAATAGGGTCAAAAATTTAAAAAGATGGGAAGTTGAAAGGATGGGCATTTATGAGAGGTTTTATGATTTGAAAAGCATTAAATGCTGAATGACACAAAGTACGATTGATGTGACATCTTGGTTTTTGAAAAAATGCTCCACTTTCCCTTTAAGTGTATGAGCAATTTTGACTAATTTTTGCACAAACACCAAAAACATCTATTTTGGTGTGAGTTTGGGGTGCAAGAAATATATCCCCAGAAGATAAAATTTTTCGAAAAACGTAAAACGAGGGAAAAAATTAATTGCACAAGTACCCTTGAACAATTAATGGAATGTCAAAAGACAAAGATTCCTACAATAAATAAGAACAATCATACCTGGTACTTGTGAAAAATTAATGCAATCAATCATTGATATTGAATTTTGAGCATTGAATGAGCCGCAATAGTAAATGCGCGCATGAAGGGGCGCATTACTCATCAAGGCGTGCAGAATGATATAGATAACATTACGTAATAGGTGCACAGAGATGTTTGAGCGCGCATAAGCATTTGAAGCGCATTAGATGCTGGGCGCGCATGAGATGCTAGGCGCGCAGGATAGTGAGGCGCGCACAGTGAATCTTATGGCGCATGAAGTTTCCTTGAAACTTTGAAATGATTTAACATTTGAACCTAGTTTACTCATAACTCAACAAAACATAAAATCATTAGTATTGACAAAACTATATTGAATTTAGTTGAGTTCAAGCATACCCATTTCACCTCTCAAAAACGTGAACCGTTTCGCGTCAAGTGCTTTTGTTAAAATATCGGCGATTTGATAGTCGGTTCCCACGTGTTCCAAATGAATATTGCCCTTCTCCACGTGGTCTTTGAGGAAGTGATATTTGATGTTGATGTGCTTGGTCTTTGAGTGCATGACAGGATTTTCAAAAACCGCAATTGTTGATGTATTGTCGCAGTAGATGGGACAATTTTCTTCGATGATATCATAGTCCACCAATTGCTGCTTCATCCAAAGTATTTGACAACAACAACTTCCCGCAGCGATATATTCGGCTTCGGTTGTTGAGACAAATACAGAAGCTTGTTTCTTACTTGCCCATGACACAAGTCGATATCCGAGGAAATGACAAGTGCCACTAGTGCTTTTCCTATCAATGGTGCATGCTGCGTAATCCGCATCTGAATAACCTACAAGTTTAAAGTTCGAATCTTTGGTGTACCAAAGTCCAAGGTTAACAGTACCGGAGAGATATCTTATAATACGTTTCACAGCAATTAAGTGTGCTTCTCTAGGGTCGGATTGATAACGAGCACAAACACAAATACTAAACATAATATCGGGCCTACTAGCAGTAAGATAAAGGAGTGAGCCAATCATACCTCGATAGAGCGTTTGATCAACACGTTTACCTTTTAAATCTTTGTCGAGTTTGTTGCCGGTGGTCATTGGAGTATCGTATGATTTAGCATTTTCAAGTCCAAACTTCTTGATTAAGTCCTTTGTGTATTTGGCTTGATTGATAAAAATGCCTTCACTCATTTGCTTGATTTGAAGCCCGAGGAAGAATGTGAGTTCTCCCATCATGTTCATTTCAAACTTGCTCTTCATTAGTTTCGCAAAGCGCTTGCACAACAATTCATTAGTAGAACCAAATATAATATCATCAACATAAATTTGAACAAGTAATTTATGACCATTATGTTTGGCAATGAAAAGAGTTGTATCGATTTTACCGCGAGTGAAGCCTTTTTCGATGAGAAACTTGGATAGTGTATCATACCATGCTCTTGGTGCTTACTTGAGTCCATACAAAGCTTTCTGGAGTTTGTACACATGATTTGGAAATTGAGAATCTTCAAATCCAGGTGGTTGAGCTACATAGACTTGTTCTTGGAGTTCACCATTTAGAAACGCGCTCTTCACATCCATTTGATATAACTTGAAGTTCTTGTGAGCGACGTAAGCTAGAAATAATCTGATAGCTTCAAGTCTTGCTACGGGCGCAAAAGTTTCATCGTAGTCAATTCCTTCTTCTTGCCTATAGCCTTGTGCAACCAACCTTGCCTTGTTTCTTGTGATGGTTCCATTCTCATCCATCTTGTTCCTAAACACCCATTTCGTACCAATCACTCCATGATCATTTGGTCTTGGAACTAGAGTCCAAACCTTACATCGTTCAAATTGATTGAGTGCTTCTTGCATTGCAACAACCCAATTAGGATCCTGGAGCGATTCATCAGCCTTCTTCGGTTCAATTTGAGAGATGAATGCAGTGTAAGCATCAAAGTTTGTAGCTCTCCTTGTACGAACACCAACGTTTAGATCACCAATGATATTATTGATTGGGTGACCTCTAACCTCACGAATTTCAGGAGGTAAGTTAGGTTGAGTCGTAGTAACTTGAAGGTCTTCAATTGGTACATCTTCACCAGAGTCTAAATCATCAAAATTTGGGGGTTGAATTGGTGTAGAGTTGAAACTTGGGTTTACACCAGATGCAGCTGAAGATATAGGCGCATGAGAGGAATTATGAGGCGCATCATTGGAATGAGGCGCAATAGAGGATTCACCAGGCGCATTATAAATTGAATTAGGCGCATTTGATGTAGATGGATTTCCTTGTGTTGATAGATTCTGATCTTGAGTGGGCGCAACATGAATAGGAGCACCTGTATCATTTAGCTCAACAGAATCATCAGCACCATTTGGAGCCAAATGTGGCTCAAGGAGAGAATGTTCATCAAACGTAACATGTACAGATTCAACTATCACTAAAGTAGATCTATTAAAAACACGAAAAGCTTTAGAGTGTTTGGCATACCCAACAAAAATACCTTCATCGGCTTTGGCATCGAATTTACCTCTATGTTCGTTTCCGTTGTAGAGGATATAACATTTGCAACCAAAGATCTTGAAGAATGCAATGTTGGGAGTTCTACCACGGCAAAGTTCATACGGAGTCTTGTTGTAAAGTTTTTTGATGAGGGAACGATTTTGAGTAAAACATGCAGTGTTGATAGCTTCTTCCCAAAAGTACTTAGGCAATTTAGCTTCAGCTATCATCGTCTTTCCCGCTTCAATCAACGTCCTATTCTTTCTTCCAACAACGCCATTTTGTTGAGGGACTCCGGCGGTTGAAGAGTTGTGATCTATCCCATGATCTTCACAATATCGAGCAACACCGTTGTTTTTGAATTCTGTTCCATTGTCGGATCGTATACTAACGATGTCATCTTTTTTTTGGGTTTGGAGAATTCGAAATAAGGTAGTGAGAATATCATAACAATCATCTTTTGTAATCATCATCTCCACCCATGTATATCTTGAATAATCATCCACCACAACTAGAGTATACTTGTTTCTTCTAATACTTGCGGTTGTAACTGGTCCAAATAGATCAATGTGAAGCAATTGCAAACATCTAGTAGTTGAAGGATTTGACTTGCTTGAAAATGACTGCTTCGGTTGTTTGCCAAGTTGACACGCGGCGCACTTTTTGTCATGATGATCAGCAACCTTAGGGAGTCCTTTAACAAGGTTATTCCTGCTGAGTTTAGATAGATATTTGAAGTTCAAGTGACTTAAGCGCTTGTGCCACAGCCAACTATTTTCGTTCACACTTTTTGCTACAAAACAAAGATTAGTACTAGAGTTCATACTATGGAAATCAATAATGTAAATATTTGTCTTACGATATCCCGTGAGTAATGTAACTCCAGTTTTGCCATTCTTGATAAGACATTGAGTTGAGGTGAAATGGCATTCTAATCCTTTATCGCAGAATTGAGATATGGATAATAAATTGTGCTTGAGCCATTCGACGAGAGAGACTCTTTCAATGCACACTTTGTCTTTCTTGAGCTTTCCATATGCAACAACTTGACCTTTGTTATTATCACCAAATGTAACTGAGGGACCTCTTTCTTCATGGACATCTTCTAATAAGGATTCATCTCCAGTCATGTGTCTTGAACACCCACTATCGAGAATCCATTCATAATTTCTAGCTTTTGAAGATCCAGCCATGAAACAAAGAACCTGAAATATAGACATTTAAGCAGGTCCCCTTTATTCCTTTTGGGTCCTAGGGTTAGCAACTTTTGACAACCCACTCTTGCTTGACCTTAGGGTTTTTACGTCCTTTGGCATTGGGAGTGAATCGTAAAAGGCATTCCACGGCCTTGTGTCCTGAACAATCACAAATGGAACAATGATGAAAGCCACCAATCACATGAGTTTTCACAAACTCTTTACTTTTCTTAGGGATGGCATTCTTCTTTGGGTCAGATGAACTAGCCTTAACAAAATCTTTATTTTGAAATTTTGGAGCGCTTTTTCTTGGAGGGCGCATAGGGCTAGGAGGCGCACAGCGATGAGGCACGTGGCTCTTAGGCGCATAATGAGAACTTGGAGAAGGAGCGCGCCTATTTTCAAGAATGATTTTGCTAGGAGATGGTTCATCTGTAGCTATATCTTTCCCTTTAGCATTCCCAAATTGCTTCGTTGGGTAGACATAATGGAATGTTTGTCTCTTGACTTTTTCCTGTCCTTTACCCATTGAAATAGAATGTTTTTCCTTAGGAATTTCAAAAGTTGGTTGATGAGTAAATTCACTATCTCTTTCAGCACAAACATCACATTTAAAGTTGTCACTAGTTGATGAGAATCCCAAGCCACTTTTATCACCACTGACTTTTTGGGACTCAAATATATTCTCCATAGTGACACGAGAATTGGACCACTCATTATCTTTTTAAGATCAGTAATTTGAGCAACCAATTCATCGTTTTGAACTTTAAGAAGTGAGTTATGTTCTGTTAGAAAAGTGTTTTTAACAGTAAGAGGAGTCATGCTCTTTATCTGTTCCTTAAGGAGGGTGAGTTCAGATTTAAGTAGAGATTTCTCGGTCTTAAGCTGGGAAATTTCATCACATGATAGTGCTAAAGCTTCCTTCATACTATCAAATCTAGTGATTACCTTTTCAGCCTTTTTGAACAATTTTTCTTGTTCAGCAATCACTTCATCATCATTGATTTTGGAGATTGGAGCAGTTGGTTCAACTTGAGGTCTAATGTATGCTCCTTTTCTCAACTTGTTCCTTGCACTAAGATCACATCGAGAGAATAACAATCCACCATCGCTTTGAGCCGGAGTGAGAAATCCTTGTTCAACGAGCTCGCTGATGGTTGGTCCTTTCTTCCTTTTCACTTCTTGAAAACCTGGAGATTTCTTGATAGGTTTATTCAAGGCATTCATATCAGGAACATCCTTGGAGAAGTCATCGTCAGAATCATAAGTATCAACTTCATCATCATTTGCCATCAAACAAACGAGTCCATCATCGGAATCTTCATCGCTCTCATATGAGTCTGTTTCAATCCAAGTGTTCTGCTCATTTGCTGGTGCTTCTTCTTCCGCAACCATTCCCTTGTGTCGAGTGAATTTGGGAGTGAACTTGGGAGTATGGCTGCTCTTCTTCTGCATATATTCAAATTTTGGAGTTAGGCAGCTTGAAGCAAAGTGTCCTGGTTTCCTGCAATTAAAACAAACAAGGTCTTCTTTTCTTTTTGAGTCACTGCTCCTCGTGAACTTTGGAGGAGCTCTGCTGGTAGATCCTTGAAATTTGCTGGTTAAGCCGGGCTTGGTAAATTTTCTAAACTTCTGGAATCTCTTCACAAATAAAGCGAAGTCTTCATCGTCCATATCCAATAGCTCAGAAGTAGAAATTTTTGGATCTAAACTTTTCTCATCTTGTACCGGCGTAGGAGCAGGCGCAGGTGCAGGCGCAGCTTCTCTGTGCACCACCATAGCCATAGATTTTGACTTTCCTTCAGTTTCGCTGATTCGTTCATAAACCTTGAGATTTGCATAAAGGTTCCTTAAAGTCCAAACATCTAAAGTTCCGGCGTCTTCAAGAGCGCTAGATTTATGAAGATATCTGGAGCCAAAAGCTTGGAGAAAATTTACATTCAAATATTTGTTCGAAAACTTCATGCCAAGTGAAATACATAGATTGATGATTTCACAATAGCGTTCATAAGTTTGTCTTAAGGTTTCACCGGGGAGTTGGGAGAAATTATTGAATCTCTTTTGCACTTCATATTTCTTGTTCTCCTTGCAAACAGTGTCTCCTTCTATATGCTCTTCAATATCATCCCAGAGCTCATTTGCAGTAGCACAATGCATGACTTGTTGTTTCATAGCCGTGCTTAGAGTGCTGAGAAGTATGTTTCTTGCTTTGCCATCATTTGCAACTCTTCTTGTTTCTTCCTCAGTCCATTCCTCTTTTGGTTTCTTGACGGTTGGTTGAACAGCATTTGTGCGCGGATTTGGATTCGCTTTCATAGGAATGTAAGGTCCATAAACCATGGTGTCATGAAGTCTTTCATCGATTGAGTTGAGATGAGTTAAGATGCTGAATTTCCACACGTCAAAATGATCTTCATCAAAGAGCGGAATGTGAGTGTAGTTTGCAGTTGCCATAGGTTTTGAGTTTGCCATTTAGAATCGGCACTCAAGCTGTTAAGCTTGAAAAACGAAAATGTTTTATAAAGGTGTTTGCTCTGATACCACTTGTTGGTCCCAAAGGGTAACAAGGGTATGGAAAATAGCTAGAGGGGGGGTGAATAGCTATTTTAAAATTCTTTTCGTACCCTTGAAAAATTCAATTGCAAGTGCGCACTTTATCAAATAAGCGTTATGATATGCGCCTAAGTGAGTGAGTGAAATGCACAGCGGAAGTTAGTTAAGAACCAGGCGCAAAATGATAAATGGGGGCGCACACACACTCTAAGTATTTTGGCTCAAAGTGGGTGAAATAAGGAACTAAGGCAAATTTGTTAACAACACAACACAATTCAGTTCAATCAATCTACAATGAGTAAACAAGAAAATAGTGAGTGAAGATAATAACTTGAAAGTAAATGACAAGATAATAACACAAGCTATTTGGAGAGGTTCGATCAATGAAAGATCTACGTCCTCTGCCAAGATGGTTAGTCTTGAATTTCTAATGGAGATCTTATATAAAGAGTGAGTGTTACAAATTACAACTTTTGAGCTTATACACTAATCTCAAGATCTATTTCTATGAAAGAACAAATCCAAAACAATAACCGGTGTATCTCTAAAAGAAGGATCTAAGTGATCAAACTTAAAGAGGTGCGTGTGTGATTTTAGTATCAAGGCTCTTTAGATCTTTATGATTTAGAGCACAATAAAACTAAAGTGTTATAGCTTGAAGATCTGGGCTAAGGATGAAGGTATGAAGATGTTCTTGAGGAATTCTAGAAAAACAAAGGCAATCTTCAAATCTTCAACAAATGCTTTGAGAGAGAAATTCTTGAAATTCTTAGCAAAACTCAGCAACTTCAAAATGTTGAAGTTATGGGGTATTTATAGTGAACTTCCAAAAACTAGCCGTTGGAGATCCTTGTGGATAAGACGTGCTGTCGCTCGTTGATTGGAGCATGCATATATTATGGCCATTTTGACACTCAACATAAATGTGACCGTTGTGGACACGTGTCAACAGATTAGGCGCATATGCATCTTTTAACCACCGTTAGATCATTGGCGTAATTTGAATTCTCTTCAAGTCTTTGAATCTTCAATAAATCACTGAGTGCTGAATAAACACTTTGAGGCGCATTGAGCCAAAAGGCGCACAGTATGTGTGCGCTAAACCAAGGGGCGCAGAGGCGCGTAACATAGCTAGCAAGAAATCCTTATGCGCGCGCTCTGAAAGGCGCATGGCGCGTAGGTGCATGGCTCAGACTGAAAATGTGATTTTCTTGAGAATCTTCATCTTCTTGCCCTATTTCTAAGCCTATTCTATAACAATGGACAACCTAAAAAATGAACTATAAATACTACTTACATGTGGGTCTAAAGTCCATGAAATAGAACTTAGGTGATGGATCAATCAAATCTAATAAATCCTATTACACTAAAACCGAGATATATGTGGGCATACCCAACACAGACCAATGTTATGGTCCGGTTCCACCAATTACGCATGTGTCACCTCAGGTGGCGGATCTACGATTTCCAAACACCGGGTGCACAATTTACACTAAATAACTTCATACCAAAAAATTTCAAAACGCAATTATATTCAAGTACATAATTAAGTACATAAGTTCAAAACAATTGTCTCATAAAAGAAAACAATACATTTACAAGACACTTTAAAAAATTGGGTTGACCGGGTGCACGTGTACCCCCTACTAGCATGCAAGATCCGCCCCCGGTCACCTCCAACAAAGTTTCCAGCGGCTGCTCTGATATCCAACTATCAAAATACTTTTTAAAAAAAGTGTTCTCTTGTGAGAACACCTAAATCCGTCTCGTAGAAGAGACGGGTCGACCCATGACCCGTGTACAGCATTCTCTGCGAAGCGTAGGATCCCAACTCATGCTCCACTCAAAATCTGCCATGTGGCAGTGACACATTGGCCCTTTTTTTCCCAGAAAAAAAATTGTTTTTTTTCGTTTTTATATTTTTTTGTTTTGAATGTTTTTTTCGTTTGCCAAAAATAATACTTAGTACAACTAAATGTAACAACTGTGTTATTTATAAAGTAATATTGTTTAACACTAACAATAAATATGTGTAACACTAACTATAAATATGTGTAACACTAACAATAACTAAATGTAATTATCGTTATACTGAAATGTAATAGTGTTTTTCCAGAATATTTTTTATTTTTGAGTATTTTGAACCCTTGTAATTTATTATTTGAAAACATATATATATATATACACTATTATACAAGCAAACGTAACTGTTTTACAATGTTATTATACAAGTAAAATGTAACATTCGTTTATAAAAATTGTTACTTTCTTATTTTTACATTGTTACTAACATAAGTGTTTTTAGTTCTAAAGGGTAAATAGTTGAATTATTATTTTTCTATACATATGTGTTACAATTATGTATAAACACTGTTACATATAAGTAACACGTTCGTTACATTTTAGTTGTAATAAGTATTACTTTTGGCAAACGAAGAAAACTTAAAAAAACACTGTTACTTTTCTGTATACATGTATTACTTTTATGTATACAAACTGTTACATATAAGTAACACGTTTGTTACATTTAGGTATAGTAATATTTCTTTTGACAAACCGAAAAAAAAAACAAAAAAACAAAAAAATATAAAAATTTTAAAAAAGCAATTTTTTTTTTTTTTGGGCCTGTGGGTCATGGGTCAAAATGACCCATCTCTACTATGAGACGGGTCATGGTGTTCTCATACAAGTTTTTGTCAAACTTTATTCTAAAAAATAAGCCACAGACCCAAATTTTCATTTAAAAAAAAACAACCAAAAAAAAAAGAAGAATAATCAATCTAGTTATCGGATTTCGAACCGCTGCACCCAAGAGTTACCTTCACCCAATGGTGGAGATTGGAGCCACCTCATTTTAGCTACACCCAACGGTTGAGATGTGGCCGAGCTCGTGGGACCCACAAAAAATTGAAATCATCCTAGCCGCACAGATGATAAGTGTGTGTATGTGGCCTTGATCGGAGCCGTTGGGTGGAGGGGTGGAGCTAACTCGGTGGAGCGGTTCCGGGTCCTCTAGTTATCTGGTTCATCAATGTCAGACCCAAGTTCAATCTATTCAGATAAAAAAATTAATTGCTGAAAACTTTTAAGAAAACAAATGGTATCATAGGCAACGGCGGAGCCAGAAATTTCTGGCAACAGGGATAAAAGTTACAAAATAGTTTTTTGTTTTTTTTAACTGTATGAAAAATAAAGTAGGAGAGAGAAAGTGGGTAGAGAATTTTCGTTGTGAGAATAACAAGTGGGTCCCATTGTCTATTTTAAATAATAAAACAACTAAGAAACTTAATCCGTGACAGACTAAAAGGGAAAGTAAGAACTTTAAACTGGGACGGATGGAATATAGTGTATTATTACTTTTATCTCAAATGGGGCAAATTTCAAAAAATTGCACTAAATCCCCAATTATTTGTAAAACTAGTAGGTAACGCGTGCTTTGTACGGGAAACTAATTTATCAGTTTTTTGCTATTTTGTTTTTTTGCTATTTTTATTTAATAAAGAAACATAATATTTTTGGGTATATAAGTATATTGTATATGAATTAAAACATTTTCATACAAATTTAGGACAATTGTGTTAAATTTTTTTAGCTTTTGTTGCATATAGTTTGTATTTATTATGATAATAAAACTTGAAATTAAAGATGATTTATTATTATTATGAATTAACTTTTAATTCTATACATGATTGACTTAATAATATTAGCTATTGTCCAATAAATTATTTTTTATTAAATATACACATTATAATTAGTAAAAATAAAAGTCTATAGTGTACATATAATGTATTAATAGAATAATAAATTAATTAACTAATAATATTAATAGTAATAATTTTTATATCTAGTAACTGTTATGATTAATTAATACTCCCTTTTTTAGAGTAAGAGTCATACTTTGCTTATGCACACTTATTAAAATATAATAGAAAATGGGTAAACATTGCAGGTGGGCTGATAATATAGATGTCCAAAACACAATTCATAGTGCAAGTGGACAATATATAAGTTAGTAAGTTTGGTATTTTTTTTAATTATAGAAGCATTAGAAAGAAAATATAGTCCAAAATACTATTCATATTTTCTTATAATTTGTCAATTTGAGAAAGACTCTCTGGAATATATTAAAATAGAAAGTAGAACTCTAACTCTTAGACGGAGTGAGTACTGCCAATACTAAATATTAGCATATATTGTATAATTGTTAAATGATACTATTAATAATAGTTAATTTATATAACAATTATGGTTAACTAATACTATTATTAATAGCAATAATTAATATATATATATATATATATATATATATATATATATATATATGATAAAAATTATGATTAACTAATACTATTAATTAATAATATTTTTTAATAATTTAATAATTAACTCTAATTAAAAATATATAAAATATAATAATAGTTTACTATTAATAATTAATTATTATTTTCTTAATATTAATATTAGCTAATACTATTAATTACTACATAAGGTAACTACTATAGTTAACTATTGTTAACTATTATAGTTAACTATTACTAATAATAGTAAGAGTTAACTTTAATAGTTAACTATTATAGTAACTATTACTATTATTATTAGTAGTAATAGTTAACTATTACTAATAATAGTAATAGTTACTATAATAGTTAACTATAATAGTTACCCTATATAGTAACTAATACTATTAGTTAAGAAAAAGAATTTGAAAAGTCACATATTTATGTTGGTAGGATTGATGTGGCATCACCATATGTAAGCTTTTCTATAATTTTTCCACATGTCAACACTATAACTCTCCTCACCAACTTTAATATATATATATATATATATATATATATATATATATATATATATATATATATATATATATAGATTTGCACTAGTTTTTTTTTAAAAAAAAAAAAAAACCGATGGGGGAACCCCCCCTTTGCCCCCATGGTAGCTCCACCACTGATCATGTTGGAAAAATATGTTGTGTGTGAAGGAAATTGTTTATATTTTCTTACATGAATCATTTGTCGTTTGGCAAAGATTATTGTGGGTTCATGTTTCACTCCGTGTGAACATTGAAATGGTATATCTACATGTCCAATTTAAGAATGGATGAGAAAGATATAATACCTCAAAATTGGTGGGTTGAAATTGTAACTTTTGAATTTAACTCAACCATTGATGTGCCATGACACCCAAATTAATAGATGGATTAATTGGGATCATTACCTTGGAGTTGTGGTTACAAAAATGTGGAATAAAACCACATGAATACAAGAGTAATGACTCTCATATTAATAGATATTAATTGGGCATTCATTTTGATTTTGTTGGTTGAGCTATATATTGAGATACTCACAACTCTTTGAAAAATAAGAGAAAAAAGATGAGAAAAAGAAAAACACACAAAAGAGAATTTCCATCAATCTTCTTCATCCCTCTTGCAATTTTGTTCTTCCTCTTTCTTTGGCATCCTTGAATAATTGGAATGGTGATTTTGTCCAAGCATAATTCATTTCGCCGGAAGGCTCAAGTGCGGAGTTGCATCCAGTCAATCCGTTTTATCCTGGGAGACTAACGCCCGTCAAACCTCAAGCACTCATAGAGAGGGGTATGAATTAGTCTCAAGGAGAGTGTTGGTTTACACGACTTGGATACAAGTGGATAAATACGGTTTTATCGCTTCTTTTCATGTTTTCATTATTTCAATTTGTAATTATAATTTCAAATATATTGTAATCGTTGTCCTTTCAATATTTACAAGATTTTATCCAACAATCTTAAGATTAATTCACTTGTTGAGAAAGGATTGCAGATTACATGGATCTTCTGGCATGGTGGCTACGGGAGAAAGAATGAAAGACGATGAGGAACAATGGGAAAGAAAGCAAGAAAATTTTTGCACAGATTTTTCTTGACCAGCTGTAGTAAAATAGCATTTCCTGCTTCGTTAACCGTTGGATTGGGCTGAAACTTTTTGTGCATGTTCATGACCCATAAGAGAAGATTCTGAACGGTGACAATTGGAATCTATAATTTGTAGATGGAGATAAAAATTTTGGAAGAGAGAGAAGTTTTGTGAACTAAAAACGCTAATATTTCCATTTGTTTAATGAGATTAACAAATATGGAATGATTGATGCTTCGTGACATCAAATATGTTTCAATGGTTGTATTTACTAGTTAAGGCTATGCCTATTCTAGCGGAAATACATCATGTGATACGTCTCTTATGGTTCATTTCGTATGAATCATAGTGAAGAGATTGGAAAGTTCATTGAAACTAAGAACGTTGGAAGATTAAGTCTTTAACGTTGAGTTGACAAAGATAATAGGTCTTCTTGAGAGAAGATGTTAAAACTTATTATTGTCAATAGTGACAAATATCATAAAGATTAACATAATAGATCTTCATGAAAAGAAGTTGTTGAAATCTATTATTGTTAATAGTGACAAAAGTCACAAAGATAAAAACAATAGAGCTTCTTGAAAGAAGTTGTTAAATCCTATTGTTGTTGATGTTGACAAATGACACAAAATATTTAGAAGGATGGCTTCTAAAGAAAGTGCATTTTGTGAATGAGAATGTAAGTTTCTCTAATTTGGAGGTACTCCATGTTGATATTCCAGTTAATCTTCCGTCCCACATTTAACGGAATTCTGGAAGCTTCTATCTTGCACGAGTGAGTCATTGTGATTAGGAAACTTGTTGTATTTTGGTGATAGGATATTTTGTTAGGTTCACATATCTTTTCCATATTTTTATCCTTTCTTCTTTATCAAGAAGGTATGTAACTTGTATATAAGAGGGCAGTATACAGAGAATAAAAGATCAAGCATTCATATTTTACATGGCATCTAGAGCTCGGTTTTGATCCAACCGGCTGCCTCAAAACAAAACACGATGCCTGATAATACAAAAGCTTCCGCTAGCAAAGGAATTACCGTGGATGTAATGTCACCATACTACATCCATGCGTCTGACAACCCCGGCCAAATTTTCGTAAGCGAAATTTTGTGAGACGGAAATTATGGTGACTGTGTGAATGAAATGAGTAATGCCCTCTTTGCCAAAAACAAAATAGGTTTTGTTGATGGTTCAATCCCGATGCCAAAAGAAAGTGAGGCTGAGTGGATGTTATGGAAGAGGTGCAATGCGATGGTCAAAGGATGGCTGAACAGTGCCATGGACAAGGAGATTCGGAACAGCGTGAAGTATGCCCAAACTGCTGAAGAAATCTGGGCAGACCTTGAAGAACGATTTGGGAAAGAAAGTGCGCCGCGGACCTATGAACTCAAAAGAGAATTGACATTGATAAGGTAGGAGAACCTCTATGTATCCTCTTATTACACAAAATTAAGAGGCATATGGGACGAGGTGCAATCAATTTCGCCCATGCCAAAGTATGAGTGTGGGAAATACACATGTGAAATATCCAAGAAGTTACAAGCGTTGAGTGATCAAGAGCGCCTATATGAATTCCTCATGGGATTAGATGAGTCCTTTGGCACTTTGAAAACACAAATTCTTAGTACCAAACCGACTATGAATCTTGGGACAGCGTATCATTTGGTGTCGGAGGATGAAGCCCAAAGGCAAATCGCATTTGCACGAAAGCCCAGCATCGAAGCAGCAGCCTTACAAACTACACTTACAAAAGAAGGGAAGGCCAACGTGAGCGGCCAAGGTGTACTCACTGTGACAGAATCGGCCACACCAAAGAAAATTGTTACAAACTGGTGGGATATCCGACAGACTGGAAAAAGGGGGCTGCTGACCGGAAGAAAGGACCACGGGCAGGTGTGGAAAGACGTAGCACACAAGGACCAAGGGTGGCACAGGTGAAAGAAGTTGGATCAACTAAATCAAAAGGTGCGGAGAAGAGTCCCATTGTCGGATTAAACAATGAGCAATATGCAAGGTTCTTGGAGTTTTTTGGAGCAGAGAAGACAACAAGCAGTGAAAACCCCAACCCAGCAAACGTTAACATGGCTGGTAAGCTATTTTCTAATAAACCTTGGATAATCGACTAGGGAGCAACGGAACACATTACATGTAATTCGGATTTTCTCACGAGACAGACTAATCATGTCACCAACTTACCCGTTCAATTACCGAATGGAGATCATATTCCAGTCAAAGGCATTGGGAGTACTCACTTACCAAATGGCCTTGAGCTAGACCATGTTCTGAACATACCGAATTTTAAGTTCAATCTTATTTCAGTAAGCCGAATAACAAAGGGGTTAAATTGTGCACTTACATTTTTTCCAGACTTTTGTGTGATGCAGGACTTACGCTCGAGGAACCTGATTGGAGTGGGTAGCCAACAGAATGGACTGTACCATCTAGAGTCAGCAAAGAAGGGAGGTATGGCTCTATCTGTCAAAGTGGGAACTCAAGTTTGGCACCAGCGATTAGGACATGCCTTTGATGTTAAGCTCCAGAATATTCAGTGTTTGAGCATTCATAGTAGTATTGATTACTGTGATTCTTGTTTAAGGGAAAAACAATCCCGTAATTCCTTTCTTTCGAGTTTTATGAAAACTAATTCCTGTTTTGAACTTCTACATTGTGACATTTGGGGAAAATACAATACTGCCTCTTTTACTGGTGCACATTATTTCTTATCTATTGTTGATGAGTTTAGTAGAACCACTTGGGTCTATCTCATGAAGAATAAATCTGAAGTTGCATATTATCTGCCTCTATTTTGTAACATGGTTCGTACTCAGTTTGAGAAACAAGTGAAACGGATTAGGGCAGACAATGGTGATGAATTTCAGTCTAATTACATGTTGGATTATTACGCTAAGAATGGTATGGTCCTTGAAACATATTGCACTGATACGCCTCAACAAAATGGGGTTGTTGAGCGTAAGCAAAGACATCTCCTTGAGATTGCTCGGGCTCTTAGATTTGAGGCGGGATTGCCGTGCGATTTTGGGGAGAATGTGTTCTTACTGCAGCATATATTATTAATAGATTGCCCACACCCGTTCTATCCAACAAAACTCCTTATGAAGTTATGTTGCACAAATCACCCACATATGAGCACATGCGTGTTTTTGGTTGTCTTGTGTATGAAAAGGATAACCGAAAGGGAAAAGATAAATTCAGCAAAAGGGGAGACATTGTGTATTTGTGGGGTACCCTCTTTCTCAAAAGGGGTATCGAGTATATGAGTTGGAGAGTGGGAAAATTTACACAAGTAGAGATGTCCAGTTCTTTGAATCCATGTTTCCGTTCAAAACTGGAGATAACTCAGTTCATGCTAAGAGAGCACAAGAATGGGTTGGAGACTTTGAAGACACTGTTATTCAACCAGATGAGAATGCAGAAGTGCATGTGCAGCCAGCATATACATTACAATCGGACGCGCCTGAAGAAGACACCATTGTACAATCAGATGAGCAGCCGGATGTACAACCAGTAGGCAGCACAATGAACGAAAACATGCAGCCCAGCCTTCGCAGAAGTGAACGGAAACACCAAAAGCCAAGTCACTTTCAAGATTTTGAAGTCCAGTTACCTCAGTCCATTGATCATGAGCTACCCACTTCCAACTCGGGATCCTCGACGGTACATCCTCCATCTCATTTTGTTTCGTACAAAAGATTTTCAAATAATCATAAATGTTTCTTGGCGGCCATCACTTCTCGTGATGAGCCAAAGTTTTTCCATCAAGAAATCAAACATCAAGAATGGTGTGAAGCTATGCAAAAGGAGATTCAGGCACTTGAAACCAATGAAACATGGACTTTGGAGCACTTACCCCTGGGAAAGCGGGCGATTGATTCCAAGTGGATATACAAAATAAAGTACAAACCCAATGGCGACATTGAACGTTACAAAGCGCGCCTAGTTGCCATAGGCTTCACATAGATTGAAGGCATTGACTTTCATGAAACTTTTGCACCGGTAGCAAAATTAGTCACATTTCACACGCGCCTAGCCATCGCAGCCAAGAACAATTGGGTCATTCACTAGTTGGATGTCAACAACGCCTTCCTTCATGGAGATCTCGCTGAAGATGTCTACACGAAGATCCCTCAAGGCTTTGCTCGACAAGGTGAAACACGCGTCTGCAAACTTCGCAAGTCTCTCTACGGCTTACGACAAGCATCACGAAATTGGTATCAAAAGTTCACTTAAGCATTATTGGCACGTGGGTTTCGACAGTCAAAGGCAGACCACTCTTTGTTCATTTTTGAAAAGGGAGAAGCATACTTGGTGGCTCTCATTTATGTGGATGACGTGATCCTCGCAGGAAATAGTGAGGAAACAATTCAAAGTGTTAAGCACTATCTTGATGATAAGTTCAGTATTAAAGATTTGGGTCCATTAAAGTATTTTTTGGGCATAGAAGTTGCACGATCTACAGAAGGCATTGTACTTAGTCAATGTAAATACACTCTCGATATCTTGAGAGAAATTGGAATGCAAGGTAGCAGGCCAAGCAAGTTTCCCATGGAACAGAATGCAAAATTCATTCGTGACGACGCCACACCAGAGGTTGATGCGGGTATGTATCGTCGCCTTATTGGTAGGCTGCTTTACCTCACGGTTACCCGTCCAGATATTACATTCGCCGTTAACATGCTCAATCAATTCCTCAATTCCCCACATCAATCTCACTTGGATGCTGTCTATCGCATTCTACGCTATTTAAAGTCCTCACCTGGACAAGGAATCTTTCTTCCTTCTCACGGCCACTTTGATTTGGAAGCTTACTGCGATGCGGATTGGGGAGGATATGCCATGACACGTCGATTGAGTTTCGGGTATTTTGTTACTCTTGGTGGAGCGCCCATCTCGTGGCGAACTAAGAAGCAATCAGTAGTCGCCCGTTCATCTGCCGAAGCCAAGTATCGAGCAATGGCAACCACCGTGTGTGAGGTAGTTTGGCTCCGATGGCTTCTTCATGACTTTCGTGCTAAGCAAACTATGCCTACTCCGTTATTCTGTAATAATCAGGCTGCCCGTCACATAGCAACCAATCCAGTATTTCATGAACGTACAAAGCACGTTGAAATGGACTGTCACTTTATTAAGGAACGAGTTGAACTCCGGGATATTGTTCCTGTTTCTGTTTCAACAACTAATCAAGTAGCCGATATTTTCACTAAAGCCCTTGGTGCGGATCGATTTCATTTTCTTCTTGGCAAGTTGGGTGTTCGTAACCTTCACAGCCCAACTTGAGGGGAGTGTTGATATTCCAGTTAATCTTCCGTCCCACATTTAACGGAATTCTGGAAGATTCTATCTTGCACGAGTGAGTCATTGTGATTAGGAAACTTGTTATATTTTGGTGATAGGATATTTTGTTAGGTTTAGGAGATAGCACATATCTTTTCCATATTTTTCTCCTTTCTTCTTTATCAAGAAGGTATGTAACTTGTATATAAGAGGGCAGTATACAGAGAATAAAAGATCAAGCATTCATATTTTACACTCCAAGATGAAACTTCTAAACTTTGGAATAATTAACCTCAATTTATTATTTCATCAAGGAAATAAGAGGTGATAATTATGAGTTGTTACAAAAAATAAATTGTGTTAATTCTCCTATTGAATTAGTAATTTATTCTTGGATTGAATTTTCTAACTAAGTTAGAGAATTAAATTTGTAACAACAAATGTATAGTTTGAACTTAATTGTTGAAAATTAAAGCCAATATTTTGGAAAATGCTCCTTGTGTGGAGATAATTTCCAATGAAATGTGGGTGTTCCAAGTATTTTGGTCACCATCGTGAGAAGTTAGAAATTTTGTTGGCCTCGGCTATAAGTGATGGCAACAAAAGATTTTCTACTTAACTACTTGAACTTAGTGAGGTTTCGTAAGGAAAATCCTACAAAGTTGGTGGAAATGAGACGGATGTTTAAGCCGTGAGTGCGGTTAAATCATGTGCATTTCTTTTGTCGGAACTATATGCTTAACTTATGGTCAATTTCGTTATATGATGTATATAGTACCAAGGAAAAAGACAAAAGAATTGTTGGAGTCTTTGGACTATAAAATTAAAATCAAGAATGTTGGTGCAATGAAATTCATTGTAGGCCGTTTCTTGATTTTAAAATAGTAAACTCCATAAAGCGTAAAAATTCAATGAAAGAATTGAAATAGTCTTTCATAAAATCCATGTCGAATGGATGATGATAAGTGAAATTTTCAAGTTATGGAAATAATTGAAAAATTACTTTTCACTTGGAAAGATTTCAAGAAGCAACTCAAACATTAATGAATTGAAATGAATGTTGAGATGCTTGCTATTCATCTTTGTGTTGGAAAATAGAATAGAGCTTCGGATAAGAAGTTGTGTAACACTTCTTGTGATGAAAGCAAATGTGGTGGAGCATATTGAAATTCTTAAGGCAAAGACAAAGTTTGTCAAACTTGGTCAAAAGTCAAACTTGTTTGAAAAGTCAAACTTGTATGTGATATAGCTCGAGGGAGAAAGAAGCAACCCAGCTCCATAGATCCGCCCGGACCAAAGAACAGACCAGGCCGGATCCAGCTTTGCTTGGCCGTGCAGATGTCAAGACTCGGCCGTGCACGAATCAACGCAAAGGAAAGGCAGCCTCGACAACAATGGCAAGACCGTGCCAGATTTAGGGCACGGCCGTGCTTGGCAAGTCGGCCATAATAATAATTAATTGCAGAACTCCTTTTTGGTTTATTATTTGGGTATTTTTGGTATTGTTTTATTAGTCCTTTTTAGATTAGGGTTTTTAGTATTTCCTAGCCTTTAAATATTCCTTTCTTTCATTGTATTGAACACATTGTGATTTTGATATTTATTAAAGTTTGCTTCTTGCATCTTTGTGGGTTTAATCCCTTGAACCTTAATTGGTTTGTTTGAAGGTGGATTCCTTCGGAAGGTGGATTCCTTCATTTCTTCAAGAGCTTCATCTTCTTGGTGTTGTTCTTGCAAAACCCTAATTCATAGATTCGAATTGGGTCAATTAATTCGTTGATTCGGTTAATTGCTATCCTTTTATTTCTATTGTTATTCCGCTGCAACAACCTTTTACATCAATTGGTATCAGAAAAGGTTCGATCCTTGGAAGATGGCCAACGATATGCAAGACCTCATCGCCATGTTGACAGCAGGTATGGAACGGTTAACACAGGCGACTGCTACCGCATCCCAAGAAGCAGCCACGCGGCATACTGAACTTTTGACAGCAATAACGAATGGTATTGGTGGGCGTAACAATGAAAACCCTAGAAATCGGGCAGATCCTCGTGGGAAACACCTCCGCCGCGAAGATCTGGTTCAAGGGGATTTCCAAGATGGTGGTTTTTATGAGGCCAGGGTAGTTCCTCCTGCAAATCAATGACCCAAGATTCGGGCTGACATTCCGTTTTTCTCTGGTGAGTTGAATACTGAAGAGTATATGGATTGGCTTTCTGAAGTTGAAAAATTCTTTGATTTGATGCAAACTGAGGAGGATCGTAAGTTTCCTTATGTTGCCTATAAATTACGTGGGGGTGCTTCTGCCTGGTGGACGCAAGTGACGAGACAGCGAATTCGTAACAATTGGCCTCCGATTCGTCATTGGATAGATATTAAGACTGCACTGAAAGACCGTTTTCTACCCGATGATTTTGATCAAGAAATTTATCGTCAATTTTTGAAGTGTCAACAGGGTAACCGGACAGTCGATGAATATGCTCGCGATTTTTATGCCCGTTCCACCCGCACGGATGTGAATGAAACAGAATCTCTTCAAGTCGCACGATTCATCGAAGGTCTTCATCCTCCCATCCAAAATCAGGTAGACTTGTTTGTTACCCACTCACTCAGTGAAGCCATCACTAGGGCGAAAAAGGTGGAAAGCCAGTTGTCCTCTACGTATCTTTCCCCGGCCCCATATAACAAATTTGGAGAGGGCACTTCGGACAGTAGCAAGAGTCAACCTTCTGCGACTTTTCTTGCTATGAATAATACACAAACTGCAGCTGCGGGTTCTAGGAACGATGATGGTAAACATGTGACCCCCACCCCGACAACGGCCTCTGCTACTGGTGGTCAACAGAAGGAGAATCCCTATGCCAAGAGTTATGGAACAAGTGTTTTAAATATGGGGAAGCGGGACATATTTCTAGTGGTTGCTCTCGTCACAAGAATATTAATATGGTGGCTCGAGATGATGATCCTGATGATAGTAAGGGCGAGGAGTATGTATACGATCCTAATGTGGAAGATGAGGACGGAGACGAACATCATGTATGTATGGTTCGTAAGTTACCTACTCCCTCGGGGAAGGTTGACCCGGCACGTCATAACATTTTTCGTACAACTGGCAAGGTCATGGATATGGCGGTTTGCATCATCATTGATAGTGGCAGCAGTGAAAACTTGGTGGCTCATGGTTTGGTAAATAAGCTCAAGCTTGAGGTACGTGACCACCCATCTCCGTATGTTGTTGGTTGGATCAATGCTAATGGCTCGGTGAAGGTAACACATCAATGTCTCATTCCTTTTTCGATTGGTAAATATACGGATTTGATTACATGTGATGTTGTGGATATGAGTGCTTGTCAGTTATTGCTTGGTCGACCCTGGAATTTTGATGTTAGTTCCATGCATTGTGGGTGTACTAATGTGATCCGTTTGGCTACGCATGGACATCAGTTTGTTTTGTATCCATTGTAAGACAAGGAGGGTCGAGGGTGCAAAGGCAACGACAAACATATTAGCTCTCTTTGTATTTCTAAACATTTTGTTTCAGATTCATTGCCTAAGAAGTTGATCACGGGATGTTCTTTTATGGTACATGATTCGGGGACTAATCGTTTTGAAGAGGGGGTATATGATGTAGCTCGAGAGATAAAGAAGCAACCCAGCTCCATAGATCCGCCGGACCAAAGAACAAACCCGGCCGGATCCAGCTTTGCTCGGCCGTGCAGATGTCAAGACTCGGCCGTGCACGAATTAACGCAAAGGAAAGGCAGCCTCGACAACAATGGCACGACCGTGCCAGATTTAGGGCACGGCCGTGCTCGGCAAGTCGGCCAGAATAATAATTAATTGCAGAACTCCTTTTTGGTTTATTATTTGGGTATTTTTGGTATTGTTTTATTAGTCCTTTTTAGATTAGGGTTTTTACTATTTCCTAACCTTTAAATATTCCTTTCTTTCATTGTATTGAACACATTGTGATTTTGATATTTATTAAAGTTTGCTTCTTGCATCTTTGTGGGTTTAATCCCTTGAACCTTAATTGGTATGTTTGAAGGTGGATTCCTTCGTTTCTTCAAGAGCTTCATCTTTTTGGTGTTGTTCTTGCCAAATCCTAATTCGTAGATTCGAATTGGGTCAATTAATTCGTTGATTCGGTTAATTGCTATCCTTTTATTTCTATTGTTATTCCGCTGCAACAACCTTTTACATCAATGCAAACCGGGAATATCATTATAATAACTATTATAATTATATTTGTATTTTATTATTAGTTAGGTTGTAATTAGCATTTTAATTATTATTTTCGTTATTATTTTTAGTAGGATAATTTTAGAGGTTTCTAGGATAGATTTTGAGGAGATTTTATAGTTTTTAAGTCCTATTAGGTTACTATATAGGTTAGGGTTAATTTTAGTAGGTTTTAACTTCTTTTTCAAGTCTTATGGGCACTATAAAATAGGCCTCATATTGTAATCCGAAAATTAGAGAGTTGATATTGATTGTTTAGTTGATTGCTTTGCAATTGTGAGGTTAATTCCTTGAAGCTCTTTAGCTTGTTGAAGGTGGATTCCTTCGTGAAGGTGGATTCCTTCGTTTATTCAAGAATCTCATCATCTTGGTGTTTTTCTTGTCAAACCCTAATTCGTGGATTCGAATTGGGTCAATTAATTTGTTGATTCGGTTAATTGTTATCCGGTTACTTTATTTTATTTTAATTCCGCTGCAAACCCATTACATCAGTTGGTACGGCCGTGCAAAGCTGGATCCGGCCGGGTCTGTTCTTTGGTCCAGGCGGATCTATGGAGCTGGGTTGCTTCTTTCTCCCTCGAGCTACATCAGTATGAGAAGCAAAACTTGTTTGAAAAAGTTAAACATATTCCTTGTGTCTTGAGAGACAAAGGTAGATGTCATCAAGGATGTTATCATGATTTTTGAATGAATGAAATGGAAATTGTATCAACCGATGGGTTGAGTTGGTGACCAATAATGAGAATATGTCTCTTTAGTTTGATCACATTTTTTCATTCAAAAAGGAATTCAAACAAGATGTGAAATGTGTGTTGAACTACATCATCATATGATAAGCATAGTGATTTATTGTGATATGTATGGATTGTTCAAACACATAGTAATAATAATAATGCTATTGTTATTATTAATAAATTTTGTCTCATTGAATGGAGATGTTGAAAAACAACTTTAAAATGAGATAATAAGGATAAAACACTAATGAGTATAGTGTGTGTATAATATGTGCTTGTACACAAATTATCCACTTTGTAAACCACTATCAAATGGTGTTGATGAAAACAATAATAGCATTATTGCTATATTTTAGGACTAACCCAAAGATGTAGGGGTAAGTCTACTATGGAAAATAAATACCTATTGAATAGGTTACCCCAAGAAACAATGTAAATTCCGTATGAAGTATGGAAACGTAGGCTTACGTACACTTGTGAATGTGGGGGTAGTTCGCAAAGTAGAAAGTCCAACATCAACAAAATATATATTTTGGTACATGATGGTGGAGTATGTAAATTATGAGTTTTCATTATGATTGTCATATATTATTCAATGACTTTGAATATATATAAAACTAAGAAAATTAAAAACAAAATTAGAAATCAAGTATTGATGTCAAGTTCATGAATATGAACAAATGACACTTTGAGTGAAATAGATCAAAGTGATGCTTTGAATGAAATAGATCAAAGTAAAACCTAGAATAAAGTGTGCAAGTTAGTAAAATCACTAGATGATTTGAAACAAGCACAAAGAAAATGACATCAAAAACTTGATTTTCATGAAATAAAGTGGATTAATCAAATATGACATTAGTGGTAATGTCATGATGTTGATTAAATCTATCGAAGGTATGTTGAACTTGAAAGAAGTTTAGCTTACAAGACTTTTGGATTTAAAATTTCAAGAAGAACTAATGAATTTGCATTAAGCAAATTATGATATAGTTCTTGGAAATTTTGAAAAGGTCACGGGATATGGGTTTAGCGGATGCAATCCTTGAAGTGGAAATTTCTAATAAATTGAATGGACTTGCTTTAAGCTAGTCACATTGTGTGGATAATTCTTGAGAAATTAACAAGGATGATTTAGCAATGGCTAAAACCCGATAGGCATGAGTCAACATCTATTGTAGAATAGAGGTGACGTTATTTCTCAAGTTGAACACTCGAGAATTAATGAAAGTCTAGTGAGTTGGTACACTAGTAATCCTAAATATATTGTAAAAGTACTAAGGTACTTGAGATACAATCGACATCACGGATTACATTACACTAGACATCTATCGTTAATTGAAGGATATAGTGATGCTATTTGGATATATGAAATCAAAGACTTAAGGTCTACGAGTGGTTTCGTATTCTAATTAGCGGAAGCGACTATATCATGGAAGTTTTTTAAATAAATAAGTTATAAATAGATTCATAACAGAATCTAAGTTTATAGCTTTAGATAAATGTGGTGAGAAAGCCGATAGGCTACGCCAATTTATAGAAAATATTCAAATGGATAAAGCTTGTGCTAGCAATTTGTTCTATTGTTATAAGTCAATCGATGATTTATTGAACAAAAAGCACTATGTATAATGGTAGGCCTTGATATATATGTCAAAGACGTAACACCATTAAGAAACTACTCTCTGCTAATTTGGCTATGTAAAGTCAAATGAAAAACGGATCCGTTAACCAAAGGGTTAGAACCAAGAGTTAGTTGTAAATTATGGAGGGGAATGAGACATTAAGCCTATTAGAGTTGATCACAGCGGAAAACCCAATCTAGATGACTGGAGATCCCAAGAACTAGATTTAAAAGGGACCACCTAACTGTTAAAAGACTCGCGCGTCACTGTGGGGGTCAAACCCCCAAGTCCATTCCTATTAGTGACATCCCGAAGGGACAAGGATAAGCCTATGGCTTTTAATGACTCTTACGCATCGAGAAAGTCGAGTGGGGTAATACGGGTTACCTTCAAGAAGTCACCTATATGAGAGAGAAGAGGGGCCGCTTCGAGGAGAATTGTGTGAGGCTCAATTCTTAGACCCTCTCGCAGAACCAGGCATTATGTTCAGGGCCATGAACGAACATAGCTATGAGAAATGAAATATGTTAGGACATTACTTGTGTCTAGTATATGATCGGCTACACAAAAATCATATCGATTGAAGGACATCGCGTCTATCGACTTGCGAGTAGAGTAAATATACTAGTACGAGCGGAGGTTCAATGGGCAACATCCCCACACCTTCGTATGCAAGTTTTTGTCTGCCGGACTTTATCACCAATCTCATCCTCAATTTCCTTCATGTGGGGGATTGTTGGAAAAATATGTTATGTGTGAAGGAAATTGTTTATATTTTCTTACATGAATCGTTTGTCGTTTGGTTGCGGGTTCATGTTTCACTCCGTGTGAACATTGAAAATGGTATATCTACATGTCCAATTTAAGATTGGATGAGAAAGATATAATATCTCAAAGTTGGTGGGTTGAAATTGTAACTTTTGAATTTAACTCAACCATTGATGTGCCATGATACCCAAATAAATAAATGGATTAATTGAGATCATTACCTTGGAGTTGTGTTTACAAAAATGTGGAATAAAACCACATGAATACAAGATGAATACAAGAGTAATGACTCTCATATTAATATAAATTAATTGGGCATTCATTTTGATTTTGTTGGTTGAGCTATATATTGAGATACCCACAACTCTTTGAAAAATAATAGAAAAAAGATGAGAAAAAGAAAAACACACAAAAGAGAATTTCCATCAATCTTCTTCCTCCCTCTTGCAATTTTGTTCTTCCTCAATTGGAATGGTGATTTTGTCCAAGCATAGTTCATTTCGCCGGAAGGCTCAAGTGCGGAGTTGCATCCAGTCAATCCGTTTTATCCTGAGAGACTAACGCCCGTCAAACCTCAAGCACTCATAGAGAGGGGGATGAATTAGTCTCAAGGAGAGTGTTGGTTTACACGACTCGGATACAAGTGGATAAATACGGTTTTATCGTTTCTTTTCATGTTTTCATTCTTTCAATTTGTAATTATAATTTCAATTATATTGTAATCGTTGTCCTTTCAATATTTACAAGATTTTATCCAACAGATCATAGGAGATTGTCGATCATCTAAATGCCCAAGATCCTCAGCTTCACACCTGACCAAATAGAGATTGTATGTATGTCGTCCAATACAGTCATCTGCATGCACATGCATACACTTCGAATCCCCTAAACAAACAGGTACTTTTTCAAAACCAGAAAAAATAATGCCAAGTCCATGATTTCTCAACTATTGAATCAAAAATTCAGAACTGACCGGTTTAACTAGCCCAAAAACTGGCCAGTTGCACTGTTTTTTCTGGTAGTTGTGAATATGTGAGTGGTATATTATTGATGCTCAAACTTTCCAATCTAATAATTTTAAAAAATAACGTGCATTGATTGGTTATTGAGTTCTTCACACGAGTTTTCTATGTTAATATTTACTAGATATTTGTATTTGCACTACTTTAAAATATTACATTATCATGATCACTAAGAATCCCACTTTAGCTTTACAAAATTATAGTATTCGCCATCATAGATTTCCCTTTCCATTTGGCCAAACTAAAAAGATTTAGGAAAGATCTGAATCAATAAGAGTTGAATTAATTAAAAGTACATTTGATAACCCTAAGCTTCAAAAAAATAAAAAGAAAAAAAGATCTCATTGTCATATGCTGATCTCAACTAGGAAGAACTAGTGCTTTTTAAGAAAGATGGACTAAATATTATGAATCTGCAGCCACCCAAGGTTGAGTTTAATTGACGCGAATAGGAACCGAACACATGTTTTCTTTAATTATCTATGTCGTATGTGTCGTTTATACGTACTTCTTCCATATTGTAGTAGTAATTGTTGTGGAATTGACCCTTCCCAACCCAACACCCAAGCAAATCGCAAGAAATCCCGGCACCACAAACAAGCACAAGAAATAAGAAACCAAAGCAAAATAACAAAACGAACACAAGAAATTGTTTACCCAGTTCGTCAATATGTTTGACTACGTCTGGGGGCACTACCAAGCCAGGATCTTGCACTATAATATGTAAATATGGAGTTACAATGAGTTATGGGGCGGAACATTGTTTATATAGCAAACCTAGAATAAGACCTAAACCTAAACGGAAGAGAATTCCCGAAATTCTGGACTTTCCCGAATTCAGTGCCGCGGCACCAAGCGCCCGCCTGGTGCCATCCGAGCGCCCGCCTGAATTAAATATGCTGGAGACGAGAACCTACTGCCTACATCAAGCGCCCGCTTGGTGTAGGCCAAGCGCCCGCTTGCTCCTGCTCCGCCCAAATTTTCTTCTCCTCGTTTCCTTAAGATCTCTACTCCAACGGTAATCTTATCTAGGCAAGACATCAATACAATGATGAAAAACCAACCACTAGTATAAAAATCCCCCTCTTATGGAAGATTAAGCTAGTATACCAAGGAGACTAGCTTAATCTTTTTTTTTTTTTTTTTTGATTTTTAAGGAACTGGACCTCCTCTACCTTCCAAAGAAAGAAAGGTGATCCAGTTCCTTAAAAAAAAGGAAGTCCAATGAGTTTGTTAAAAGTGGAACGTCCACTGAGTTCCTCCTTCTCCGAAAGAGAAAGAGCGCAATTTGGCAACCTGCTGTTATTACAAGAGGTCCAACTAAGAGTCGGGCCCACATAAGCTTCTTATAGAAGTAGGCACTCGCTTGCAATATTTGGTAAATTAACTTTGCCATGTAAATGAAGGAAATGGAAATAACGGGAAAGAAAACAGAAGGGCCTACATGTCAATTTATGTAACTACAAAGCAAAACTTTTGAAACTTACATAAAAATTGAACAACTTCAAACTAAGCCCAATATGACCAGTCCTCCCAACCAAACAAAAAAACACACACAAACACACACTTGGATTCCATTAACTCAAAAAAAAAACATTAAACAAGGAAGAGAAGGAGGACACATATTCATGTATAAAAACCACCATATTTCATCCCTTCAAGTAGCAAAGGTGTCTGAAACTTCAAAAAACTTGACTTGTTCATAAGCACTTCCAAATGAAGTGCTTATGACTTCTGAGAAATAAATTTTCCCTCAAAATATTTCTGAGAAAAAATCACCTGATAAGGAGCTTAATTCCTTATCCCATACGCTTTAACCAATCATGGTCTCATCAGTAGCAGGAACAGACGCTCCAGAAAGGGTACGTTCTTCCTTGGTGCATTATCAGTTCCGCCAAACACTTCATACAACTATGGCTTCATCCATAGTAGTTCCCGAAAGAGAACTTTCTCAGTTCTCCCAAACACTTCAAACACCTATTTCAGCCTCTGGAAAAGACTTAATCCCAGAAGCTGTTTCTGATCTCGAGAAAAATAACCCGTCTGAATGGAACCAGTGGGTGCTGAATGGCCCGGACCCACCTGGGATATGGAGCGAGTTCATAAAATCTGTCAAGGATAATGTTCTCCCAGAAAAGCTCAAGGAGAGAACTTTCTCCAAAAATGCTGTCTTTTTTCTTGAGGGAATGTTTCCTATTCTGGTTTGGTCAAGAAACTACACAAGAACAAAGTTTAAGAATGATTTCTTGGCTGGCTTAACTCTGGCAAGCCTTTGTATCCCTCAGGTAAGTAATTAGATTCATTTAACATTGCCAAAAAGAAAGATCTATTGTTACTCCCTCCGTCCCAAAATGATAGTCCCATTTCTCCTTTTTGTTTGTCCCAGAAAGTTAGTCTCATTTCCCAATTGAAAACTTCAAAACTATTGATTTTCCAAAACTTATGACGTAACCTTAAAATGTTTATAAAGGCAAACGGGTGTATCATTTTGCGACGGAGGGAGTATTAAGTTAAAAATTGTGTTTTTGCTAGTTCTGTTTTGAAAGTAAGCAAAAACTATGGTTAAATTTCATGCAGAGTATTGGATATGCAACTCTGGCTAAGCTTGATCCTCAGTATGGTCTCTGTAAGTTTTCTATATTTAGTGCAACTTCCCTTGGTTAAAAAATAAAGACTATAAATTTATAATTTACGAGTAGTAAACACTAAAAAAGAATTTGACCCTTTACGTTTGACTTAGATACGAGCGTTGTTCCTCCACTAATCTATGCAATGATGGGGAGCTCGAGAGAGATAGCGATTGGTCCAGTTGCAGTAGTTTCACTTTTAATCTCTGCAATGGTTCAGAAACTCGAAGATCCTTTGGCTAATCCTGTTTCTTATAGAAGCCTCGTTCTTACAGTCACATTTTTCGCTGGTATTTTTCAATCTGGATTTGGATTGTTAAGGTAGACCTTAAATTCCCCCCTCTTTATATATATGTTTTTTAAAGGGCAAATTACAATTTAGGGCCTAATGTCTACGAGGCGGTTGCAGTTTAGGGCCTAACGTCTAAAATTTGGCGATTTAGGGCCTGACTTGACATTTTCGTTGTAGAATAGGGCTTTTTAACGGTTTTTGTTAGAAAAGTTAGTTAAGTCACATGTGATTTGCACGTGATTGACGAAATGGGTCAATTTGAAATGAGAATTAGTGCTTATGGGGTAAAATATAAATACTTAAATTTAAAGTCGCAAAATATATGTATTCAAATTTTAAATTAAAATATTTAAATAAAATATCTAATATATTAAATTTTTGATTTATTTTTTTAAATAAATAATCATTTCCCTTCAAGAATATTTTTTCAGAGAAAATTGAGTTTTTCCCATCTAAATTGATGGAGATAGTGGTCAATGGTGTTTTGAGACGAGAGAGATGACGAAAATGGGAGGTTGGAAGAGAAGATCTAAATCTGGAAAAAAAAAAAAAAAAATTTCAAAGAAAATTCATAATTTGTTTGTTTTATTTTAAAATTTTATATAAATATTTTTATTTAGATCTGGGAAAAAACATTGTCAAAAATATTTTGTCAAAAATAATTTATTTATTTATATTTAAAAATAATTAAAATAATTTTTTAATATATTAGTTATTTTTTTTCAAAATTTTATTTTAAAAATTGAAAATTCATATTTTGTGACTTTAAGTTTAAGTATTTATATTTAACCCCTTAAGAATTAATTCTCATTTCATATCGATCCATTTCGTCAATCACATGTGACTTAACTGACTTTTCTAACGAAAACCGTTAAAAACCCCTATTTTGCTAACAGAGTGTCAAGTCAGGCCCTAAATCGCCAAATTTTAGACGTCAGACCCTAAACTGCAACCGTCTCGTAGACATTAGGCCCTAAATTGTAATTTGCCCTTTTTTAAATTAGGGAGGACTCCGTTTTTGTCCATCGTACTTTGGGTCATGTTTCATTTTTACCATCAAACTTTATTTTTTTCATTTTTACCATCGTACTACAAACAATTGTGTCATTTTATACCAAAATCGATATTTTATACCCAAATTTGTTTCAATTTTACCATCGTACTACAAACAATTGTGTCATTTTACACCCATATTTGGTATAAAATGACACCATTGTTTGTAGTACGATGGTAAAAATGAAAAAAATAAAGTTCGATGGTAAAAGTGAAACACGTCATAAAGTACAATGGACCAAAACGGAGTTTTCCCTTTAAATTAAATGGGTAAATGACAAATAATGGTCTAAGGTTTAGGGGTCGTTCGTAGAAAGGGGTCCGATGTTCTAAAACTCGCAGATCAAGGTCTAAGGATGACGAAAACTAGCAATTAAGGGATTTTTGACGGAAATGTTAGATTTTTTTGTTAAATCAACATGTGCCGTGCACATGTGGACTGAACTGCAATTAATTTTACTGTTAAAGGGCTAAATGAATATATTAAAGTTTAACAGTAAAATTAATTGCAGTTCAGTTCACGTGTGCACGGCACATGTTGATTTAACTGAAAAATCTAACATTTCCGTAAAAAATCCCTTAATTTTTTAGTTTTCATCATCTTTAGACCCTGGTCTGCGAGTTTAAGAACATCAGACCCCTTTCTAGTTTCTACGAACGACCCTCAAACCGTAGACCCTTATTTGTCATTTGCCCAAATAAAATTGATTAATGTTGCCTATCTAAAGCTAACACTTAATCTCAGTTTTCATTTTTAAATATTTTCTGATAATTTTATAGGTTGGGATTTCTTGTTGATTTTTTATCGCATGCTGTTATTGTTGGATTCATGGGTGGTGCTGCGATAGTTATTGGTCTTCAACAGCTTAAGGGACTGCTTGGAATCAGTTACTTAACGACTAAAACTGACGTTATCTCTGTATTAGGGGCTGTTTGGAACTCTATCCATTTTCCAGTAAGTGGTGATTAATTCATGGTTTATTTCACCATATAATTTCAGTCACATCTACTGATAACATTAATCTGTTATTTCAGTGGAACCCTAATAACTTCATCATCGGTTCTTCATTTCTGAGTTTCCTCCTAATCATGAGATTTCTGGTATGCTTCTGAACTCTTGAGTTTTTTTTTTTTTTTTTAAAGCATTTTCATAAAGGAAAAGGAAAAGGAAATGGAAAGATATAACTTTACTAACGATTCCTCAAATGATGGTAACCTTGACCGAATCGTGTTTAGTGGTTGAATCTTTATTAGTCTAAAACAGAATAAATTCTTGATCTACCTCTTTTCCTTTTTCCTTGTGAAAAATCCATGAACCGAAGAAAAGGAACCTAATACTATGATTCAGTGGGTATTCAGATTCTACCTCTGAAAGTAACATTGCTTAACGGATTCTTCTTTCAGGGACGGAGGAACAAGAAACTGTACTGGCTACCTGCAATTGCGCCTCTGATATCAGTAATTCTGTCAACTTTTATCGTGTATTTGACCAGAGCTGACAAGCATGGAGTCAAGATAGTCAAACACATCAAAGGAGGTCTTAACCCAAGCTCAATTCATCAGCTACAGTTCAACGGTCCACACACTACAGAATTGGCTAAAATAGGACTCATTGTTGCAATAGTAGCCCTCACGGTACATTAAAAAGCCAGAAATAATAAAATAAATAATTATTCGTGCACAAAAAGTGACATAATTGGCTACTTAGGTCCTGCTTGTTTGGGCTGATTGAGTTTTGGGCCATTTAGAGGCCTCATTCAGCCCAAAGAAACAGGCCCTTAGTCTGTGTGGGACCAGTCTTTGAGTGACTTAATCACCAACTAATGACTGAGATCCATGATTTTGCGACTTTTTTTACCCTTGGACTTTGTTATTAAAAAACATTAAAGATAAATATTCCAATTTAATTGTAAAATTTTAGGAAGCAATGGCAGTTGGTCGATCATTTGCATCCGTAAAAGGATACCATATTGATGGGAACAAAGAAATGGTAGCAATGGGCTTCATGAACATTGCAGGATCTTTTTCTTCTTGTTATGCTGCTACTGGTGAGCTTTTAGTAGATATTCATATCTCCTTTTTTTTTTTTTTTTAAATTCTAAATGAATGTCCATTTTTGACTCTTGAGGCTCGACAATTTGAAAAAGTTGACTTTTAAGCAATTTTAGTGACTGGAATATGATATTTGTGTGGTGAATTTAGTATATTTCTAAATCAACACTCATTTAGGGACGGATGGGTCAGAGGCACATGATTTTGACCATTTTTTAACCGTAAATAACTCAAAATATTCTTGATGCAGGTTCATTTTCGCGGACTGCCGTGAATTTCAGTGCTGGATGTGAGACAGTGGTGTCAAATATAGTGATGGCCTTAACAGTAATTTTATCACTGGAATTGTTCACAAGGCTTTTGTTCTTCACCCCAACTGCTATTCTTGCTTCCATCATCCTTTCTGCTCTGCCTGGACTCATTGATCTTAATGAAGCCTATAACATATGGAAACTTGACAAGCTAGATTTCCTCGCTTGTATTGGAGCATTTTTTGGCGTTCTTTTCGCATCAGTGGAAATTGGTCTGATAGTTGCGGTAATTAATTATATCTCATTATTCTTCATGCACGTATCTTTTTGATTAAACACAAGATTTTGAGGGAAACCAGTTTCTCGCTAAATATAAAAAGTCCTGTTTTTTTAAACTGTTCCTAAATGTTCGCCAAATGCTTGCAAGTAGAAAAAAAAAGTCTCGCATTCTTTTCGATGAATTTTCTTCATTTTCCTTCCACAAAAAATGGAAGAGGCCAATGCTTGTGGATCCTACCACAGTCCATGGTTCAGAATTAGCAGATACCCTTTATTCAGTTTATGTCAAAGTCAAACAGTAAACTCCACTCGAGTTTAGGCTAGAACAATTGAGAGGAACAAAGTTGAAGACTTTATACCAAAAAGAAAAATATTCTTGTACTATTCTGTGATTACCAATTCAAAGATTCTGATACTTGTCTATCAGAAGAACAAAACAGAGTGTTGTAGTTTACGATAGTTAAAAGATTCTTCACAATTCGCCATAAACTTATTTCAATTTTTTTTTTTTTAAAAATACATAGAAAATAAACTAGAATGTGAACCATTCTTTTTTTAATTTTCAATGGTCTGCATTATTCCAGGTTGCAATATCATTTGCGAAGATTTTACTAAACTCGATCCATCCTGGAATGGATACGTTGGGAAGGGTACCAGGAACGGATATGTTTTGTGATGTTAACCAGTACCCCATGGCTGTTAAGATTCCTGGAATACTCACTGTCCGTGTCAAGTCTGCCTTGCTTTGCTTTGCAAACGCCAATTTTGTGCGAGAAAGGTACTAAACACACACACAAACACACACTCATACGCCACAAATACGCGCGCATAAATAAGTAATTATTTTCTATAATATTTTTTCAAGGATTTTGAAGTTGGTAACTGAAGAACAAGAAATGATTAAAGGAAATGTTGAGGGTCGAATTCAACTCATTATCATTGACATGGCAAGTAAGTGAAGATGGTTGGCTATGTTAACTTCTCCGTTATCTTTTTTCGTTAATTCTGGATTTTATACGTTATCTAAGAACATTTAATCCTGATCGTAGACTTGGTGAACATTGACACAACTGCAATGGGTTCCCTAGACGAACTCTACAAAAAACTAGTCTCACTTGGAGTCGAGGTAAGATAATTAATTATATTATCCATCTTTTTAATCAAAGTTATGTCCAAATACTCTGACATAACACAGAATTAACAAATAATTCTCTGTTTTTTTGTGCAGTTGGCCATTGTTAACCCAAAATGGCAAGTAATTCATAAGCTAAAGTTGGCAAATTTTGTGGACAAAATTGGTGGAAGGGTCTTCTTGACTGTTGGAGAAGCAATGGATGCATGTCTTGTTACTAAAATGGCTACAGTTTAAGTAGTATCAATCAAAACCTACCCAATTAAGTATTGTCCCGTAGTATTTCTGTATATATTTATGGGGCGTATAATAACGAAGATGCTGACTGTTTTAGTTTCCTCTCATCAACACGAGCATGGAGGCGAAACAAAACTATGGCACGGTGTGTTTTTTGTGCTTGTTTCATGTAAACATGTGTAATATTCAACTGCATCTTGTAATATAAGAAACTATCTGCGAGGTTTGTATTTTAGTATTTGGCCCCTAAAATAATTTTTCTTCTTCTGTTGGAGGTCTAAATTGGAGAGTTTGACGCATACAAAACAAAATCAGAAATTAATTTTCACAAAATATACAAAACAAAAGCAGCAATTAATCGAAGTATTCTAAGGTGTTTCTGCTTCTGGTTGTAATGCTGGAAGAATTTTGACATTTCCCATTTAGTATATCAGACAAGCTTGATACCTAAAATATGAACCAGTTTTTGTTCGAATTAGTGTAAGTATTAGAAATAGAGTTTTTCTAATGTGTGCCCATGGGCACGTGTTAAGACAATGAGATTCTCTTAATTTGGGTATATATGGTTTTAATTACTTCAGGTAATTAATGAGAATCTTAAATACTACTCCCTCCGTTTCATAATACATGGCGTTTTAGGAGTAATTTTTTGTTCCAAAATATTTGATGTTTTACTATTACCAAGAAAAAATTACTCTTGTTTACCTATTATACCCTTATTTATTAATTGTCAACTATTTCTTGTATAAGCATTTAAATGCCTAGGTAATTGGATATTTTTAGGAGCACATATGTCTTTTTAATATGTATTAATTGCATTTCTAAATATGTGTGAAGAAGTCTAAAACGACATGTATTATGAAACGGAGGGAGTATTAATGATAATTATTCTCACATTAGTTTTTTTTTTTAAACAAACCTAGATTTCTTACCACTTTTCTTTTCCCAGCTTCCCTCACAACCCTTCCCCTTCCTTTTTCCTCACCCCACCCCACCCCACCCCACCAAGCCTCCTCCTCTACCCCAAATATGCTGTATTGTTTTTAGGCATTCAAAGAAAAAATTTAATCTTCTATCCCAAACAAACATCACGAACTTCTCATATAAACAATTAAATTTGAAAAGAAAGTAGGAAGTAATATTTTCTATTTCAATTCCTTTCCCAATCCGAAAAGAGGGAGATGAACAGGAAAATAATAGTTCCACAATAACAGAAAAGATAGAAGAAGAATGAAAATAATCTCGAAAGAAGGACGAATGCGGGGTTGGTCGCGAGGGGTTATGGCAAAGAAAGAGGATGACGGAGCGGCGAGGTGGGGTGGGAGGAGTGGGGGGGGGTTGATCAAGGTGGCCAGATTAAGGTTGTCGCTGCCGAGTCGAGATCTCCTGTATCACTTTTGTGTGCCACTCTATGTAGCACTTCTAATCTAACCGTTCACATGTTTGCATAATATTTCAATAATACCACTCTTAACAATTGTGAGCCATTAGATCACTTGTGGCACATGAAGTGGCATACAAAGTGGTACAGAGGATTTGGACTCGTCGCTGCCGGAGGGGGATGAGGCCGAAGAAGAAAGGGGAGGAGGCGTGGTGGGGAAAGGGCTGTGTGGGAAGCGAGGAAAAAAGTGAAGCTATGAGAAATTCAGGTTTGTTTTTAATTTTTTATACTGGTTTGGGAATAGTAATTAAGACTCTTATTATTCTTTTCAAAAAACAAAAAGAACTCATTAATTATCTGAAATAACTAAAAAGTGTGTTTTGGGAGAAACTAGTTTCCCCCAAACATTATAAAAAGTCCTGTTTTGATATAAGAAAAACCGGTTCATTAATAATTCGCGGTTCAAGAGGCTAATAAGTAGAACCGGTTAATGAATCTAGGGTATAAAACGTGGAAAACACACAGTAGCCCACACACATGCGATCTTTTCGGCCGAATTTCCCCTTCTTCCGCCATCTCTCTCTCTCTTTCTCTCTCTCTATCGCCATTGCAGACGAGACGAGCTTCAAAAAAACGATTGGAAAGGTATGAATCTTTATAAGTTTGTTCATCAATTATCACATTTTTTTCTATTTGAATTGAAATTAATATTCGAATGAGCTAATTGATCTAATTGAAATTGATTTTCTCCTTATAGAAGATGGATATGGAGATGGAGATGGAGATGGAGATGGAGATGGAGATGGAGATGGAGATGGAGATGGAGATGGAGATCACAATGTCATTGAATCAGAGGAGAGTGAGGTTGAAAAAGACAACGTAGATCAATTTGAAGAGATGGATATCTTCATTTGGCTCAAAAACACCAAATCTACACTTAATTTGAATCATGTAGTCGTTTGCTGCTCAAATTGAAATAGAGATGTTCAAACTGCTCAAATTGAAGTAGAATTGATTTGGTGTAACTTGTTGTTTTAGTATAGTAACTTGGAGTTTTAGTATTGTAACTTGAGTTTTTAGTACAGTAACTTAGTGTTTTATTATTGCAGCCTGGTGGTTAATCAAGTTATGCAGTATGAGATCTACACTTGGTGTTTTATTAGTGTAACTTCGTGTTTTAACAAACAAATTTGATATTATAATAACCGTGCAATTTCTTTTGAAACAATCAGTTTGAACATGAGCTTATAATACAACTTAATACACATGTTTAGGCATAAAAACAGCAAGTTAATAACTTAAAACAATAAGTTTGGACTTAAAAACAATAAGTTTCGATTTCAAAACAAAAAAGTTACAATTTCACTGACTAACACCCTTTCTAGACCTAGTTTGTCTAACATATGTTGCAGTCGAACTACCAGCTTTCTTCCTCTTCTTCTCCTCGTTGTCTTTGCTCCCAACAACCTTGTCAATGTGATCATGTTTGATTGCCGGAAAGTCTTCAACTTTATTCAACAAAAACTCCCTTTGCTTGTTTAAATCACTGAGAAACAAGTACAAAACTCAAAATACATAATCAAGCATCACAAAAACTGAATAAAAATGCTTGAAATCAACACAATAAACGAACAAAATAGAGTGAGGATCAAGTAAAAAAACTTGAAATCAACACATACCTCCATCACGCCCTGGCTTCACTACGCCTTTCCTCGTTATTTTGGTTACAATCAAACGGTAGTTTGCGTCAAATAGAGTGAAATTAACGAACGACACAAGGTGAATCAAACAAATTTTTCTTCAAATTGGAAAAATCGAACAAAAGAGTAGAAGGTTAAAGGCAGTCTTCACCGTTTTAGAGAGAGAACAACGAAATTTGGGCGCTGTGTGTTTTTGAGAGAGAAAAAGTATGCGCTTAGGTTTACCAGTTTAGTAAACCGGGTCAAAAGGACGACAATCTCGGTCCGCTATGTGTGTGACGGTTTCCTCTTCAAAATCGGGCATTGTTTCCCCCAAATTTTCTGATAACTAAAACAGCTTTTACCCAAATTACTAGAGAATCTCATTGTCTTAGCATGTGCCCAGGGCACACATTAGAAAAATCCTTAGGAAATATCAAGCACAAAAATTGTACTCCCTCTGTCCCAGAATGATAGTCCCCCTATTTTCATGGGTTTTACAAAGGAACATTGAGTAATAATTAAGGCTAATTTTAATTATTTTAATGAAATTTTTGAAATTGTTCTTGATACACCATTATAAATACTATTAATATCAATTTTTAGATTCACATTAACATAACTATAAGTAGCATTTATAACTTTTTAAAGTTTCCTCGTAGTAACAATGAAAAAAGGTGGACTATCTTTCTGGGAAGGAGGGAGTATATTGAAGAAAATAGATTGAAACAATAGATTGAAACAACATTGAAGACATTGATGAACAATTGAGGGAAATTCTCTCTCTATTTGCTCTGTAAAATTGGTTATTTACAAATGAACAAGAAACCTAATTATATACAGATCAACGCTAACTGCTCTAACTAACCCTACTAATCAGAATAAGACAGCTGTACAATTTGTTATAACAATAACACATATTGTAGTTACCCCGGGAGGAGCACGGCTTGGCTAGAGCGCGTGTGTTGTTCCTAGGATGTCTATTTGTGTTTTAATTGTAGAGTCGCCACCTATGTTTTAGAGGAACATAAGAAAAACCTAATATTTAGCCTAAGTTTGATACGAAAACAGAGATTTTTGTTATGAGGTTCGGGGGTTAGGTTACGAGATGGGAAGTACTTAAACACCCATCTCGCCCGACTAATTTCGGTCTTGCTTGTTCAAAATCTACATAATCAAAATGTTATTCCTATTCTTCGATGATGATAAAAGGGGTTAAAAAAGGGGTTTTGGAATGTAGGGAGATGACTCCTGACTAGCTTCAATGAAGTGAAGTAGTCGTTGGTGTCATGTCCCAAAATGATTTGAGATGATTGCACGTTTGATTAAAGTAAAAGAGAGAAGAGATGAAGTAGAGAAGAAGGAGGAAGATGAACTTTTACCTATGCTTCAAGGACCTTCAAATACTTCTTAGAGAACTTCTTGGGAAATGCCTTGAAAGTATTTTGTGTAGAGTTTTCTTGTTCCAAAAAAGAGAGTCTTTCTTTTTAAGAGTGCTAAAAAGAGTTCTTTGAAATGGTGGAGAAGAGGGGTTTTTATAGTTGTAAAAGAGATGTTTTTGGTGCCAAAACTCAGTCACCAAGAAATCTTTCCAGGGCAAAATCATGTAAAATGAGCAAGGGAGAGATTCTTGGTCAGAAATCTGTAACTGACGTCCAGAGGCGCGCACTTCCCACCTTGGGTGTGGAAGGCGCTGTAAGGATCCCGTCCCCGGGGCGAAACAAGCAAAGTTCACACGAGAAAGAAATGTCAAACACGGGTAACTTTCCTAACAAAAAAAGAAACGGACTCGCCACATTTGTTAATTTTAAACCAAACAAATGAAAATGGTTAGAGAAGGTGAGTTCGGAGGTCTACACTTTGGGAAGAACATATTTGCAGTTCACCCAAAATGCCTCGGAAAAACCGAGTCTCCCTTGTTAGTTTGGAAATGTGCATGTGTGTGTGTGTATTTAACGAAAAAGTTTCTGTTATTGGTTTTGTTTGGAAAAACTGAACTGAAAGGGTTTGTTTATTAAGAAATTAGGGATCAGAGGGCAAAACAGACATTTTGCCCCCTGTTCCCAACACAGCCGTACGGATGGACAGGTAGTCTCCTGGGATCTTACAGTTCAGTCAAGAACAGTCCAGTTTCAGAGCAGAAACAGAACATTCTATTGAAACTGGACAGGACTGTTTTGATTCTAGTTTGTTTAAAACACTTTATAAGTTTAAATACAACATTCCTATGCTAAATGATCATCACTTAGTCCCCAAAACAAGTATTTGGGTGTGATCATAAGCAATCTTTGGAGAAAATTGAGAGAAGTTGATGAACATGCCCTTTGGGCCACAATTGACTATTTGGTGATTAAAGATTGAACTTTATCACCAAGATGGCATTTTTATGACTTATTAACCTTTAAGGAATCAAATTAAAACATAAAGATTGAATCTTTGTAACCCCAAAGGGGACTTTAGAGCTAAATCAATGTTGGATGATAAAAATGGATGCTTTATCATCCAAATGATCATCATTGCCAACAAAAGTATCATTTTAACTAGACAAGAATGTAAAATGACAATCAACAAGCCATGATCATCTAGGTTTGAACCTCTTCCACACAAGGAATGGAGGGCACCTTGGATCATCTCATGGCTTGGACAAGAGAAATATAGAGTAATAAATGTATATTTGCTTGAATGGACAAGTCTTGCATAAATGTAAAGTTGCTTGAATGGACAAGTCTTACAAGTAATGTAAAGTTGCTTGAATGGACAAGTCTTGCAAGTAATGTAAAGATCAACATAAACTTAAACCAAGATTAAAGAGAAAATAGAGTTATAGATGAAGAGAAGGGAGGGGGAGAAGGTGGCTTTACCTATTTTGGTTTAGCCAATCTTCCTTTCTCTCTTTGTTTCACTTTTCTCTCACACTACTGGAGTGATTTCGACAAAGTAACCTTTCTTATGTTGTTTCTCCCCCCCCTGAGATGATCAACATGGGGTTCAATTTATAGAGGCTGAGGGTGCCTAACATAGCCGTACGGCTAGGGACCTCATGTGCCCAAACCATCCGTACGACTCGACTTGGCGAGCTTCTGGATTTTTCCATGTTTAATTTCAGCTCAGTCCTGGAATATCAGGTTTATCCTAGTGAGGTCCTGGCCCATTGGTTTATCCCTAAATGGTACCAAGAATTCCTCTAAAGTAGGTCGATTTCAGATTGGGGTACTTACAGAGCCCCTCGGCAATGTCGCTTTTGAAGAAAGCGGGGTTGTCGATAAAACAAGCATCCCAATCTGATGGGAGGACGGCTTGGCCGATTTGGGTGAGAAAATTTCAAGGCTAATCAAACCTATAAGCATCCCATTTTGACGGGAGGACGGCATAGCCGATTTGGGTGAGAGAATTTCAAGGCTACTCATCCCATTTTGATGGGAGGACGGCATAGCCGATTTGGGTGAGAGAATTTCAAGGCTACTCAAACCTATAAGCATCCCATTTTGATGGGAGGACGTCATAGCCGATTTGTTCTATGGCTGGACCTAGAGGTATAGGATTCCTACGTATCCCTATTCGAGGGAATCAAGCTTATCGTAGTTCGAAAGAGGGGTGAAAGATTTTGAGGCTACTCAAACCTATAGACGACCGTCGAGGTCGGGTGGGGAACTCGGGCATGACACTCATTCGGTCAGAGGCAAAGGTTCGGGCGTGACACTTATTTGGTCAGAGGCAAGGTTCGGGCGTGACACTCATTTGGTCAGATGCGAAGGTTCGGGCGTGACACTCATTTGGTCAGAGGCAAAGGTTCGGGCGTGACACTCATCTGGTCAGAGGCAAGTTTTGGGCGTGACACTCATTCGGTATGAGGCAAGTTTCAGGCGTGACACTCATTTGGTCAGAGGAAAGGACTCGGGTGTGACACTCATTTGGTCAGAGGCAAGGAATCGGGCGTGACACTTATTTGGTCAGAGGCAAAAGTTCGGGCGTGACACTCATTTGGTCAGAGGCAAGGACTCGGGCGTGACACTTATTTGGTCAGAGGCGAAGGTTCGGGCGTGACACTCATTTGGTCAGAGGCAAGTTTCGGGCGTGACACTCATTTGGTCAGAGGCGAAGGTTTGGGCGTGAGACTCATTTGGTCAGAGGCAAGTTTCGGGCGTGACACTCATTTGGTCGAAGTCAAGTTTCGGGCGTGACACTCATTTGGTCAGAGGCAAGTTTCGGGCGTGACACTCATTTGGTCAGAGGCAAAGTCAACATGGGCTTACATTAAGGACTGCCGTTCTCATTCTACGTTTTTTTTCAGGATGGGCCATCCGAGCGACCTAGATTTTGCTTCACATAGGGCCACTCGGGGGGACCTAATTCTAATTTCAAAACGGTCGCTCGGGGGACCTAACTCTTATCTCAAGACGGTCGCTCGGGGGACCTAATTTTAATCTCACAATGGTCACTCGGGGGACCTAATACTTTTTTCAAGATGGTCGCTCGGGGGACCTAATTTTCATCTCACAATGGTCGCTCGGGGGACCTAATTTTATCTCACAACGGTCGCTCGGGGGACCTAATTTTTATCTCACAACAGTCGCTCGGGGGACCTAACTCTTATCTTAAGATGGTCGGTCGGGGGACCTAATTTTCATCTCACAATGGTCGCTCAGGGGACCTAATACTTTTTTCAAGACGGTCGCTCGGGGGACCTGATCTTCTTCTCACAATGGTCGCTCGGGGGACCTAATTCTCATCTTTGCTGGGCTTACGTCAGGGACGGCCGATTTTCTTGGACATTCAATTTGACTCTCAATGAGTCAAAGTCAAGGCTTGACTCTCCTTTGGTCAAACGAAGGGATTTTCTCGACACTCATTTGGTCGAAGTCGGGATTTGACTCTCTTTTGGTCAATCAAATAATTTTTAACTGGGCTTACGTCAGGGACGGCCAATTTTCTTGGACATTCAATTTGACTCTAAATGAGTCAAATTCGGGGCTTGACTCTCCTTTGGTCAAACGAAGGGATTTTCTCGACACTCATTTGGTCGAAGTCGGGATTTGACTCTCTTTTGGTCAATCAAATAATTTTTAACTGGCCTTACGTCAGGGACGGCCAATTTTCTTGGACATTCAATTTGACTCTCAATGAGTCAAAGTCGGGGCTTGACTCTCCTTTGGTCAAACGAAGGGATTTTCTCGACACTCATTTGGTCGAAGTCGGGATTTGACTCTCTTTTGGTCAATCAAATAATTTTTAACTGGCCTTACGTCAGGGACGGCCAATGTAAATCACATTCTTAACCTGGGCTTACGAAGCGCGGCCGGGTTAATTCAAATTCTTAACCTGGGCTTACAAAGCGCGGCTGGGTTAATTCAAATTCTTAACCTAGGCTTACGAAGCGCGGCCGGGTTAATTCAAATTCTTAACCTGGGCTTACGAAGCGCGGCCGATTTAATTCAAATTCTTAACCTGGGCTTACGAATTACGGCCGGGTTAATTCAAATTCTTAACCTGGGCTTACGAATTACGGCCGGGTTCATTTCAACAAAGCTGGTCTTACGTCCATCTATGGACTGCCTGAACACATTTTCAGTGGGAACCTAATTAATTTTCTAGGTTCAAAGCAAATTGCATGAGCCCTAAAAGGGAGGGAAATTCTGGTGCATTTCTGGGACTGATTTAAATGGAGCTTTAAATGGGTGATGTCACAAAGCCATTCAATCAAGAAACCATTAATTTTTGTCAGGGACAAAGTAGCCGTACGGCTAGAGGAGTGATGTTGCTTTTCCAATAAATTTTGTTCCAGGCCTGGTTATCTTCTTCATCATCACAGTTTGGAGTCCAACAGCAGTCTTTCACCCTCCATTTTCGACATTTCCCTTCCATGGATCCTTTTCTCATGGAAAAGCCACCAAAATTGTCCAAACTTGACCAAGAATGTTTTGAAGGTAAACTTAGGCTTTGGATGAGGCATCAAATGGGGAGTCACAAGGACATATTCAAGTCCAAATTTGGTCTCCAGTCTCTTTGGTCTCTCAAAGAGTTCATCCCAGATCTCGAGCTTCTGAGGGCCGCCGCATCTTTCTGGGACGTGAGGATGCACGTGTACTGTTTTTCTTACAACGAGATCACTCCGACTTACGAAGATTTCAAAGATCTAGTGGGTGGCATAGACACGGAGGTCGTTGCTCTTCCCTCAGTTGATGATACCACTTGTGTTGAGAGATTGGTCTCTCTCCTCGACATTCCTTTGGAAGAGGCTCAATGTATGGTCATTAATCCAACTTTCATTGATATTTCTGACCTTCCTGAGAAGTTCATGGAGCGTTCCGATGAGGCTTCTTGGAATGCCTTCGGGCTATGCATCCTTGCTTTCTTCTATATGGTGGGTTCCAAAGGTACTTGCCACAGGGTTTTGTTGAGTGTGCTCGAGGAGTGTCTGGCGGGCAAAGACATCGTTCCTTTGGTCTTAGGCGAGACTCTCCATGGTATGGACCCGTTTGGCTTTGGGAGATGGTTTTATGCGCAGCGGTAGCCCCGCTTTGCTTACCTTATGGCTGAGGGAGAGGTTAGTGGCCATCCCTGAGGCTCCTCTTTCTCACAAACCATGGTCGTATTCTTTGAGAGGGCTCATTCTGGATTTAGCTCAGAGCGATTGGGAGGCTCATATGGCTCGTCTCAAGACTGAAGAAATCCGTTGGTGGGTGCCACATTGGCACATCAACTCAGTGCGGGAGTGTCAGGATGGTTCCCCCTTTGTTCGGGTGTCGGGCCTTTTGGGATCGTCCTTTTACGTCCCTTCTTTGGTCCGCCGGCAGTTTAGCTTGCTAAAGACTCCTGTGTTGGAGTGGTCAGATGTCAATCCAGAGCATTTGAGGATTTCGCCTTTATCCATGTGGGACCCTTCCACCACTTTCCTCTTTTCCCAGTTGTGGACCCATTCCCTTTTTCCAGTTCGGGCACTCCTCAGGGGTGCAGCTAGCACGATTCTGACCACTATTTACTTGGATTGGTACGAGCAGACCATGGGACAGACTCAAAAACTCATTAAGGAGAGGCGTGGGGACATCCTTGGAGGAGACTGTGTCCCTAGTAGGGTTTTGAGGGAGGCCGAGGCCGTGACGAGTGGTCATAACTTTACTGGAGACGCTATTGAAGACTATCAAGCTCTCGCTGAGAGGAGGAGGGCAGTGATACCTAGAATCGAGGTATGACTCGAGGACTTTAGGGAGGAACGAGATCGAGCTTTTCGATATGAAGAGGAAAAATACTCGGAGGAGTCAAAAGAAGAAATGGAGGGGTGAAGGTCAATAATGGCCTTACAGTCCTAAGTATCCACTCACTGTCATTGCAGACACATTAGTTTTCTTAAGTGTTTTATTAGTCTTTTAGCCTGTTGCCCGAGGTCAAGAGTAGACCGTGCTTGAACTCATCAAAGAAGTGTTTTAACCGTAATGAAAGTGGTTATCGAATAAGTTCCTTTGGAGAAACAAAATTTGAATTTTATTTATTTTTTAGACCGGACCAATAGTTGGCTACCTACGTTCCCCTTTTACAAGTAAGACTAAAGGGACTCAGGTCATCGTAGTTCTTTCCAACAATTTTTGACGCAAACCTTGCTCCTTTTTTTTTTTTTTTTTTTTTTTTTTTTTAACATAATATCGGCAAAGATTATCATCATTGACCGGGTGCACAAAGGGATTCCCATCCAAATCTTCAAGTCTTATTGCGCCTCCTGAGAATATCTCTCGTACCACAAAAGGGCCAATCCATACGGGTTCCCATTTCCCATCAGGGTTAGACCTCCCTGGGGGTTTTTCTTTGAGCACCAAATCCCCGACCCGAATCTCTCGAGGCTTCACTCTTGCGTTGAAGGCTCGTGCCATCCTCCCTTGGTAGGCACGGGTGTGCTCCATTGCTCTTAAGCGGCGTTCGTCCAAAAGGGCTAACTCATCATGTCGGCTCCGAAGCCAGTCCACTTCGTGGATTTGATTTTCCAACAGAATCCTTAATGACGGAATTTCTAGTTCAGCCGGGAGCATGGTTTCCATCCCATAAGTCAGAGCAAATGGGTTTCCCCTGTGGCGGTTCTGACCGAGGTTTGGTATCCCCACAACGCTAGGTGTAGCTTATCGGGCCAATCCCTTCCTCGTGTTGCCATATTCTTAATGATCCTTTCGAGTGTTTTGTTGGCGGCTTCTACCGCTCCATTGGTTTGAGGCCTATATGGGGAAGACTTGTGGCGAGTGACCCGGAATTCTTGCAACAGTTGGTCGCACTCTCTTTCGAAGTGTGAGCCATTATCTGTGATGATTTCATTTGGGACCCCATATCGGCACATGATGTTCTCCTTGATGAATAGTGCCACCTTCTTGGAGGTAAGGACTTTGTATGACTTGGCTTCAACCCACTTTGTGAATTAATCCACAGCCATCAAGACGAATTCATGGCCGTTGCTTCCTGGGGGGGGTGATTTTTCCGATGATGTCAATGCCCCAAGTTGAGAAAGGCCAAGGGGTCGTCATGCAATACAAATGGTGGGGCGGCAGGTGATTAAGGTTGGAGAACCGCTGGCACTTGTCACATTTCTTCACGAATTGTATACAATCGGTTTCCATCGAGATCCAAAAGTATCCCATCCGCGGGATGACATGCATTAACGCCCTGGCATTCATGTGCGGGCCATATACCCCATTGTGGACCTCCCGCATGAGCTCTTTTGCTCTTTCTGTGCTTATGCATCTTAAGAGAAGCCCCTGATGGCGCTTCTTATACAGAATATCTCCCAGAATGACGTAGTGAGAAGTGAGTCGTTTGAGGGCCGCCGCGCTCTTGGCTTTGATCCCATCTTTGTATTCCCCTTTCTCATTTAGGAGGGAGGCCTCCCCTTGTCTGAGGAACTGGTAGATCTGGGTATACCACGGCTCATCTACTTCCTCCGAGCCCTTTTCAATTTCATAGCAATACGCCGGGTTCTCCTTTCTCCCAACTCTGAAAGGCTTTATCGACTTTCCTTCCGGAATTTCTACCAACGAGGCCAAAGTGGCTAAGGCATCGGCGAAGCGATTCCGGTCCCTTGGCAAGTAATGGAAGCTAACCCTTTTGAACTGTGTCATGAGTTCTTCCATGTGGGCGTGGTACTTTTGCAGCCCCGGATCCAACGTTTTCCATTTGTTCGAAAATTGGTTGATGATCAAGGCTGAGTCCCCGTACACCTCTAATTCTTTCACATTCCTTTCCAAAGCAGCTTCCAGGCCCGCGGTGCATGCCTCATACTCGGCTGCATTGTTGGTCACCTCAAAATTCAATTTAATGGCGATGGGCGTATGCTCGTCCTTGGGGTCAACCAGAAGCATACCGACGCCGTTTCCTCTTTTGTTTGCGGATCCATCAAAGAACAATTGCCATTTGTTTTCCTCCTCAAGGGTAAAAATACCTTCATCCGGGAACTGTGGTTCAGGCTCTCCCTCTTCGTTACTGGGGAAATCCGCTAAGTGTTCGGCCATAACCCTTCCCTTGACTGACTTTCTCGACATGTAACTGATGTCGTATTCGGCTAGAAAGAAAGACTATTTGGCAAGCCTCATTGATAAGGACGGCTTTTCCAGCAAGCATTTGATGGGGTCAATCTTTGAGATCAACTGTATCGTGTGGGCGTGCATGTAGTGTTTCAACTTTCTCACAACCCATACCAGTCCAGCGCAAGTCTTTTCTATTGTGGAGTAGTTGAGCTCACTTCCCTGTAGCTTCCGGTTCACAAAGTAAATGGCATTTTCCACCTTAGATTCTTTCTTCGCTTGGGCCAACATAGCTCCTATCGAAGTATCTGTTACCGTTAATTAAAGAAAGAGTGGTTTTTCCCTATGCGGTGGGCGGAGAATCGGTGGATGGACAAGATAGGCTTTGATCTTGTCGAAGGCCTTTTTACATTCCTCATTCCATTCAAACTCGGCATTTTTCTTCAGTAATTTGAAGATGGGTTCACATGTGGGAGTGAGCTGATTGATGAAGCGGCTGATGTATTGCAGTCGCCCCATGAATGCCTTCACTTCTGTTTGGGTGCGGGGAGGTCTCATTTCTACGATTGCTTTGACCTTTTGCGGATCGATCTCAATACCCCGTTCGGTAACTACGTACCCTAAAACCTTTCCTCAGGAGACTCCGAAGGTGCATTTTGCCGGATTAAGCCTCATGGAGTGTTTCCTCAATCGGTCGAAGAACTTCCTCAAGTCAATCAAGTGCTGGCCGTCAGTTCCTTTAGAGTGTATGATCATGTCGTCAACGTACACCTCCATTTCTATGTGAATCATGTCATGGAATAGTGCTGTTGCCATTCTTTGGTAAGTAGCCCCGGCATTTCTTAGTCCAAAAGGCATCACCGTGTAACAGAAAGTTCCCCATGGGGTGGTGAAGGCAGTCTTTTCTTGATCTTCCTCGGCCATTTTAATCTGATTGTATCCGGCGAAACCGTCCACAAAGGATTTTACCTCGAACCTAGAGGTCATATCCACCAACATATCAATGTTTGGGAGGGGAAAATCGTCCTTGGGACTTGCCTTGTTGAGGTCTCTGAAATCGACACATCATCGGACCTTCCCGTTGGCTTTTGTGACAGTGACTATGTTAGAGAGCCATGAGGGGTATTCTATAACCCGTATAAAGCCAACTCTAAGTAACTTTTCTATCTCCTCCTTTACCTGCAGGGACCACTCGGGTTTGATTCGTCGGAGCTTTTGCTTGACTGGTTTTACTTCCAGATCCAAGGGGATCTTATGCTCCACGATCGAGGCATCCAACCCCGGCATGTCTTTGTAAGACCAGGCGAACACATCCACATACTCTCTGAGTAATTAAATCAAGGCCTCCCTCTCATCCCCTTTGAAGTAGCCACCTACTTGTGTCTCTCTTGGTTCTTCCTTGGTACCCAAATTCACTTTGGTCAAAACCTCTTCGGCAGCTTGGGCACGGTTTTCCTCTTGATCGGCGACCTGCTTTGTGAATTTTTTAATGTATTGTTCGTTTAGTGTGTCTGCTTTATTAGTTGATTCATTATTAACCGCTTTCAATTTATTAGTTAATTTATCATCTAATAAGTTGGCAATGAGGGGATACTCGGAAAGGTCCATCATTTCATTCAATTCAAACGGAAATACAACATTGGCTACGAGTTCATAGTCTTCGGGCGTGAGGCCCTCGGACGAGAATGACTCAAATTCAAAGAGGAGGGACTGGGGAGACTCGATTACATTGAACCCTATAACACTAGACTCAAAGGGTCGAGGAACCAATCCAAGCATTGTGGTCATTTCCTCCTTGCTAGCTACCAGCCCAGAAAGAGTAGCCCAATTCTTTAGGGGCATGTTAGTGGGTACAACCAAGGTGCGAGGGTCGAAGCTTCCCATTAACCCGTCTCCTATTGCAGGGACCATTCCTTTTCCGTGATCAGCTAGGCTGGGTAGAACCGTGTCTTCCTCAAACAGTTCTTGCATCACTGTCCCATCCCACTCATTTTCTTCGACCTTTTCCTTTGCCTTCCCAGTAGGCGTCTTTTCGATCTCATATTTGTCATACTGGCCCCAAGTGGGTTCTTCCTCTTGGTTGCCTCCTTCCGCAGACAAAACCTCAAACTGTTTTATCACCTCGGGCACTCCTTTGGAAATATGCTCGTGCCCTGTTGGTGCTCCGGGCGTGTCAAGGAATGCTCTCCTGATAGGGTTGGCGGCCTTTCCTCGGAACCTTTTGAGTCTTCTTGCAGTCGGTCCCAGTTGGTCACCATTGCCTCCTTTTCCTCTGAGGTCCCGGTTTGCGTTCCCCCCTTAATGAAGTAGTGGCTTATGTTAAAAGCGTAGGGACGGAGGTTGGGAGCTTTGTAAGGAATCCCTTGGGCCCTGGCTCGAATTTTCTCTCGGTCCATCTTCTTGTCCATCGCAAGATCCTCGGGTCTCAGCTTGTACCCCAAACCGTGGAGCGTCTTTTGCTCCTTGATTTCAATAACCCTGTGGGTCCCTTGGAGCCTCTTTCATAGACCAAGCCCCGGGAGATAGTGCATTAGGCGCATCATTTTCATGGCGGAAGGGATCTTGTCCTTGGTAAGTGTGAGGTCCACGCAATGGACGTGGGTCTCAGATGGTATCCTTGTGAAGCCGATCAAGACTATACCACTCTCTTCATGTTGGATTTCCAATACGGGGATCCCATTAGTGTTGGTCCCTTTTGTAGTGACGTTATCCCCGTAGATTACAGTCAAATTCCCTCCCTGTACAAATTTTACACATTGATGTAGGGTGGAGGTGACCCCATTGACTTTGTGTAGCCAAGGGCGCCCCAGCAAGGCAGTGAAGGAAATGGGGATGTCAAGCACTTGGAAGTCGGTCGGCATTTTCTATTCCCCAAACCATAAATTCAAAGTCGCCACCCCAAGGACCGACCGGGCTGTGGAGTCGTATGCTTTGACAGTTACCAAAGAGGGCCTCAGATCCGTCGTCTTGAGTCCGAGTAAATCCATCATTTTAGCTGGAAGGATGTTCATAGCCGAGCCATTATCAACCAATACTCGTGGGAGACGGTGCCCATCCAACTGCACTGTGATGTACAAGGCCTCGTTGTGGTTATCCCCAGACTTGGGCAAGTCCAAGTCGGTGAACGTGACTATATTCCCATATTAGATGCTTCCAATCATCTGTACGGCTTCTTCGGGGGTAGCCGTGGTGGGGACCATTGTCCAGGCCAAATGCTCCTCCAACTTGAGCTTGTGGGGGTATGATGAAGTGAAAAGGGACCACAGAGAGATGTTGGCCTGCGTATTTTTAAGTTGGGTGAGAACAGGATCCTCTCTTTTGAGATCCGGGGTGCTTGTTTCCTTAGCAAACGGTGGTGGCGAGCGGTGTTCCGGTGGCGGTGGTTTTTTAGGATTCTCGGTGTGTACCTGTCCGGAACGAGTTAGGACGTTTACTTCCGGGGGGTCACAATCCTTTGCTGGCTCTTCCACAGGCATGGGTGGGTTCTTGGTTGAGTAAGGCCACGCCTCTTTCCTCAGCTCATTCACAGTAACCATTCCTTGCGTGGTGTAGACAGACTCACAGAGTTTTTCAAATGAAACCGGGTAGTCGCCTTGTTCTTTCCCCATAATGATCCGGGAGCATCGACCCGTCCTCAAACGGAGGTGAGGGCGAGAGTGGCGGTAGTGACAGGAAGGCATCTAAGGTAGGGAAATTTTCTCCTCCTCCCGCAGACGGGTTTAAAGAGAGTACGGGGGAAGACACTTCATCCTCACTTTCACACAAAGCTCGAAGCTCTTCGCAGGATAGGGAACGGACCGCTTCTCTCATCTGTGCAAGGTGCCTTCCGTAGTCATATTCCCCCGGGGTTCTTGCAGCCCTCATACCCTCGGTTACGTGATGACAACACACCCTTCTTATTACTCTTTCACCGCTTGACGAGTCACCAACTTCCATAACATGATAGTGCTCATCGTGGGGAATGCAACATCTGTTCGGGTCGTGGTCAACGCTTCCCAAAGCTCGTTTGATGGCCATTTCCATTTCTTCTGCACAATCCTCGTAGGTCAATTTGTGTTTAGTGAGCTTAATCACTTTTAATTCGCCCTCTTGGCGAGGAACCTTTGCGCTCATCACGCTAGTCATCATATTGTCAGGAGGACATTCCATCTTTCCCTTTTGCAAGTAGTCCCACAAAATGTCTTTCCATCTTTCCCCAACTTCAATCAAAGGGGTGTTGAATTCCCAAAGAGTTATCGTTGTCGGCTCGCCGAATTCGATCATGTTCACTCTGCTTTGGCCAAATTCGATCATGTTGACCCTTCCGTTGTTCGGGAACGGGTTATTGACCACGTTTGGCCCCCTGGGGTGTTCGAGTTTCCCTTTAGCAATCAAATCCAAGATAATGCGTTTCACTATGGAGCAATCATCGGTGTTATGCCCATGGTAGTTGTGGAAAGCACACCATTTGTTCTCATCTGTGAACCTTTCCGGATTTTTGGGCTGAAAGTTGATCAAAGGTCTCGTGAGGCCTTGCTTCACTAATCCCTCAAAGACTTTGCTAATGGGCATTCCAAAATCCTCAAACCTCACATAGGGGCGTTTTTCAGAGTTACCCGGCTTTGGTGAGACCGGCTTTGGACCTTCCCCTTGGATGTTATTGAAGACCCCCGAGACTTCTTTCGCTTTACCTGTGGTGGGAGGTCGGTATCGGTAAGAATTGCTATTTCCCTGGGTGGAGGATTGCTCACTGAGAGCCTTCTCAAACTTCGACCCTGCGGTTACCATGGCCCGGAGATTGGGATAAAAGTGATGGCTGATCAGAGCACGCAGCTGCGGTTTTAAGCATGATTGGAAGATGTCCAATTGTTCATCCTCGGTGGGCAGGTTATAGATTTCCCCAAGTTTACAGTTCCAATGCTTGTAGAACTCACCGATCGGCTCGTCGCCCTTTTGCAAAGTGCTTTGCAAGTCGGTGCGGTTGGTTTCCCACTCCAGGTTGGATCGGTACTTGGTGAGGAATGCTTCCTGAATGTGACCCCAACTTACTCGTGATTCGTCCTTGAGGTTGAAAAACCACTTAAGAGCGTTTCCTCTCAGGGATAATTGGAAGTGATCACCCATTTGTTGTACAGTGCAACCTTTTGCCCTCGTTGCTAAAGTGTAGGCGTTGAGGTGGGTTGTGGGCAAGGGGTCCCATCAAACTTGTCTATTTCTGGCATTTTGAACTTATGCGGAAGAGGCACAATCTTGTCGGGATCAGTAACTCCCGATGAGGTTTTCTTTTCATTCAAAGTCTCGAACTTTTCTTCCATCTGTTTCAACTTCTAGATCAGCCACCCCATTTGAGGGTTCACTTGTGGGCTAGAATTGATGGATCCCATGGTCCGGGTTGTTACCGGCATCACCGTTGGAGGCACAGTGGTGGATGGTATATTCTGAGGAAGGCTTTGAGGTGGCTCATGGGTGTAAACGTACCCATACCCTTGGTCATTCGCCGGGGTATACGGCGGGGGCGCCTCGGAGGTTCGGGCTGCCGGGTAGTGGAATGGGAATGCCGCCCCTTGTGATGCAATTGGCAGGGTCGCTGGTGGTAATCCGGTAGTGGCCGGGGCTGAAAAGGCTTGACCCATCGGGATCGGGCCATATGGGTTGAACCTGGGAGGATATGAGGATGGACCTCCCGGAAAGGTGAAGGGAGCTTGGGTGGCTGGCACATTTGATTGAGTGGCGGTTAGATATGCGGGACGTGAGGTCGCCACATTGGGGTAGGTTTGAGGTGGGGGAACCCTATTGTAATCACGAGGCGGTATGTTCTCAATTTCATCTTCGTCTGTGATTTCAACGAATCCCCCATCATTTTCAAATATCACGGCCACTCCCCTCTGTCTCATGGCCTCTACAAACTGTCTTTGTGTATCCTCTTGCTGTTTCCTAGTAATTTCTTCCCGGGCCCTAGCGGCCTCCAAAGCTTGTACCAACTCTTCCTTAGTAAGCCCATTCGGATCAACCGCATTGTCACCCCCACTAATACTTCCTGCCGGACTAGTCATTCGGAGTAGCCTAAGTGAAACTGCTGATGAACTGTCAGACTCGGCACTGAACAGACGTTGACCCGGAACTCTGACCCACTTCTTACGAGCTGCGAGGGAGAGGAGGGTTCGGTTTAGGCTCGGGTTTCATTTTGGGCAAAGGTTTAGGGCTCATGCAACATGCCAACCTAATTATTGATTATTTCATTCATGTTTACTTAAAACACGCTTTATTCCTAATTGGTTGGAAAAGATTTCTCTTCTTTTTCGCAGCTATTCTAAGTCCTGGATCAGTGGAGGCCATCACTACGTCTATAGACCCCTCGTTTTTCACCTGTACTGCACACTCCCAAGGACGGACTATCCCGGGCGAGGGTCCTATAGGGAAAGCGGCTTCCACCGACCGAAAGAAATGAACCTAGGGTCTAGGGAATCGCGAGGTTCCCGATGTGCGGGTCATCCTAATCATGATTAAGCCCCATCGGGATCGAGACTGTTCCGAAGGCTGCACCGATATTCTGACACGACCCCATTTTGAATGAGGTGTCTCAATCCTCGACCATGAGCTTAAGGATGATTAAAATGACCCGTTCATTAGGGCTTAACGACACGGTGTTACCCTATCTTTAGCACATGACCTTTGTTAATTGTGGTCGTCATTAACACAAGAGTTAGAGGCGGGTTAGGCCACGCTTGAATTACATCAAGGAGTCGTAACCCGGGCATTAACTTGGCCACAATTGACTTTGGACACATGCTTAAAGATAATGGAAACGTGACCTAGACCAAAAACCAACCAAAGTCACGGTATTTGTGTGTCACGGACATGTGTGGTTGACTCGGCTCGGAAGGGGAGGTGGAATGGACTCGTGCGCGCTCAAAGGGAACAAGAGCGCCAATCGAGCTGCATCTGGCATCCATCCCGGGTTTAAAGGGTATTTGGAACGTGCAAGGCCAAGTGCGCGTTGTGTGAAGTCAATTCTATATTCCCTTTTTGAGTCAAAATAGAGATTTTTATTTTGTTTTTCAACATGATGAGTATGGCATGAGCAAAATATCAACAAGTATGAACAAGCATGAAGTAGGCAATTTATACACACAATGAATCAAAAGAATATGATTAAACAAAGACCAAAACTTGTACATGTACCAAGTTGTGCACAACCAAAAAATTTTCGAATCAAACATTTTGCCAAAAGAACAATCTTTACATTGAAACCATTCATACAAAGCAAGTTTTGCACAACAAGAAGAGTCTTTTTTTAAAATTCAAGAAATCTTTACAAAAAGGGTTATGCACAATGAGGCTTTGAAAACCATTTTTATTGACAAAAGATCATGCATAACCAAGTTTTTAAAACCAAGTTTTGGCCAAAAGAATAAAGGTAATGAGCACAAGTAAGGCTGTAAATTTGGAACCTGGACAAGCAGAAGCAGAAGGCTATTCAGAATGTTGCTGCCCTGCACAAAATTGTTAATTTGCAACATTCTGGCCCTTTACCAAAGTAGCCGTACGGCTAGACCAAGAGGGTTAAGATTTTTCTCAGTTTCTCCAACTTCTGATCATCATGCTCCAGTTTATTGCACTTCCAGAACGTATTCACTCAAAATAGTTCAAACAGAAACAACAAACACACACAAATATGCACAAAGTCAACTAACGGAAACGGGAGTTTGACCCACACAAAAGTGCCTCCAAAGCTTCTAAAGAGAAGTTTGCAAGCACTTTATCTCCCCAGCGGAGTCGCCACTGTAAGGATCCCGTCCCCGGGGCGAAACAAGCAAAGTTCACACGAGGAAGAAATGCCAAACACGGGTAACTTTCCTAACGAAAAAAGAAACGGAGTCACCACATTTGTTAATTTTAAACCAAACAAATGAAAATGGTTAGAGAAGGTGAGTTCGGAGGTCACGTTACACTTTGGGAAGAACATATTTGCGGTTCACCCAAAATGCCTCGGAAAAACCGAGTCTCCCTTGTTAGTTTGGAAATGTGCATGTGTGTGTGTGTGTGTTTAACGAAAAAGTTTTTGTTATTGGTTTTGTTTGGAAAAACTGAACTGAAAGGGTTTGTTTATTAAGAAAATAGGGATCAGAGGGCAAAACGTCTAGCCGTACGGATGGACAGGTAGTCTCCTGGGATCTTACAGTTCAGTCAAGAACAGTCCAGTTTCAGAGCAGAAACAGAACATTCTGTTGAAACTGAACAGGACTGTTTTGATTCTAGTTTGTTTAAAACATTTTATAAGTTTAAATACAACATTCTTATGCTAAATGATCATCACTTAGTACCTAAAACAAGTATTTGGGCGTGATCATAAGCAATCTTTGGAGAAAATTGAGAGAAGTTGATGAACATGCCCTTTGGGCCAAAATTGACCATTTGATGATTAAAGATTGAAACTTTATCACCAAGATGGCATTTTTATGACTTATTAACCTTTAAGGAATCAAATTAACACATAAAGATTGAATCTTTGTAACCCCAAAGGGGACTTTAGAGCTAAATCAATGTTGGATGATAAAAATGGAAGCTTTATCATCCAAATGATCATCATTGCCAACAAAAGTATCATTTTAACTAGATAAGAATGTAAAATGACAATCAACAAGCCATGATCATCTAGGTTTGAACCTTTTCCACACAAGGCATGGAGGCCACCTTGGATCATCTCATGGCTTGGACAAGAGAAATATAGAGTAATATATGTATATTTGCTTGAATGGACAAGTCTTGCATAAATGTAAAGTTGCTTGAATGGACAAGTCTTACAAGTAATGTAAAGTTGCTTGAATGGACAAGTCTTGCAATTAATGTAAAGATCAACATAAACTTAAACCAAGATTAAAGAGAAAATAGAGTTATAGATGAAGAGAAGGGAGGGGGAGAAGGTGGCTTTACCTATTTTGGTTTAGCCAATCTTCCTTTCTCTCTTTCACTCTTTGTTTCACTCTTCTCTCACACTACTGGAGTGATTTCGACAGAGTAACCTTTCTTATGTTGTTTCTCCCCCCCTGAAATGCTCAGCATGGGGTTCAATTTATAGAGGCTGAGGGTGCCCAACATAGCCGTACGGCAAGGGACCTCACGTGCCCAAAGCATCCGTACGACTCGACTTGGCGAGCTTTTGGATTTTTCCAAGTTTAATTCCAGTTCAGTCTTGGAATATCAGGTTTATCCTAGTGAGGTCCTGGCCCATTGGTTTATCCCTAAATGGTACCAAGAATTCCTCTAAAGTAGGTCGAATTCAGATTGGGGTACTTACAGGCGCGCGCTTCTGGCTCCTATGGTCGGAGGCGCGCGACTCAGAGAAGGATTTTTTGACAGAATGGACTAGGAAGTCAGCCCTGTTATTCAGTTTAGTCCCTAGACTTAACGGGGTCAGTCAGGAACTTAACGGAAGTAACAAAAACTGACAAAAACACTTAAAAGAGGGAGAAACACAAAATCAACCGTGCAATCGGGGTGAGCGGTCCAAGGAGGGGCGTCTACAGAGCCCCTCGGCGGCGTGGATTGCGAAGCAAAATGCGCCGTCGAAAGAAAAAACATCCACCGAGGACATCACCAAGAAAAAGCAAAGACTCGATGAAAGCAGGAATTTGAAATTGCGAGAGAGAGGGGTGCGCTCCCTGTGTGAGCGGCTTTTGATAGAGGGGGTGGCATGATCTGTTTGTGAATCCACCGATTGAATCTATTGGATAAATCCATTAGTGGAACCTCGTAGGCGAATCCGTTAGTGAATCCGTTTGATGAATCCGTTAGTGAATTCATTGAATGAGTTCGTCGGTGAACCCTCGTTGGTGAATCCGTTAGTGAATCCGCTTGACGAATCCGTTAGTGAATCCGTTGATGAGTCCGTTAGTGAATCCTTTGAATGAGTCCGTTGGTGAAATCTTGTTGGTGAATCCGTTAGTGAATCCGCTTGATGAATCCGTTAGTGAATCCCTTGAAGGAGTTCGTCGGTGAACTCTCGTTGGTGAATCCGTTAGTAAATCCATTGGATGAGTCCGTTGGTGAACCCTTGTTGATGAATCCGTTAGTAAATCCATTGAATGAATCCGTTAGTGAACTCTTTTGGATGAGTCCGTTGGTGAACTCTTGTTGACGAATCCGTTAGTAAATCCGTTGAATGAATCAGTTAGTGAATCCGTTGGATGAGTCTGTTGGTGAACCCTTGTTGACGAATCCGTTAGTAAATCCGTTGAATGAATCCGTTAGTGAACTCTTTTGGATGAGTCTGTTGGTGAACTCTTGTTGACGAATCCGTTAGTAAATCCGTTAGATGAGTCTGTTGGTGAACCCTTGTTGACGAATCCGTTAGTAAATCCGTTGAATGAATCTGTTAGTGAACTCTTATTGACGAATCCGTTAGTGAATCCGTCATGTTTGTTTGAGAAGTGGTGATTTCAGTGGATCCCTGTGGACCGAATTGCTGCTTGTAGCTGCATTTGATGTTGACTTTTCCCGGGGTGCGGGCACAGTTGACTGCGGGCCGAAAAGAAGGTTTTCCCTTTAGCGAGGAAAATGTCGAGATTGACCTCGATTTAAAAAAAGGAAAGACACAACTTACTTTTAGTGGAAGTCTCTATCTAATTTTAATTTAGACGTGCCTTAGGGGCGGACCAAATTAATGTGTGTTCAACTGTGTCACCAAGGGAGGAGATTCCTGCTGATTTTGGGAGCGTTTGGGCTTTGTTTCTGCATGATTTCTTCTTCTGACAAGGGCCAATTGAGGTGTTTCTAGAATGAGAGGCGGGCGCCTCTGCTAGTCACCATGGGATGCGCGCGCCGGTCATGTGGGTGACAGGAGGCGCACGCTTCTGGGGAGCGAATTTCGGGGCTTGACATTTGCTGGCAAAGATCCCCAACAACTATAATATCAGCCTCTGTTCGAGGCTATTCTCCCAACATTCTCCATGGCTTCCAATTATTTTGTCCTTGATGCCAAGGTTATTGGTGAGTATGAGAAGGATTTGTCGACCTTCGTGTACTCTTTCAAGACCCATCCCAAGAAAGCTTTCATCAAAGATTTTGGTTTCCGAATTCTTTTTACACTTCGGACTTTGAAGTTGGATTGGGATTTGTTGAAGGCCGCTACAGCCTTTTGGGATTGCGACAACCACACTTTTAACTTTTCGGCGAATGAAATGGTGCCGACTGTTGATGACTTCGGTGCCATTCTTGGTATGCCACTGGTGGGTCAAGTTGCCGTCCCCAAATATCATCGTGGAGTGATCGATTCTTGGTCTGACTTGTTGAACCTTCCCATCGGAGATGTGAGGAAGATGTTGCATGGTACCGTGGTAGATATGAATGAGTTGCCAATGCTCTTCAGCTTGCATTCAGAGGACCCGACGGTTCAGTCCTTCAAGAGGAATGCCATGGCGGTTTGCCTTTTCAGCGAGGTTTTGTTCATTGCACCTTTCAGGACAGCGGATACACTGTTGGCTGAGATAATCTTGCAGGCAAAAGAACAACAGTTTAGCGTAATTCCTCTTATAGTGGGGGAAACTCTGCATGGCCTTGATGAGCTGCATCGGACAGGTGATATGCGTCGGGGAAGCCCCTTGCTATTGACCATATTTCTTCGAGAGCATTTCAGGATTTATTCTCCGGATGGCGATCTGTCTCCTTTTGCTGTTCATAGGAGAAAATTACTGGTCCGAAACTTAACCGAGGATAGTTGGAAAAATTCTTTGCTTCTCGGGCATCGGCCGACATTGAGTGGTTCCCTCCCTCTTGGGGTCTTCGTCCTTTTGTGGAATAGACCTCGAGTTTTGAGCATGTGGTCTTACTCGGCTTGAGAGACTCTTCATTTTACCATCCAAAGCGGGTTTTGAGGCAGTTTGGTCGCCAACAGATTATCCCTTTCCCTAGGAGTGGGGTGTTTCGTCCAGTCTCGTATATGGGTCCGGACTTTTTCAGCAGAGATTCAGTCAGCTTGGGGAGATGACCGCCATCGGTGGGCTTCTGCCCCTATTTACCGGGGTAGTATCTTTCTTCCCGAGAGTTATTTGGACTATCTGTTTGGCACTCTTTACCGCGGCATTACTTGGGTTGACGTGCTTCGCGCTGAGCTTTTAGGAAAAGACTTTGAGCCTAGCAGTGCTTTGCGGTATAAGGAAGCTGCTGCTGATTCGCACAATATTTTGGCTGACCCTTTTGGTACCCCTTTGGATAGCTTCTATGCTCGGAGGCGCGTTGCTGTGCAAAAGGTTTCGGTCCGCCTCAGTGTTCCTAGGCCTCCCCAGAAGAATAGGATTGAGAGCCATTCGAGTGGCCCTTCAAAGGCTAAGAGAAAATTAGATTTTTCCTAGTACCCCAAGATTGCAATTAAATAGACCGCTTGTTTAGGATTTAATATTTTATTGTCTTTTATTGCTCAACAAGATCCGTTGTAGTGGTTAAAATAATTCAAGAGATAAATAAAATTGCATTTTGTTATGACATGATTGGGTAAAAAAAATTATGTTTTAGACCGCACCCTAAGGTTGCCTACGTTCCTCTTGTAGAGAGACTCAGGTCTTCGTAGTTCAAACAAATGAAGACCATTTTTTTTGTGCACCCTGTTTTTTGCCTAGACCGCCCTTTCGGATTTTCAATCTAGCGGGCTTCTTTTTTGCACGTGCTCTAATTTTTGCCTAGGCCGCCCTTGCGGGTTTTCAACCTAGCGAGCGTTTTTTTTTTTTAATGGTCTTTATTTGTTAAGCGTAGAACTTCTTGAGCTTGTCGAGATTGACCTCCTTTGGCAATTGATCGCCATCCAAGTCTACGAGTCGGACTGCACCGCCACTTAGTATCTTCTTGACCACGTAAGGACCTATCCATCGAGGTCCCCATTTCCCAAGGGGATTCATGGCATTGGGAGGATGTTTTCTTAGGACCAAATCTCCCACTTTGATATTTCGAGGCTTCACCTTCTTGTTGAAAGCTCTTGTCATTCGCTGTTGATAAGCTCTTGTGCGCTCAAATGCTCTAAGCCTCTTTTTGTTGAGTAGGGCTAATTGCTCGTACCGACTTTGCATCCAATCAACCTCGTTGACTTGGTTCTCGAGTAAGATCCGTAGAGAAAGAACCTCGAGTTCGACCGGGAGTACGGCTTCAGAACCATATACCAATGAGTAAGTGTGAGAGCCCGTACCCGCATAAGGATCCGTGCGAAACGCGGCTGGAATCCGCTCGGTTTCTCAAAATGGTTACCCTACTTTGGTTTTGAAAATCAGAGAGTCGCCACCTCATTTTATTAAGGAAAATAGAGATAAAACCTTTGTTGAGAAAAAGAAGTGGGTTCGGGGACTAAGTTACGAGAGGAGAAGGTGATTAGCAGCACTCCGCTCGCCCTTACGGTCTCTAGCATGCTTCCTCCTACGCTTCATTTTATTTTCCTTTTGATAGATGAGTTTTATGTCCGATATGTCGCGACCCCGAACCCGCGGGCCCGGAGTACGCGAGCTGGACGTCGACTTAAAACCAAAACTGTGAAATACCGAAGTTAAAATTCCATTTGATACCAAAAGGTGATGATCCAAAGTTTTACAAATCCAAGTTTGATAATAACCAAATACAATTATCATAAACTTCCATAAGTTTATGCCCAACGGAATATAAATGTACAATTCTTAATGACGTCATTGTTTGGTACAACTATCCCAAAAAGGTTACACATTTATATAATGTAAACCAACCTATAACAACTTTCCCCAAAAGAATGTATCCACACTCGACGTCCTCTTTCTCGTGATCAGTGAGACTAATCCTTAGCACCTGGGGGGGGTAAGGAAAAACAAAGATAAAAGAAAGGGGGTGAGATAAATCTCAATAAGTTACTAATGCGACTACATGACATGCTATGATGCAATAATCCATAATAAATCACATAACACATAGCAATTATCATATGTCAGATAGCAGCGGAAATAAACACATAACAAAGGATATAGCCAAGGTTTTCCCAAACTGATAAACCAAATAAAGGTCGCTGCGCAGCTTCAATAATCAACAAATCATCATCTTCATAATAGCATGAAAGCTGAAGAGAAATCCCCGGTACCGGAACCAATAACCAAATGAAGTATCACAAGGGACGGGAGACATGCCACAAAGTCATGCTCCAAGTAAAGCTAAAATGCACACAAAGGAGCTAGCTCTTCTCACATCCAAGGCCAATCTGGAGGAGGGTAATAATGGGTCAAAACAATGGTCAACATCATAATGGACTTGGCCGTGCCATTATAATATTTCGCATCGCCCGAAACAAACACAATTAACCATCTGAACTTTCAAACGTAGGCTAAGTAATAAAATACTAGCACGATAAATAGCCATGGATTCCAAAGTAGGGAATCATGCCAAATAATCACCAAGAAGATGAAATGAACCAACAATACACAATAAAGGTGTTCCAATACTTCCAAAGTAAGAATACTCAATTACTATAACACATTCAATCACAAAGGATCCAATTCAATTCTAGGCATCCAACTACAACTACTCACTCATCTCGAAGAGCTCAAGGAGAGCTTTAAAACAATAGTTTATACACCTAAATCGGAGTTCGGACGAAAGAGTTATGACTTTCGGAAGATAGCACGAAAACAAATCAATTTGGAACAGGGGAGGGAGGGGTGCGCGGGCTTCATAGGGAAGAGGGCGCGCGCTTCATATGATCAGAAGGAAATGCTAGAATTCAAGGGATGAGGGTGCACGCGCTTCAACCAAAAAGGGGCGCACGCCTCCTTGTATCAGAAGGAAATCAAGAATTGGAAGGGGGGATGGTACGCGCGCTTCATAGGGAAGAGGGCGCGCGCCTCCTTTCGTCTTCAACGAAAACCCAGAACTTCACCTGGTTCTTCAATTCGGGAATGAACCTAAAATTGCCATTTCTTTACCAAAACTCAAATGACTCAAAGCCAATACTTCCAAATAAGAATACCAAGGTACCCAACCACTTAGGAACCTAGAAATGACCCATAAACAACCTTAAAACAACCTAAACCAAGGAGTGATTCCAAATGCCCAAAATCACAAAAGATGAACCAAATACCAATCAGCTCCAAATCAAACAAAGAGGTTACATATATCAACAAGAGTATCAAGGGAGTTAAATATGAACATTATTAGCATAAAAGGGGGAAAAGCAACTTACTTGAAAATAATGAAAGTTGATGGAATTCGAATATTCTTGATTCTACGCGATCCTATCGACGATCTAAACACATTTCGTATAGAGAGAAATGAGAGAAGATGAGAGGAAGATAGCTAAAATGAAGAGAGAAGGGAAAGAGAAATTTACCTTTTTCAAGAAGAGAGAGAAAGAGTAACTGGGAAATGAATTTGTGAGGGAGAAGGAGAAGAAGGAAGGAGGTGAAGTTAAAATCGAAGTTACACTTAGGCCCCTTCCCCATCTACTAACACAATACTACACTCCCTACTAACAATTAAGACTTAACAATACCACACCAACCCAATTGACTCAATTACAATGCTAGGCATAAATTATTATAACACATAAATTGTACACATAATTATTTAAATAAATAATAATTTAAATAAACAAATAAGCAAATAAATAAATGATGATTATTTATTACTAATAAAATAGAGCCTAGATTTCGGGTCGTGACATTCACTCCCCCTTAAAGAAAATCCGACCCGAATTTTAACGAGACTTACCCGAATTAAAAAGCCACGGATATTTCCTCTCTATCTCATCACGAAGCTCCCACGTCGACTCCTCAACATTATGATTCCTCCAAAGAACTCTAACCAAAGAAATACTTTTGTTCCTCAACTCTTGAACTTTAGAATCTAGGATCCGAACCGGTCGTTCCTCATAAGTCATATCGGGCTCTATATCCTCCGGTACCCTTGGTAAAACGTGAGATGGATCATGAACATACTTCCGAAGCATAGAAACGTGAAAAACATTATGTAACCGGTCCAAAGATGGCGGTAACGCAAGTCGATACGCAAGAAGTCCCACTTTCCCCAAAATCTCAAACGGACCTATAAACCTCGGAGCCAATTTACCTTTCTTCCCAAACCTTCGAATACCCACCTTCGGAGATACTTTCAGGAACACAAAATCACCGGTCTGAAAACTAAGATCTCGCCTTCAGTTATCTGCATAGTTCTTATGTCGACTCTGGGCTGTTTTCAATCGATCCCGGATAACCCTAACTTTCTCAACCGAATCCCGAAGCAAATCAATACCCAAAACTTTCGCTTCACCGACCTCGTTCCAACAAATAGGTGATCTACACTTTCTTCCATACAAGGCCTCATACGGTGCCATCTCGATACTAGCCTGATAACTGTTGTTGTAAGAGAATTCCACTAACGGTAGGTGCGAATCCCAAGAATCAGAGAAGTCTATCGCACAAGCTCGCAACATATCCTCAAGAATCTGAATAGTCCTCTCGGATTGACCGTCGGTCTGAGGGTGAAAAGCTGTACTAAAACGCAAATCTGTACCCAAAGCTTCTTGAAACGCCTTCCAGAATCTAGAAGTAAACCTCGGGTCTCGATCTGACACAATGCTAACCGGAACCCCATGCAATCTAACGATCTCGTCGATGTAAAGGGTCGCAAGCTTCTCCATCGAATATCTGATGTCAATAGGCAAGAAATGGGCACTCTTGGTCAATATATCCACTATTACCCAAACACTGTCAAACTTCCTAAGGGTACGAGGTAGTCCCGTAACGAAATCCATGGTCACATGCTCCCATTTCCACTCCGGAATCTCTAACGGCTGAAGTAGTCCCGCGGGTCTCTGATGCTCGGCTTTGACCTGCTGACACGTTAAACACTTCGAAACATACTCCGCTATTTCCCTTTTCATATTATTCAACCAAAAATGTTGCTTCAGATTCTAATACATCTTCGTACTACCCGGATGAATAGTATATCTCGATTTGTGACCTTCATCTAAAACTTGCCTTTTTATTCCATCCACATCGGGCACACACAAACGACCACGGAAAGTCAACACCCCATTTGAACTCATAGAAAAATCCTCGAAATTCTTTTCCTTCAATTTACCCATTATCTTCACCAACTCGGGGTCTTCTTTCTGAGCTTCCTTTATCCTCTGAATTAGGGTCGGAGATACCCTAATATTCGCAAAAATAGCCCCATGTCTCGATTCACGAGGAGACCAATCTCGAACATCCTCAAGCATTCTCCACTCTCGAACCATCATCGAATCCACATAAGATTTTCTACTAATCGCATCGGCTACCACATTCGCCTTCCCCGGATGATAAGAAATCGTACAATCATAATCCTTCAATAATTCCATCCATCGGCGTTGCCTATTATTCAACTCTTTCTGGGAGAAAAGGTATTTCAAACTCTTGTGATCGGTAAAAATTTCAAATTTCGCCCCATAAAGGTAGTGCTTCCATTTGTGCAACGCAAAGACTATCGCTGCCAACTCCATATCATGAGTCGGGTAATTCTACTCACTAGTGGTCAACTTCCTCGAAGCGTAGGCAATCACCTTCCTGTTCTGCATCAAAACACAACCCAAACCCTCTTTCGAAGCATCACTATAAATTACTAAATCATCATTCCCATTAGGCAAGGTCAAGATCGGTGCGGTAGTCAACCTCTTCTTCAATTCCTCGAAACTCTTGTCACATTTCTCGGTCCATTCAAACGGGACATTCTTCCGGGTCAACTGAGTCATCGGAGTAGCAATCCTCAAAAACCCCTCAATAAATCTTCGGTAATACCCGGCCAAACCCAAAAAGCTACGAATCTCGGTCACTGACTCGGGTCTCTTCCAATCCACTATGGCTTCAATCTTTGAAGGATCCACCGAAATCCCATCTTTAGAAATCACATGGCCCAGAAAAGAAACCTTCTCGAGCCAAAATTCGCATTTACTAAACTTCGCAAATAATTTCTCCCTCGCAAGAATGGATAAGACTGTCCTCAAGTGATGCTCGTGCTCCTCTCGAGATTTAGAGTAGACGAGTATATCATCAATAAAGACCACCACGAACGAATCAAGATAAGGATGGAAAACCCGGTTCATCAAATCCATAAACACGACCGGCGCGTTAGTCAACCCAAATGGCATAACTAAGAACTCGTAATGACCATACCGAGTGCGAAAAGCAGTCTTCGAAATATCCTCCGATCGAATCTTCAACTGATGGTACCCACTCCTCAAATCAAGCTTGGAAAACACAACGGACCCTTGAAGCTGATCAAATAAATCATCAATGTGAGGTAGAGGATACTTGTTCTTCACCGTAACCTGATTCAACTTTCGGTAATCGATACACAATCTCAACGAACCATCTTTCTTCCGCACAAACAAAACCGGTGCTCCCCACGGGGAAACACTAGGGCGGATAAACCCTCGATCAAGCAACTCTTGCAACTGGACCTTTAATTCCTTCAATTCTGCGGGAGCCAACCTATACGGTGCTTTCGAAATCGGAGCCGTACCCGGCAAAAGATCTATACAAAATTCTATCTCACGATCGGGAGGCATATCATACTCCGAAGAGAAAACATCGGGAAATTCCCGAACTACCCGAACACTATCCAAACTAGGGGATTCCTTCTTGGTGTCTAACACACTAGCCAAGTAACCCTCACAACCACGGTGCAATAATTTTCTCGCTTTTACATAAGAAATTAAACGAACTTTTCTACTCAAGGGACTAGCCTCAAAGACAAACTTAGGCACATCGGGAATAGAAAAGGTAACAGTTTTCTTACGGCAATCAACAGAAGCATGAAACTTGCTCAACCAATCCATACCCAATATAACATCAAAGTCTTGAATGGGAAGGACTACCAAATCCGCACATAAGGTACGACCACATATAACCACATCACAAGCACGAAAGACTCGATCAGATATCAAGCATTCTCCTATAGGGGTCGACACCTCTAGCACATAGGGTAAAGACTCAAATGCAGCATTTAACAGAGAAGCAAATTTCACAGAAATGTATGAATGAGATGATCCTGGATCTACTAACGCTCGTGCGCTCACATTAGACACAGAAACAATACCTCCAATAACAGAAGGATCATCGGTCGCTTGTTGTTGATTCATGGCATATATCTTTCCTTGAACTTTAGGCTTCCCGGTAGCATCCCTTTTCTGACCTTGATTATTACCAACTACTGACCCGGATGCTTGTCCTCTACCTCTCGGGCAATCTCTTACAAAGTGACCCATTTGACCACAATTGGTGCACCTTCCCTGCTTCTTCCAACACCGGTCCTCTGAATGACCTTCCTTTTGATAATACGAACAAAGCCTCCTAATTTCGTTCCCTTGGTTCTCGGAAGTGGTACCCGGGTTCCTTGGAATCGGTTGCCCTCGGAACTGAGATTGTCCCCCAAAGTTACCTCGGTTATCGAAACGGTGTTGTGGTTGAGACTTAGTATGGCCTCCTTGTTTGCCCGTATTCACAACTTCGGTCTTCCTTTTGTGTTCCCCAATGTCCTGTTCAATCAAGTAGGCTCGATCTACCGCATCCTGAAAAGTCACAATCTTTTGGGCTATCAGTTGAGTACGGATGGATGTATTCAACCCGCGGATGAATCTCATGGCCTTTTGCTCCTCAGCCCTCACCAAATAGCCACAGTACCGGGCTAATTCTGTGAACTTAGCCGAGTACTGTGCTATAGATAACAAACCTTACTCCAAATTGAGGAGCTCGATCTCCTTTCGGTTTTGATCAACAACCGGAATGAAATGCTCCTTGAACTTACGCACAAACAACTCCCACGCATACACCGTGTGAGTATCATCCCAACTAGCTTTAACACCCTTCCACCAGTGCTCGGCGGTACCCACAAGTTTATAAGCTGCGAACCGGACCTTATCCTCATCCGTGCAACCAAATACCTCATAAATCTTCTCCATCGACTCAATCCATAACTCATCTTTCCTTACATCGGGTTCCCCATTGAATTCAATCGGTTTCAACTTCAGAAATTGTTCCAATCCGTAGCGGGGTGGTGCTTGTTCTACCCTCGGACCTTGATCATGTATGGCCTTCATGGCCGCCTCGAACATGCCTTGAAACATGGCACGGGCTTCTTCCCTTGTATCATTCTGATTTGCATTACCGGTACTACCTTCACCACTCCTTCTACGAACCATTATAAACAAGTACCTGCATAAAACATCAACCGTTAATCACTCCACACACTACTACCCTCCTAGGTCATACTAATCCACCTATTTTTATACTTAGAGCTAATGCCATAGCTCTGATACCAACTGTCGCGACCCCGAACCCGCGGGCCCGGAGTACGCGAGCTGGACGTCGACTTAAAACCAAAACTGTGAAATACCGAAGTTAAAATTCCATTTGATACCAAAAGGTGATGATCCAAAGTTTTACAAATCCAAGTTTGATAATAACCAAATACAACTATCATAAACTTCCATAAGTTTATGCCCAACAGAATATAAATGTACAATTCTTAATGACGTCATTGTTTGGTACAACTATCCCAAAAAGGTTACACATTTATATAATATAAACCAACCTATAACAACTTTCCCCAAAAGAATGTATCCACACTCAACGTCCTCTTTCTCGTGATCAGCGAGACTAATCCTTAGCACCTGGGGGGGGTTAAGGAAAAACAAAGATAAAATAAAGGGGGTGAGATAAATCTCAATAAGTTACTAATACAACTACATGACATGCTATGATGCAATAATCCATAATAAATCACATAACACATAGAAATTATCATATGTCAGATAGCAGCGGAAATAAACACATAACAAAGGATATAGCCAAGGTTTTCCCAAACTGATAAACCAAATAAAGGTCGCTGCGCAGCTTCAATAATCAACAAATCATCATCTTCATAATAGCATGAAAGCTGAAGAGAAATCCCCGGTACCGGAACCAATAACCAAATGAAGTGTCACAAGGGACGGGAGACATGCCACAAAGTCATGCTCCAAGTAAAGCTAAAATGCACACAAAGGAGCTAGCTCTTCTCACATCCAAGGCCAATCTGGAGGAGGGTAATAATGGGGCAAAACAATGGTCAACATCATAATGGACTTGACCGTGCCATTATAATATTTCGCATCGCCCGAAACAAACACAATTAACCAGCTGGACTTTCAAACATAGGCTAAGTAATAAAATACTAGCACGATAAATAGCCATGGATTCCAAAGTAGGGAACCATGCCAAATAATCACCAAGAAGATGAAATGAACCAACAATACACAATAAAGGTGTTCCAATACATCCAAAGTAAGAATACTCAATTACTATAACACATTCAATCACAAAGGATCCAATTCAATTCTAGGCATCCAACTACAACTACTCACTCATCTCGAAGAGCTCAAGGAGAGCTTTAAAACGATAGTTTATACACCTAAATCGGAGTTCGGACGAGAGAGTTATGACTTTCAGAAGATAGCACGAAAACAAATCAATTTGGAACAGGGTAGGGAGGGGTGCGCGCGCTTCATAGGGAAGAGGGCGCGCGCTTCATATGATCAGAAGGAAATGCTAGAATTCAAGGGATGAGGGTACGCGCGCTTCAACCAAAAAGGGGCGCACGCCTCCTTGTATCAGAAGGAAATCAAGAATTGGAAGGGGGGATGGTGCGCGCGCTTCATAGGGAAGAAGGCGCGCGCCTCCTATCGTCTTCAACGAAAACCCAGAACTTCACCTGGTTCGTCAATTCGGGAATGAACCTAAAATTGCCATTTCTTTACCAAAACTCAAATGACTCAAAGCCAATACTTCCAAATAAGAATACCAAGGTACCCAACCACTTAGGAACCTAGAAATGACCCATAAACAACCTTAAAACAACCTAAACCAAGGAGTGATTCCAAATGCCCAAAATCACAAAAGATGAACCAAATACCAATCAGCTCCAAATCAAACAAATAGGTTACATATATCAACAAGAGTATCAAGGGAGTTAAATATGAAGATTATTAGCATAAAAAAGGGAAAAGCAACTTACTTGAAAATAATGAAAGTTGACGGAATTCGAATATTCTTGATTCTACGCGATCCTATCGACGATCTAAACACATTTCGTATAGAGAGAAATGAGAGAAGATGAGAGGAAGATAGCTAAAATGAAGAGAGAAGGGAAAGAGAAATTTACTTTTTCAAGAAGAGAGAGAGAGAGAGTAACTGGGAAATGAATTTGTGAGGGAGAAGGAGAAGAAGGAAGGAGGTGAAGTTAAAATCGAAGTTACACTTAGGCCCCTTCCCCATCTACTAACACAATACTACACTCCCTACTAACAATTAAGACTCAACAATACCACACCAACCCAATTGACTCAATTACAATGCTAGGCATAAATTATTATAACACATAAATTGCACACATAATTAGTTAAATAAATAATAATTTAAATAAACAAATAAGCAAATAAATAAATGATAATTATTTATTACTAATAAAATAGAGCCTAGATTTCGGGTCGTGACACTAAATTTTAGAAAAAACGTGCGTTATGTACAGAGGAGTCTCCTAGTCTAGGTATGTTCATTTTAATTCACAACCGGGAATCGGTTTGGGTGGATTTCCTGATTGGTGTTAGAAAATGGTTTTGAACGTGTTAAAAAAGAAAAAAACGTCCACGGGGAGGGGAATTATGTACAGTAGGGGATATACATGTATACACAAAAAGTGGGAAACAAATCCCATAAATAAAATGAATGTCCTCGCGACGAAGCGTTTGTGGATCTTGACGTCGTCGTTGTCCGTCCCGAGCCGCGGTACCTGCCCTAAAATAACCCAAATCCAAAACTACAAATTGGGGATTTCTCCCTGAATTTTAGATATCATTGTGAAGTTTTTATGGATTTTTTGGATTAAACTTTGACCCCAAATATTGACAAGAAAATGCATCACAAAATCTGCCCAGAAAATATTCACAGGAAACATGGCACATTGATCACCAATTTTAACTATTTTAACTAGTGAATCTGAAGAAACACCAAAAATTAAAGTTGAAGAACACATATTGATAATGAATATACAAAACTTTGGAGCCAGTAAAGTATGTTTAAGTCGCTCAAAATATCTCTGACATTTTAATGTCAGAAGCTGGAAGTACAGTGTCTGAAATTTGGTGGTCTAAACAAGAGAGGAAGAATGGAACTTTTACAGGTACAAAAATATATAAAAAATATTACACTTTCCTTAGTTCGTTGGGAACAAAATTTGTGTTCTGAATTAATCCAAAAGACCAGGTTTTGACAGAGTTTTAAATACAAGAAGGCAGCATGGTACAGAGAAAGATACACTGGACAGCACATCTAGAACTCAAAGATAAGCATGAAAACCTATTCTAAACATGTAACATGAACATGAATCTTCACAAGAATGTACTTTAACACATTATGAACAACTTTTGTGTTTTGATCTAGATCTATAAACAAATTTATGATAGAGAAAACAGCACATCAAAATCCTTGGTTGAAACTAAACATGCTGGGCAGATTATATATGGCATGAAGATGGAGGTCAAAACATGGCATAAACTTGGAACAAAGCCATGTAACTTAGGGAACTTGTTTATTGATATATTATTAACATTATCATGTGTCTATTTATGAACAAACATAAATAAAAATGAGAATAAACAACAAAGAAGGAGATGAGGGCAGAATATACACATGCTGAGCAAATGGACTATATCTTGCTGGGATTTGAGATCTAAAGCATGAGATTAACACCAAAATGAACTCAAGACATATATACACATTCTAGGACTGAAGTATGAACATTTAGAATATATAGAACATGTTTATTTACAAAGTAAAAACATAGATTACATAGGTAATAAGGGGAATCTAGTCACTAGTTGACTAGATTCCCAAACAACTCATTTAAACTTACATTTTATCAAATCTATGATATATAAAAAGGAAACTTACCTAGATTAATAGAGGGTGGTGTGCTTCCTTTGTCTCCAAGGGAAGACTTTTTTTTTGTTTGATTGAAGTTGTTGTTTTGGTTGTGGTTGTGGTTGTTGTTGTTGTTGTTGTTGCTTGTTGTTGTTGTTGCTTGAGATTTGAAAGGGTTGTTTGAGGTGTTTGGGTGGCGGTTTAGTAGTGGCGATGTGGTGGAGGAGTGGTGGTAGTGGTGGTGGAATGGTGGTAGTAAGAGCAAGAGTGAAAGTGTATGGAGGGAGTGTGTAGTGTAATGTGTGTGTTGAAAATGAGTCCTCCTTTTCTTGGATCAACATGGGAGTATATGGAGGAGGGAGGTAAGTTTTCTTGGACCAAAATGCCCCTAGAGTAGGGGTAGTATGGGGGGTGAGTCCTCTTACCCGAAATCATGCAAGAGGGGTGGAAAAAATGGCCAAAGTGATGGTGTTGCTTTGACTTTGTGCAATTTCCACTTTTTGAATGCTACTTGTCCATCCTTGGTTGATTTTGGCCCATGTGACCCCCCCTAATGCAGCCATATGTCCAGGAAATGTGGGTGCTTTGACTTGGATGCATTGATATTTTCTCGGGCTCCGTGTTCCCGCTCCGCAACAGCTTGCAACTGCTCCGTCGTGCGCGTTCCGGTGTCCCGGTTGTCCGCGGGTCCAACACAAAAGTTGCTCCTCGTATTATTCTGGTTATAATGGCATATCTATAATATGTTAATAAGTAAGGAAATAACATAATATAATTTTAAGCCCAAAGGATGACCGGTAATAGGCGTTCTAGGGGTGCGGAGCCCGCCGTAGGGTCCCGACGCTCGATTTTCGGAGAATACACCTGTTTGCTCGGTTTTGAGCCCTGATCATGAATCCGGACATGATTTTTGCATCCGATAAGACGTACGGTAATCCCGAACGGCCAAATCTAAGGTTTTTGGTCAATTATCGCGCTTAGACCGAATCAAATGGTTGGTTTTAGGGGTGCGAGATCGGGGTGTCTACAGAGCCCCTCGTCGAATTCACTTGTGATGTAAAGTGGATTCGACGATCCAATATAGACAACCGATCTCGTCTAGGGTTCGACGGCTGAGCCCAAAGTAGGGCTTCCTATGTATCCCTTGCGGGAATCAAGCCTCCGTAGTTCTTCTCAAACAAGCCAACAAACACAATCAAATGGTCGAACTCGGGAACCCGAGATTCCTACGTATCTCTTGCGAGAATCAGACCAATCGTAGTTCGTATGGATGCGGATGGATGATAGACTTATGAGTTGATGAGATCACATACATCTCTGAGTCTAGATTGGAATGGATGAACGGCTTATGGGTTGGTGAGATCACATACATCTCTGAGCCGAGGGTTGAGGTAAAAAATTTGATTGAGAGAACGGGCGACTGAGACTCTTGTTATCGAGCTGCCTACGTATCCCTTTCGGGAATCAAATCGGGGCGTAGTTCTGAGGGAGGTCCAACCCGAGCGCTCGAGTGGACCAGAGAGTAACCAAACAATCGAGGGGGGTCAAATTCGGGGGACGGCCGAACAGACCGGGGAAACCAAACATTTTGAGAAGAAGGGGGTGGTCGTGCCTGAGGTGACAGGCTGCCTACGTATCCCGCATGGGAATCAGACCAGTCACGTAGTTAAACGGGGAGATTCAACTCGAGCCTTCGAGCGAACCAAGAGGTAACCAAACATCATTCGAGGAGGTCGAATTCGGGGGTGACCGAATAGACCTGGGCAAACAAATCATTGAAATGGAGGGTGATGACTTCTAGGGGGTTGGTCGGCCTATCAGTCAATGATATTGATGGGACTCTAGGGGGTTCGTCAGCCTATTGGTCAAAGATATTGAAGGGACTTCTAGGGGGTTCGTCGGCCTATCAGTCGAAGAGATGTCATTAGAGGGGTCTAATTCGGGGGTGCCAAACAGACCAAAGTAACTGAATGTTTTGAAAAGATCAATTTCGGGTGTAACCGAATAGGCCGGAGGTAACCAAATGCTTTGAAAAGGTCAAATTCGGGTGCCCGAATAGACCGGAAGTAACCAAATGTTTTGAAAAGGTCAAATTCGGGTGCCCGAATAGACCGGAAGTAACCAAATATTTTGAAAAGGTCAAATTCGGGTGTAACCGAATAGACCGGAAGTAACTAAATTTTTTGAAAAGGTCAAATTCGGGTGTAACCGAATAGACCGGAAGTAACCAAATGTTTTGAAAAGGTCAAATTCGGGTGCCCGAATAGACCGGAAGTAACCAATTTTTTTGGAAAGGTCAAATTCGGGTGCCCGAATAGACCGGAAGTAACCAAATTTTTTGAAATGGTCAAATTCGGGTGCCCGAATAGACCGGAAGTAACCAAATGTTTTGAAAAGGTCAAATTTAGGTGTAACCGAATAGACCAGAAGTAACCAAATGTTTTGAAAATGTCAAATTCGGGTGTAACCGAATAGACCGGAAGTAACAAAATGTTTTGAAAAGGTCAAATTCGGGTGCCCGAATAGACCGGAAGTAACCAAATGTTTTGAAAAGGTCAAATTCGGGTGCCCGAATAGACCGGAAGTAACCAAATTTTTGAAAAGGTCAAATTCGGGTGCCCGAATAGACCGGAAGTAACCAGATTTTTTGAAATGGTCAAATTCGGGTGCGCGAATAGACCGGAAGTAACCAAATGTTTTGAAAATGTCAAATTCGGGTGTAACCGAATAGACCGGAAGTAACCAAATGTATTGAAAAGGTCAAATTCGGGTGCCCGAATAGACCGGAAGTAACCAAATTGTCGAGGGTCAGATTCGGATAAATCCGAAAAAGACCGGAGGGGAACCAAATAGTCGAGGGTCAGATTCGGATAAATCCGAAAAAGACCGGAGGGGAACCAAATTTTAAGACTCAGGATACTCTACCTATTAAGAGAAGTATCGTGAAAAGAGATTCGAGGATGCTGCAGGACGAGATTTTACTCCGATTCCTTAGATTTTAGGATTGCTTCGTGATGAGATCTGAGCCTCGCCTTACACCATTAGGCGGGAACGGAGTTGATAAGCTTTGGGGCGCACCTGTTCAATCAAGAAAAATTTGCAAACCACATAATCATTTGTGCTAGTGTCAGCTATGTTTGATTGTGACCTAAGTGCACAAGTTTCTTTCATTTTTGTAAAATCACGTTTTTTCACTAAAGAATATGATTTGGGTTCGAAGTGATCGTGGATGCAATTGTGATGCTAGCATGATAAGTATATGGATGTGAAAATGACATGCTGGGAATGGGGGTGCAACATCGTATATGACATGATATGATAATGGCATGATAAAAATAAGATGATCTAAAATTCAATTACACATTCATATTTGATAGATCAAGGATACGCTGCAAGCTGTTGCTATGTGCGGATCCTTTGGCTTTGTAGTTACTATGTGATGAGATGTTTGATTCTTGACTTGAGGAGAGCAAACCAATCATCATGTTTTCATGTCAAGGCCTTTTGGATTTGTCGGGAGGCCATCTCGAGTTTCTGTGCGTGGACAAAGCCTCTCTGTTCAGCATTTTGATGCGGTTGTGGTCAAGCTCCCTTTCCAGCATTTCGATGTGTTTGTGGTCGGACTCGCCGAAGCAAGCTGCCTACGTATCCCTTTCGGGAATCAGACCTTACGTAGTTCGAGTTTGTGAAAAACTCGGAAAACACATTTTGATTGAAGTTTGGAACATCAAAAAACCGAATTCCCTAAGCAGAAACATCTTGATGGATTCATTGGTGGGCGGAATAAAACGAGCAGACTTCCCGTGTGGATGAGATGCAGCGGGTGTTGGAAACATTCCTGCAGAAAATTTCACAAGTATGCAATATACAAGTGATATCGTGACATTCATGTGCAGAGAGTGTGTCATACACGCAACCAAATCATCATGATTAAAAGATCGAGAGATAAAGAACATATCACGTTGAGAACTGCTCGCTTTCCATCATTTCGATGTGCTTGTGGTCGGACTCGCCGAAGCAAGCTGCCTACGTATCCCTTTCGGGAATCAGACCTTACGTAGTTCGAGTTTGTGAAAAACTCGAAAAACACAATTTGATTGGAACAGATGTGGTGTGATGTTGAAGAAGACCTTTCTTGAGGGGTTTGGACGTGACATGGCCTCGGAGATTGGATTTGAGTACCTGCATAAGACCTTTCACAAGCATACAGATATATCGTAACATTACGTGCTTGGAAGTGTCATACATGCAACCAAAACATCGTGATTAAAAGATTGAGAGATAAAGAACATATCACTTTGAGAACTGCTCGCTTTGATGAACTTCGAATGAGGGATTTTTTTTGCAACTTGAATTTAAACTTCAAACCTCATTTTTTTTCTTCTCTTGTTTTTTCAAAATGGAAAGCACACATTTTTTTTATTTTTCACTTTTCGCCTTTTTTATTATTATTTTTTATTTTTATTTTTTTGACATGCGTGCATTGCTTGTATTTCAACCATCATTCTTTTTATAAAATGAAACAAAGTGTCTATGTGCAAAGAGCGAGAATCGGGAAAGGAAGGAATTGTGCATTTTTCTGAGAACTTTGTGAGAAACGAGAGTCATGGTGAGATATATGGTGAAGCGAGGTTGGAGTCCTAGCGCGAGTACTCGAAAGGTCAATTCCCTACGCCCATTTGATCAAGTCTACTCGACGGTGTCTTTCCCGGTGGATTGCTTTGACTTGCCCCAGATGTCGGTTGTAGAAGCTCCAGTGCCTTTTCAGAACCAGCCCCAGATCTTTAATCATGAAAGCCCCCACTTTGTCAAGGATCAGCCCCACATTTGACGACTCATTTTCTGAGGACGTCGCTGTTTGTAAAAGCGGTCATAAGTTCTGAAGCCCCTACTACTATCCCAAGGTGATTCTTGTACTGTTCATTGGTTCGAGGCAGCTCCATGCCTTGATACTCATACTGCTTTGGGACCTAACTGTCATTGAGAGTTGTTGCAGATTTGATGTTTCGCTGCTAGGAGTAACTCATGCATTGTGATAGTCACATTTCCATTCGACGCTTTGATGGGGAAATCAACTGCCTTCGAGAATTAACCAATTATACACAGCCCCCAGTATTGCCGGTGATTGAGCTTTGTGACCTGTGGCCCAAACTGCTAATCTGAAAAACTTCCCTCCGATGATTCTCTTGAATGGGACCTAACCATCTGTGACGGTTGTCTCACAAATTCTGATGATTTTTGATGTTAAAACTTCCAAGGACCAACTATCTGTGAGAGTTGTCCTACCCCTGAGACGTTTTGCATTAACGGGGAACCCATCTATCATTTCTGAATCCTGACGCGCAGCCCCAGTTCACATTCATTCATTTGAGCATACTTCCCGATTTTGGATTTTGAGAGTCAGAGGATCACATTCCCTCGCCTCCCTTGCTGTGACAAATTACAGGAATTGACTGGGGAAGGCACAAGGCCAGTGTTTTGGGAAAGCAAAGAAAGATCCCGTGGGATCTTTTACATTGTGTTTGCGCAGAAAAAATTGACGGAAGGACGAGAGTAGGGGGAAGCCCCTAGACTCGAGGAAATTGCTCACATTCAAAATCAATGACTCAAGATTAGAATTCGTATTAATGGTCAAGTGCTTCAAAATCAAAAAGTTAATTTCTATTTTTTAGAAAAGATTTATTTGGACTCAAATTAGACCGTGACAAATCGAGATGAGAACACCACCAAACAATTGTAATTAGCACCGCCTGTTGACCTCGTGGGTGGGAGGTCCTTGTCGTCGTTGTCGCACTTTTTGATATTGATTAGAGGCTGTATGACCTTTAGCCGTTGGGCTCCCTCAGTGTAAGGGTTTGGCAGAGCATGTTGGTCTCCAACAAAAGACACCAGTTGTCGTCGTTGATGGTGCTTGCCCAAATTCGAGAGATCAAGATCTTCTTCAATTTAGATTAGCCTCATATGCGCTATGCTCCTTGAAATTGATGACGTCACATGAGATTGTCTGACCCTCGGTCCCTGTCTTGACTTTGATACGAGCGATGAAGTCTTCAGAATGAAATGCCATTTGCCATCGTTGAAGGCATACACATAAACTTGAAGTGTCGCGATATCCTTTCTAAAACAATTGAATTAAACAACAAAGCAAATGGAATATGTACCAAAATAACTGAATAATGCTTCTTCTTCCCTTTTTTTTTTTTTTTTTGACCTCCCCTTTTTTGCTCTCTTTCGATTTTTTTTTTTTTTTTTATTTGCACTCAAGAAGAAACATCATAGCGTGCGGAATACAACAATTTTTACAAAAACATAAACATACAATATGCGAGAATTTACAATGCATCGTACATTAAAGGAAAATCGCCGACACTTGCGTTGGCATGACTGTGATAATCTTCGGCCTTTACCATTTGATTGGCCTCTTTGATTATGCCCTTGATTGCATCCTGAAATCTTCGTTCGTCGGATGACTTTGTCGATCGCCTTCGTGAACTTCGTTGATTGCCTTCATTTGTGAATCCCGTTGAGCACTGTCGACCCTAATTCTCACCTCAATTAATCGCAGTCTAAAATTAGTCCACATTTTTTATCGTTTGCTTTTAATTAAGTGAGATTAATCATTTGTGGGACCAAATTTGCAAAATACGTGATTATGAAGGCACTTGATTATAACGCGAGCTCATTGACTCAAAACGTATTTACAAGACAAGCAAGCAAATAAATATATTACAGAAAAGATGACACGCAAGCATGGAGTTGGAAAGCAAAAGAAGTGTGAGTGCATTTTAGGAAGGGCCCGAAAGCAAAAGGGATTAGAGTTGGGCGGTGTGCGCTATTCACATCAAAAGAGACATAATCCCTCGGGTCAGCAAGCTTCTACTATCAGCAAAGGAACATTTTCTTGCGTTGATAAACTGCGGTCATCACCTAACAAAAGAGAGCTCCTTCCTGGGGCTCGGTGAGTCCCTAGGATAACATCTTCGAACTTGAAGCTTTCAGCGAAGGCTTTGGGATAACTTTTCTATCGATAAGGTCCTGAATGATATGCTTAAGCCCCCAACATGAATTTGTGTCATGTCCTCCGCTCTGGTGATACTCACAGTATTCAGTGACATTCCAGCTTTTAGGCAAAGGATTGGCCAATGGACGCTTCTCCAATGGTCTTAGAATCCCTTGAGCCATAAGGTTGCGCAAAATCACAACCATGGGTGCCTCTAACTCATCAAACTCTCTAATATTCTTAAGGCGAACTCCTTGCGGGTCCTTCATATTTCCTGACTTCTTGAATGCGCGATTTGTCGCCATCAAAGGCACATGTTCAGATGATCTAGCATGTTCAGGTACCAATCCCCCTTGATAAGGGCTCAAAATTACCATACAACTTGTCATAGTGACACTTTCCCTTTAGTGTGATGTTTTCTTTGGAAGCTCCTAAAGTCCTGTTGAAGGTTCCAGGTAGATTTGGGGAGGCTATGAGGCTCAAACTTTCCTTGGTCACCTTGTTACGAATGTCATTGCGAGCTGTATCTCCGGTGTTGTAGGGGATCTCAGTGTTGATAGGCGGGTACATGAGTGCTGTGAGCTTAGTATCAGCAGGAGGTGCACGCAGCTCATTAAGTTTTTGATCGAGGATTTTCATAAATTGGGTTTGCTGCATGTACAAGAGTTCTACCCACTCAAGCTGGCTCTTCCTAAAGTCCTCCATGATTTGCTCCCTTAGCACCCTTAACTTCTCATCGATCCATAACTGTGTGGTAGGGGTTGGCTTAAGCTGCGATGTTCTTTTATTGACCTTCTTGGAAACTTGATTGTTGAAGAGAGCAGTAAAGAACTCAATTCGCTGTGTTTTGACTTCATTTGCAAACTCTTTCTTGAAGGCTTCCACATGTTCATCAAACCAATTACGCAACTCTACTGGCACTTGGTGAGAGGATATATCTACGTGTCCTGGGGCTGTTTCGTGTGGTTGAATCAGAGGTGGCGTGATGCCCGGGATGATAGATGACTGGGAGTTCATAAGCCCCACGCGCTCTTGGTTTTGTGAGAAGATTGGTACACAGTCTATTATTTTCCCCTGGTGTCCCTGTGGGATACTTGTTACTTACTTTGTTTGGGTTTCCAACTGTTTCCCCAACCATTCTTCCATCACCTTTTCGAACTCAATATCGGGCGAGCCCCTAGTCGCATTTACTGATGTTTCGCCATTACTAGCCATTGCTGATGAGAGAACCCGGAGCAGACCTTGATCAAAGTAATGTCTGGAACTGACCTTGAATGTCGCGCTAGAAAAAGAAGCGAGATTCTCCCTCTACAAGAATGGATTGGAAAAAGAATGTTTTAGATTTTGAAACGGGCTTTATTTTATGTACAAGAATAAAAGCACAAAGAGAAGAAAAGTATAAGGAACAAAATCATTTTTGAGAAAGGTTGAAGCGCAAGCAACGCACAAAAACCTAAGAAGCCGGACAAGCACTGCGCTTTGTTTTGACACGTTCAATGATTAAATCCTGGAATAATGGATACCGTCTCCAAAGTATAGGACCAACGTTTTTCACCTGTACTAATGGCCGTTCGAAACCCCTAGCGAAGGGCCTATACTCTTTCTGGGATCCACCATTCGGGTTACAGTCTATGTGAAGGTCTTGATAATTTCGGGTCAACCCAATCGTTCCAAAATATCCACACTTTAGGTTGTTTATAACCTTTTAGGAATGCATAGGGTTGAAGAGAAATTATTAGACAAAAACCGGCTTAAAGTCGAGGACGTGTCATTTTGAAAATTCGGACATCGAGGCTTTTGATGGATGGCTTGCATGTGGCTTACACCCGCAGCGACGACTAGTAGCCACGCTTTGGGGCGGGAATGTCAACCGGGAGCCCTATCGGAGGATCGGTGACCCCCCTTCACTCACCTGGCTACACCCCCTAAGGTTTGTACGGTTGCTAAATCGGAAGTTTGAAAGCGTGATTGTGTGTGAGGTCTCTATTTTTTTGGAAAATGATTTTTTGAGGAAAGAAAGAAAAGCACGTATATTTTTTTTGTTTTCGCTTTTTATCTTCTTTTTATTTACACATATAAAAGAAAAACCTGCAAAACAAAGTTAGGACAAGTATATACAAGGAAAAACCAAATAATGGCGAAAGCACACAAAATTGAGTCTAGCCCACTTTTGAAAAAACAGTCCCCAGCAGAGTCGCCACTGTGAGAGCCCGTACCCGCGTAAGGATCCGTGCGAAACGCGGCTGGAATCCGCTCGGTTTCTCAAAATGGTTACCCTACTTTGGTTTTGAAAATCATAGAGTCTCCACCTCATTTTATTAAGGAAAATAGAGATAAAACCTTTGTTGAGAAAAAGAAGTGGGTTCGGGGACTAAGTTACGAGAGGAGAAGGTGATTAGCAGCACTCCGCTCGCCCTTACGGTCTCTAGCATGCTTCCGCCTACGCTTCATTTTATTTGCCTTTTGATAGATGCGTTTTATGTCCTAAATTTTAGAAAAAACGTGCGTTATGTACAGAGGAGTCTCCTAGTCTAGGTATGTTCATTTTAATTCACAACCGGGAATCGGTTTGGGTGGATTTCCTGATTGGTGTTAGAAAATGGTTTTGAACGTGTTAAAAAAAGAAAAAAACGTCCACGGGGAGGGGAATTATGTACAGTAGGGGATACACATGTATACACAAAAAGTGGGAAACAAATCCCATAAATAAAATGAATGTCCTCGCGACGAAGCGTTTGTGGATCTTGACGTCGTCGTTGTCCGTCCCGAGCCGCGGTACCTGCCCTAAAATAACCCAAATCCAAAACTACAAATTGGGTATTTCTCCCTGAATTTTAGATATCATTGTGAAGTTTTTATGGATTTTTTGGATTAAACTTTGACCCCAAATATTGACAAGAAAATGCATCACAAAATCTGCCCAGAAAATATTCACAGGAAACATGGCACATTGATCACCAATTTTAACTATTTTAACTAGTGAATCTGAAGAAACACCAAAAATTAAAGTTGAAGAACACATATTGATAATGAATATACAAAACTTTGGAGCCAAGAAAGTATGTTTAAGTCGCTCAAAATATCTCTGACATTTTAATGTCAGAAGCTGGAAGTACAGTGTCTGAAATTTGGTGGTCTAAACAAGAGAGGAAGAATGGAACTTTTACAGGTACAAAAAATATATAAAAAATATCACACTTTCCTTAGTTCGTTGGGAACAAAATTTGTGTTCTGACTTAATCCAAAAGACCAGGTTTTGACAGAGTTTTAAATACAAGAAGGCAGCATGGTACAGAGAAAGATACACAGGACAGCACATCTAGAACTCAAAGATAAGCATGAAAACCTATTCTAAACATGTAACATGAACATGAAACTTCACAAGAATGTACTTTAACACATTATGAACAACTTTTGTGTTTTGATCTAGATCTATAAACAAAGTTATGATAGAGAAAACAGCACATCAAAATCCTTGGTTGAAACTAAACATGCTGGGCAGATTATATATGGCATGAAGATGGAGGTCAAAACATGGCATAAACTTGGAACAAACCCATGGAACTTAGGGAAATTGTTTATTGATATATTATTAACATTATCATGTGTCTATTTATGAACAAACATAAATAAAAATGAGAATAAACAACAAAGAAGGAGATGAGGGCAGAATATACACATGCTGAGCAAATGGACTATATCTTGCTGGGATTTGAGATCTAAAGCATGATATTAACACCAAAATGAACTCAAGACATATATACACATGCTAGGACTGAAGTATGAACATTTAGAATATATAGAACATGTTAGATTACATAGGTAATAAGGGGAATCTAGTCACTAGTTGACTAGATTCCCAAACAATTCATTTAAACTTACATTTTATCAAATCTATGATATATAAAAAGGAAACTTACCTAGATTAATATAGGGTGGTGTGCTTCCTTTGTCTCCAAGGGAAGACTTTTTTTTTTGTTTGATTGAAGTTGTTGTTTTGGTTGTGGTTGTGGTTGTTGTTGTTGTTGTTGTTGTTGTTGCTTGTTGTTGCTTGTTGTTGTTGTTGCTTGAGATTTGAAAGGGTTGTTTGAGGTGTTTGGGTGGCGGTTTAGTAGTGGAGATGTGGTGGAGGAGTGGTGGTAGTGGTGGTGGAATGGTGGTAGTAAGAGCAAGAGTGAAAGTGTATGGAGGGAGTGTGTAGTGTAATGTGTGTGTTGAAAATGAGTCCTCTTTTTCTTGGATCAACATGGGAGTATATGGAGGAGGGAGGTAAGTTTTCTTGGACCAAAATTCCCCTAGAGTAGGGGTAGTATGGGGGGTGAGTCCTCTTACCCGAAATCATGCAAGAGGGGTGGAAAAAATGGCCAAAGTGATGGTGTTGCTTTGACTTTGTGCAATTTCCACTTTTTGAATGCTACTTGTCCATCCTTGGTTGATTTTGGCCCATGTGACCCCCCCTAATGCAGCCATATTTCCAGGAAATGTGGGTGCTTTTACTTGGATGCATTGATATTTTCTCGGGCTCCGTGTTCCCGCTCCGCAACAGCTTGCAACTGCTCCGTCGTGCGCGTTCCGGTGTCCCGGTTGTCCGCGGGTCCAACACAAAAGTTGCTCCTCGTATTATTCTGGTCATAATGGCATATCTATAATATGTTAATAAGTAAGGAAATAACATAATATAATTTTAAGCCCAAAGGATGACCGGTAATAGGCGTTCTAGGGGTGCGGAGCCCGCCGTAGGGTCCCGACGCTCGATTTTCGGAGAATACACCTGTTTGCTCGGTTTTGAGCCCTGATCATGAATCCGGACATGAATTTTGCATCCGATGCACCGATAAGGCGTACGGTAATCCCGAACGGCCAAATCTAAGGTTTTAGGTCAATTATCGCGCTTAGACCGAATCAAATGGTTGGTTTTAGGGGTGCGAGATCGGGGTGTGTACAGTAAGGAGTTTCTCCCGTTACTGACCGTATTGATGTGCGGTAGCCCCACAATGCTAGTGGTAATTTCTCGGGCCAATCCCTTCCTGTTGAAGCCATTTTTCGTATGATGACTTCGATTGTCTTATTTGCTGCTTCGACCGCTCCATTGGCTTGGGGGCGGTACGGGGATGACTTCTGCTTGGTAATTTTGTAGTTAACCAAAAGTGCATCCATTTCTTTCTCGAAGTGTGAACCATTGTCGGAGATGATCTCATGGGGGATACCATATCGGCGCATAATGTTGTTCTTCACGAATTCGGCCACTTTCTTGGCGTTGAGAACTCGGTAAGCTTGTGCTTCGACCCATTTTGTGAAATAGTCTACGGACACTAGGATGAATGACTGTCCGTTGCTCCCCATAGGATGGACTTTTTCGATGATATCTATGCCCCAACAAGAGAATGGCTAAGGTGTGGTCATGTTGTACAATTGTGAAAGCGGAGCATGTTGTAGATTAGCATCGAACTGGCACTTGGGGCATTTCTTAACTTTCTCGATGCAGTCTCTTTCCATGGTAGTCCAATAGTAGCCAATACGGAGTATCTTCTTGGATAACATAATCCCATTCATGTGGGGTCCACACTCGCCTTCATGGACTTCATGCATGATTTCTTGAGCTTCGGACTCGTTTGCACATAAAAGATTGATTCTTTGATGATGTCTCTTGTAGACTCGGTTTCCAATCAACACATATCTGGCGGCTAGCTTTTGTAGTGCCACTCGAGATTTCCTATTGCTATTGTCGGGGAAGGTGCCGTTGTTGAGAAAGTTCATGATGTCTGTGTACCACGGGGGGTTATCTTGGACTTCATTGATCTCAATGTTTATGCAGTATGCCGGACTGGTCCTCCTTGAAATTTTAAAGGGTTTCACCATTTTTCCTTTGGGCATCTCAACCAGTGAGGCTATAGTAGCCAAAGCATCGGCAAAGCGATTCTTGTCCCTTGGCAAATAAGTGAACGTGATGTCTTGGAACTGTTCGACTAATTCCTCGAGGTGTCGACCGTACTGTTGAAGGGTCGGGTCTTGGATTCGCCATTTACCCGATGTTTGGTTGATAAGGAGCAGGGAGTCACCGAATACTTCTAGTTTTGTGACATTTCTTTCTAGAGCTGATTCTAGCCCCGCTATGCATGCCTCATACTTGGCAATGTTGTTGGTAGCTTCGAATTCGAGACGGATGGCAATTGGAGTGTAGATGTCCTTTGGATCGACAAGCAACATTCCTATGCCAAAACCATGTTTATTGGCGGCACCATCGAAAAAAAGTTGCCACTTATTTTCCTCGGTTGTAGTGCAAACCAAGTGCTCATCGGGAAACTGTAAGTCCTCCCCCTTCACTTCATCACACAGAAATTCAGCAAGCTGATCACTGAACACTTTCCCCCTGATGGATTTGAGTGTGACGTAAGTGATGTCATAGCCGGAGAGCATGAAGTACCATTTGGCTATCCTTGTCGACATGAAAGGCTTCTCGAAGATGTAGCGGAGCGGGTCCACTTTTGCTACTAGCTTGATCGGAAAGGCTTCCATGTAATGTTTGAGCTTTTGAGTAACCCAAACCAGTGCTGCACATGAATTCTCTAAGACAGGGTAGTTTTTTTCACCTCCTTGAAATCGGCGACTGACAAAGTAAATGGCATTCTCCTGTGTGGAGTCTTGTTGCTCTTGTGCTAGCATAGCCCCAAGGGCTTCATCGTTCACTGTGAGGTAGAGCAGGAGAGGCTTCTCCTTGTGAGGTGGAACCAAGACTGGAGGGCATGTCAAGTAATGCTTCACTTGGTCGAAAGCTTCTTGGCAAGCGTCGGTCCATTCTAGAGCCACATTCTTCTTGAGTAGCTTGAAGATTGGCTCGCACATGGAAGTAAGCTGGTGCACAAACCGACTGATGTACTGAAGTCTGCCCATGAAACCTTTGATTTCTTTTTATGTCTTGGGAGGAGGCATATCGATGATCGCCTTGATTTTTGAGGGATCTGCTTCAATTCCCCTCTCGGTAACCATGTAGCCAAGGACTTTGCCTCGGATAACCCCAAAAGTGCACTTTGCGGGATTGAGCCTCATCTTGTGTTGACGAAGCCTTTCAAAGAACTTGCGGAGATCGATCAAATGTTGACCGTCGGTCCCTTTTGGGTGGATGATCATGTCGTCCACATAAACCTCAATCTCTTTGTGGATCATGTCATGGAACAAATCTGTCACGGCCCTTTAATAAGTAGACCCAGCGTTCCATAACCCAAACGGCATGACTGTGTAGCAAAAGGTGTCCCATGGTGTGGTGAAAGCAGTTTTGTGTTGATCCTCCTCGGCCATGAGAATCTGATTGTACCCGGCAAAACCATCCACAAATGAACAGACCTCGTAGGCAGCGGTGGAGTCGACAAGAATGTCGATGTTGGGTAGTGGAAAGTCATCTTTTGGAGAGGATTTGTTCAGATCCCGGAAGTCCACACAAACACGAACTTTGCCATTAGCCTTTCGGACTGTGACCACATAAGCTATCCATGTCGGATATTCAATAACCTTGATGAAGCCTACACTGAGAAGCTTTTCTATCTCTTCTTTGACTTGTAGAGACCATTATGGCTTGATCTTTTTGAGCTTCTGTTTGACTGGCTTGGCGTCGTCTTTGGTCGAAATTCTGTGTTCAGCGACCTTTCTATCCAAACCCGTCATGTCTTTGTATGACCATGCAAATACATCCACGAACTCTCTGAGTAGTGCAGTCAATCTGTCTTTCTTGTCCCCCTTGAAGAAGCTTCCGATCTTGGTTTCTTTCAGCTCTTCGTCGGTACCCAGATTAACAACATGCAATTCTTCGTCACCCCTGGACCATTTTCACCATGACTACGGACCTGTTGGGCAAGTTCATTTAAGTATGATGTGTTTTCGTGGTCTATTTCATCATTATTTGAATCGTTATTAACTAGTTCATTAGATTCGTTATTAGTTAACTCATCATTCATGATGTTTGCAATCTCGGGGTACTCAGAAAGATCAAATTTTTCATTAGCAAAGAAAGGGAACACACGCTCGGCTATGGCCTCTATATCCTCTTGGGTGAGGGTATCGGAAACACTCTCGGACTCGAAAGTGAAAGTGAACAAGTCTTCTTTTGTAACCTTGCACGGAATGCAACCCATCTTTTTGACCAAGAGTTCCTCGGATACCACGGGTCCCTTTGTAGAACACCAGTTGTTGATCGGCTCGGAGCTTGGCTGGATCTCACTAATAGTCTCCCTTCTTGTGTCGGTGTCGTAGATGGCATTGACTTGGCACTCATCCATGATGGCGCGTTCCTCGAACATGGAGGCTAAATCTGTCAAATCTTCCCCCCACGGTGACCTCTGTCTTGGACTCTATGGTCACTTTCTTCCCCCACCATTCACGGGGTGACATGGGAGTTGGTTTTTCAGACTTCTTAATCTTGCAGTCGGCAAAGATTTCAAGGTCGGGCTTTCTGATGCCCTTGCTGTTAACCCATGGCTCGGGAAAGATCATGTACGGAACAGCTTCCCCTCAGCGAATAAAATACCCATTCAACGTCTTGCGGTAGGGCCTTAGATTGGGAATCTCATAATGACGGGCTTCCCTACGAGCTCGGGCCTTTTCATTCATGGCGGCTTGCTCGTGTTTTAAGTCGTCTTTGGAAGGTTCATATCCCAGACCGAACGTGTTCTTAACAAAAGGAACCTCAATGGGTTGCATTCTCCCTTGTTGATATTTCCCTAGGCCTAAACCAGGGAAGTAGTTCATGTTCCTCATCATGAGGAGGATTTTACGATAGCCGTCCGTTTACCCTTTCTTTATCAATGGCGTTGATTGAGACGCCGGAGAGAGTAGAGTCTGCTAAACCATGCTGAATTTGGTGGATGGGTTCCCCCTTTCTGTGGATAGTGACGTTTTCTGCCATAACGGTCACAATTTCATCCCCATTTCTGAACTTTACACACTGATGGAAAGTTAAAGGGACGGCATTAGAACTGTGTATCGACGGTCGGCCCAAAAGCAAGTTGAATGAGGAAGGTACATCGAGCACTTGAAATGGGACGGACATGACCATGCTCCCAAACTCAATGTCTATTTCCACCATACCCATGGCTGTACGGGCAGTGCTGTCGTAACCTCGGATTACTTGAGTAGAAGGCTTCAAATATGAGTTCTTAAGCCCCAGTATGCCCATGATTCGACCGGGCATTAGGTTGAGTGCGGAACCACCGTAAACCAAGACTCTTGAAATAGGTCTCCCCCTTGCTCTTACCTTAAGGTAGATAGCCTCATTGTGGCCGGACCCAAATGGTGGGAGGTCCATGTCAGCAAAGGTGATGACATTACCAAAATGAATGTGGCCTATCATTGCAGTGAGGTCCTCGGGAGTAGTGTCGGGAGAGATCGACGTGTCGTTGAGATTACTGATGACAAGATCTCGGTGCTTCTTTGAGGATGCAATGAGGTCCCAAATGGAGATGTTGGCTTGAGTTTTCTTGAGTTGAACTAGTAGAGGGTCTTCGGGAGTATCGCGAGCTTGCGACCTTTCAGAAGAGGTGCTTGGTGCAGAAGTGGAGGGGTTGCTTGCTATGACTCGTCCAGATCGAGTTAGCATGTTGACGTTCCCATCTTGCTTCTTTTTCCTATTCTCTAGTACTTCCCTCATTACCTCATAGTAAGTCACAACATAACAAGAATTATCAATCTTATTCATGGCATTGGAGCCCTCATTCACAATTGGGATTGAATGAGTGGTCTCCTCAAATTCTCCTATCTCTATTACATTGACACCACCCTCGTTAGGAACTATGAATTCCTTCTTGTCTATGAGATCTTGGATGACATTGCGGAGAATGAAGCATTCCTCGGTGGTGTGGCCACTATATTGGTGGTAGCCACAATATTTGTGATGAGCATGATTGGCATTGACCGTCTTGGGTTGGTACCCTTGTATGGGTGTGACTTTCCCCTTTGCTTTGAGAACTTCAAAGGCCTCGGTTTGAGTCATGCCTTGGAGAGGCGTGTAGACACGGTCGTTTCGAGACTTCTTGCCTTGGGGTGGAGGAACCTTTTTGTAATTCCCTTTATCGGTAGTGACGGCATTAACTGAAGCCTCTTTTGAGGAGCTAGAGGCGGCCTTGTAACGGAGGGTAGGAGCACTTTTCTTGATTTCCCTAAGCAACTCATCCATTCGGATCCCCGCCTCATACATTTGAGAGAAATCGGCATAGCAAGCCCCACTTAGGTGGGTGCGGAGATCAATCTTTAGACACTTAAGAAAGATGTCCATTTGCTCCTTGGTGTTGGGCCTCTCGATAATCTCAGCGAGGTTGTCATTCCACCTTCTCGTGAAGTCAATGAAGGACTCGTTGTCTCTTTGAGTGGTGTTTTCAAGCTCTTTCTTGGTTGGCCGGTGGGTGGTGTTTCCTTGGTATTGACTCTTGAAGGCAAGCATGGCGGCGTCCCAATCGAGACGAGTCGTGAGCGGGAGAGTAGCATACCAATCCTTTGACACCCCCTCGAGAGTAAGGGGGAAGCATTGTGCCATAACCTTGGGATAAGAGTTGCCCTTGAACTTGCTGATGTCGGGTATCTTGAACTTGTCGGGGAGGGAAGCCATTGTGTTCATGAGAATGGATGACTGATAGAGGCTTGTATCGGAGCCTTTCCCCAAGTTGAGACCGTTGAAGCGTTGATCTATGTAGGCTATGATTGAATCAACCATCTTGGGCTCATTGTTCTCGGTGCTTGGTTCCCCCATTTTCTTGGTACGGGAACTAACATAAGGGCTTTGAAACAGACCCTTAGTCTACTCGGACTCCTCATTATTCTCTTTGCCTTTGCCATTGGCGAGCTTGGTGAGCTTTCCTTTCATTAGCTCCATTTCGGCCTCGTGGGCCTCCCTTTGGTTGTCGAGGTGGGATTGTCAAATGTCATCTTTGCTTTGAGCCTCCTTATTAAGAGTGGAGACTTGTTCTTGGAGAAGTTGGACCATGGTGGAGAGTTGCTCAAGAGACATGCTGTTGTCGGTGTTGGATCCGCCGGCCATTGATGGTGTCGAAGCTGTTGGAGTGATCTCTTCACGGACGAACCGATTCGCTGAATCCCGGTAGACACGGTAAGTACCAATTGAACCTATATTGCAGAAGAGACCCTTGTCAGTCTTGAGTACACTTTCGGTCCATGAAGAGGCTTAGAGCACACATTGGGCACACGACTCAAAACCACATAAGAAAAGACTCTTTTTTTTTTATTATAAGTCGGAGGGACGGGGTCCCTTTTGAGTTTCTAAGAAAACAATGGAATCGTCACACTAGTATATAGACCATCTCGCGGTCCCATATACTCATCGGATTCCATCACGCTTGTGAATCCTACACATGTCGGGATTAAACTAAATTAATGTAGTAAAGCATACATGCGGGGACGGATTTTTATTTCGTCCATAATAACCACTTGGGGACGGATTTTTATTTCGTCCATGATAACCACTTGGCATGTATGATTTGAAGACATTAGTTTAGGGAAATCTCGGCATATGAAAACCGACTTTAGTTACGGAGTGTTAGACCCTAACTAGAATTGTGTTGGCTTGTGCTCGGCTAAATGAGAGGCTTAAGGTCACCCCCGGCATGTAGTCATGAACTACGCCACGGGCAGAGGTTTACCGCTTCGAAAGAGTCAAGGTCAGGTGGAGCTTGAAACTTCCTATGACGGGCCTCGACGGGTTTGGGGTTATGAACTTCTGCGACTCGATAGTGAGCAATTTATAGGAATTCGTGCACGTAGTGTGAGTTCTAACATGTGACAAAACGTTTTTACTCTTTTTTTTTTATGAAAGAAAAGCAAATAAGCATATAATTACAACTTTCGAATCACCCGTGTGACCGATAAAATAAAACACAAAAGTAAAACAGTCAAAAAGGCCCGACTAGGCCTGAGGCAAGCAACTGTGCCCACACCCCATCAAATCTGCTCTGTTCTGAAACCTGTTCTTTTCCTGGAAACCAGAAGCGCGCGCCTCTGGCTGGTGTTGTGGGAAGCGCGCGCATGGCGCAACGTCTATGGGAGGCGCCTGCTTCTGGGCAAACCTGCAGAAATGATTAGTGTAGAAAAAAGAAGAGAAAACTAGGAAAAACATATGGGATGCGGGCGACTCAGGTCCTTGATGTGGGATGCGCGCGCCTTAGGCCAAGAAGGCCAGAGGCGCATGCCTCCCCCATCAGAGACCAGAATGCCCAGAAAAGATGTAAATTTTGAACAAAATGCAAGTTTAACCCCAAACGTCCCCAGCGGAGTCGCCACTGTAGATACCCCGGGAGGAGCACGGCTTGGCTAGAGCGCGTGTTGTTGTTCCTAGGATGTCTATTCGTGTTTTAATTGTAGAGTCGCTACCTATGTTTTAGAGGAACATAAGAAAAACCTAATATTTAGCCTAAGTTTGATACGAAAACAGAGATTCTTGTTATGAGGTTCGGGGGTTAGGTTACGAGATGGGAAGTACTTAAACACCCATCTCGCCCGACTAATGTCGGTCTTGCTTGTTCAAAATCTACATAATCAAAAATGTTCTTCCTATTCTTCGATGATGATAAAAGGGGTTAAAAAAGGGGTTTTGGAATGTAGGGAGATGACTCCTTGATTAGCTTCAATGAAGTGAAGTAGTCGTTGGTGTCATGTCCCAAAATGATTTGAGATGATTACACGTTTGATTAAAGTAAAAGAGAGAAGAGATGAAGTATAGAAGAAGGTGGAAGATGAACTTTTACCTATGCTTCAAGGACCTTCAAATACTTTTTAAAGAACTTCTTGGGAAATGCCTTGAAAGTATTTTGTGTAGAGTTTTCTTGTTCCAAAAAAGAGAGTCTTTCTTTTTAAGAGTGCTAAAAAGAGTTCTTTGAAATGGTGGAGAAGAGGGGTTTTTTTTAGTTGCAAAAGAGATGTTTTTGGTGCCAAAACTCAGTCACCAAGAAATCTTTCCCGGGCAAAATCATGTAAAATGATCAAGGGAGAGATTCTTGGTCAGAAATCTGTAACTGACACCCAGAGGCGCGCGCTTCCCACCTTGGGTGTGGAAGGCGCGCGCTTCTGGCTCCTATGGTCGGAGGCGCGCGACTCAGAGAAGGCGTTTTTGACAGAATGGACTAGGAAGTCAGCCCTGTTATTCAGTTTAGTCCCTGGACTTAACGGGGTCAGCCAAGAACTTAACAAAAGTAATAGGAACTGACAAAAAACACTTAAAAGAGGGAGAAACACAAAATCAACCGTGCAATCGGGGTGAGTGGTACAAGGCGGGGTGTCTACACATATTTACATTTAAGACCCTTGAAAATGAACTGTTAGCTCCATTGGTCTTGAGTTTCTAAATGAATTGCATTGTGATACTTTGACACTTCATGTTTAACTGCAGTAGGTTTGTCTTTGTAGCAACAAAAGGTTTGTTGTTGATCTGAACTATCAGAACCTGTATTACTGGTAATACCCTCCCCCCCCCACAAGTTGAAGGGTTGAAAGGTGAGAGAACCCTGTGAATACCCCTTTCCGAATGCGGGCGACGCACGGGAAGTCTTTCTTTTTATTTATCTTTATTTATCTTTTCTATGGGATTAGAATATTCAAGTTGGCATTTAACTTTATTAAGAGTCACCACGTTGTTTTTATTGAGCTAAAACATTGAGAAACAGCTAACAGAGAGGGTTCGGGGGTCAAGTTACGACAAGAGAAGAATAGCAAGTTATCACTCGTATCGCCCGAGCAGTCGGACTTTCTATCATGATGAATGTGTTAGTAGTGTGTTAGTGATTGAGACCGGATCCGAAGATTGCCTACGTTCTTCTCGTGATGAGAAGCTCAGGTCAGCGTAGTTCGCATATAATCAGAATAGGGAGAAAGAATAGGGATCATGCATGATGAAGGGGGAGGAGAAAGAATCATACAAGATGATCACATCCTAGAATAGTGATTATACTATTGATAAGATCAACGTGTAGTCCTCATATTCATCCTTGGAGGGTTATTGATCATGGGAATATTTACCTAAAGTTTAGGGTTTAGAATTAGTTTCTAGATCTCGTGGATCATCATCGGCTATACAATATAAACATGGATTAAAACATTAGATCTATCACGTTATGCATGGGATAAGCCGTAGATCTAGCATAATAATAAGAACATCATGAATATGCATGAAATAACACATAAGCATGAAGATCTCTACCCTAGATATAAAACATATTATGAATTCTAGCAAGAACATGAAGAACACGTTATGAATCATATGAATATAGATGTATAAACCTAATGAAACTAGCATAAATCAGATCTAAACTAAGAAAACATGACAAATTCTCACCAATCTTGACAAGAACGAAGTCGAATCTTTTGCGCGGATTCACCGGACCTTCGGGATTGCTAGAAAGGCTTGGAGAGAGAGTTCTGCCATCAATTTGGCTTGTAGAACTCGGAGGAGAGAATTGTGTGTCGAATTATGAGCTGAGGTCACCTATTTATAAGAAAATTTGACCTGCGAGAAGTGGCCGCCCGGCCAGTCCAAGTGGATTGGCTCGATTTCCCGAGGTTCTGATCACTCTGGACTATGGGGAAGGATTAGATAACGTCTATCTTTGCAGCTTCATCCGATCAGTCGTTGATATCTTCTTATTTGGGCTTTTTAGGAAATTCTGGATAAGTCCTACGCAGTTCGTAAATACCTGGGAGGTCCCTGTGAGTTCTAGAATGCCTAACAACTCATTTTCAGGTTGGGTACTAACAGTAGCCCCTCGGCGACGTTTCTTGCAAGGCATAGAGGGTCGTCGATTAAGAAAGGAACCGATTTGAAATATGAGTTCCAAATCGAGGAGAGGGATGTAAGAAGGTGACCAGGTTGGTCGGGCGGCTGAACCTATGTCAGGCTACCTACGTATCCAAGTGGAATCAAGCCAGTCATAGTTCGAGACTTGTGGGTGTTGGTCCCAAAGGGCAACAAGGGTATGAAAAATAACTAGAGGGGGGGTGAATAGCTATTTTAAAATTCTTTTCGTACCCTTGATAAACTCAATTGCAAATGCGCACTTTATCAAGTAAGCGTTATGATATGCGCCAAAGTGAGTGAGTAAAATGCACAGCGGAATTTAGTAATGTAAATAGGCGCAAAGTATGATAAAGGGGGCGCACACACACTCTAAGTATTTTGGCTCAAAGTGGGTGAAATAAGAAACTAAGGCAAATGATATAACAAACACAACACAATTCAATCAATCAATCTACAATGAATAAACAATCAAATAGTTAGATATGATATGAGTTGAAAAGAAAATAGCAAGATTGTAAGTACGCGCTATTTGGAGAGGTTCGATCGGGAAAATGATCTACGTTCTCTACCAAGATGGTTAGTCTTGAATTTCTAATGAAGATCTTATATTATGAGAGAGTGTTACAAATTACAATCGTTTTGAGCTTATACACTAACTCAAGATCTATTTCTATGAAAGAACAAACCCTAGACAATAACCGGTGTATCTCTAAAAGAAATATATAAGTGATCAAACTTAAAGAGGTGCGTGTGTGATTTTAGATTCAAGGCTCTTTAGATCTTTGAGATTGAGAGCACAAGAAAACTAAAGTGTTTTCGCTTGAGGATCTGGGCTAAGGATGAAGTTATGAAGATGTTCTTGAGAATTCTGGTAAATCAAAGGCAATCTTCAAATGTTCAACAAATGCTTGAGAGAGAAATTCTTGAAATGCTTAGCAACTTCAAATGGTTGAAGTTATAGGGTATTTATAGTAGAGCCCCAAAAACTAGCCGTTGGAATTCCTTGGTGAGTCAGAGAAAGGACGGATGTGCTGTCGCTCATTAAGTGGAGCACGTGTCCTTTTATAGCCGTTAGACACATAACACAAATATGGCCGTTATGGACATGTGTCCTTAGATGCGGGTGCATACGTGCTATTTAACCACCGTTGGATCATTGGCGTAGTTTGAATCTTCTTCAAGTCTTCGAGTCTTCATTAAATCACTGAATGTTATTTCAACATTTATGCGCGTTGAGCCAAGGGGCGCGTAGACATAGCGCGCGCTAAGCCATCTGGGGCGCGTGAGCCAAGCTAGGCGCATTACTCATGCGCGCGCCTAAGGAGGTGCATGGCGCATGGGAGAGGCGCATGGCGCGTGGCTCAAACTCAAAGTGATTTTCTTGAATCTTGATCTTCTTGCCCTATTCCTAAGCCTATTCTATTGCAATGGACAACCTAAAAAATGAAGTATGAATACTTCTTACATATGGGTCTAAAGTCCATGAAATAAAACTTAGGTAATGGATCAATCAAATCTAATCAATCCTATTACATTGAAACTGAGATATAAGTGGGCATACCCAACAATCTCCCCCTATTTGATTGATGCCATTACCTACTATATCAGGGACAAACATTATACTTGATAATAACATGTCCAAATAAATGAAATTGGTAAATCATGTCTCAAGTTAATGCACACACTAGTCCAAGATATAGATTTCTAATCTATTCCAATAAGGATAAAACATTACAAATGGAAAGATAGAAACAACAGTTTAACACATTCAAAATGATATATGAGTTTTAGTTTTGAAATGTGTTTAAACAAAGTTTAAACTCAATGCATGAAATATGAAGCAGTTCAAGTATGATGCATATGATTTTAAACAACATTCAATGTTCTACAAACAAGAAGTTTGAGTGAACAAGGTTTGAAATAACAGTGATGCTTTGTTCTCATTAATACTCAAAGTGTAAGAGTTACAGAGTACAAGTATTTAACAGAACAAAATCAAAAGGTGCTAAAACATGTAAGCACTAAATCACTAATAAAAAGTTTCTAATCACAAAAATAGTTCTAACAACTTACAAACAAAACATAAACTAAGGGTTGGGAGGAGGCGCGTCGTCATCCTTCAATCCTTCTTCTATTTCAGAAACAGAGCGCTGAATTTGTTTGGAGAGTTGGTGACAACGGTTTACAACACCGTGAGTATCAGTGACACCATCTCTAATGTAGCGCAAATGATCAACATTTATGTTTTGATACTCATCAATGGTGCGCTGAGTGATGGATTACTGTTGTGAAAAGTTTTCAGTGAAGGCTTGGAAGTTAGCTTCAACAGCAGATTGGGCAGTAAGTATATCAGCGGAAACTCTATCTGTGCGCCTGTCTGCACTGGAATGCGCGGCATTAAAGTGAGTGACAACTAATTCCTTCAAAACATCAATCTTTGAGAGCAGTGAATTAATTTCAATATGCGCGCCAGGAGCAGAGCTGGAAGAGGGCGCAAGAGTTTCAGGAGCTGAAGGCGCATGGGATTCAGGAGCTTTGGGTTCTGCGCCAGGATCAGCACCATATACTGTTAAGCCCAGGATTTCTAGTTCATCCTTAACTTCTTTGAGTTTATCAACAACACTCAATATTTTTTGGTTATCTCCAGCCACCATCTCAAACAACTTCCTTATATCACCTGCTATATTTAACTCTACCTCCTTTATGGCGTTAATGAAATCTTGGCCATCAGTGAGTTTGATGCCACCATTTATGCGCTCATATAGGGAAGCAAGAGTATCTTTGAAAAGCTCATTCATTTGATCTATAGCGTCATTCCATTGTTGAGGAGTAAGGAAATGTTTGTCCTTGATATTCGCATCTATGCACACCATCTCCCCCTTAATGGCAGCAATCTCATCAGCTTGCTGAGTAAGCATAGAAGTATGAAGCTCCATCTGAGAATAAATGTGAGCTTGGCCTTGCTGAAGTTGCTGAAGCAATGAGATAACCATACTCATATCAGGAGTGGGAGGAGCAGGAGTAGGTTGAGGCGCAGTAGAAGAGGAGCGCCTAACTGGTGATTGAGTAGGAGCTCTAGGAGAAGGTAGATATTCATCGCTTGAAGTAGGTTCTACTGAAATCGTTGGGGGCGCAGAATCACGAGGAGAAGGCGCAGAAGGGCTCTTGTGCCTAGTCAAGGGCTCTGGCTCCCCCTGAACTGGATCATCACTCAAGTCGCCAAAAAGTTCATCAGATAGCCTATCTTTGAGTGCTTGGCGCTCAGCAGAGAGTGGCTCTGAAGTTAGTTTCTGAGCTGGAGCAGAAGCAGAAGGCTTTGATGGAGGCGCACGAACAATAGGAGTCGCATTTCGAGTGGGCGCGCGTACATCAGCGCTAGACCCTGCACCTTTGCGCCTTTCAGACTTGGATAAATCAGCAGCATGTTTCAATCTGTAGTCTTCATCCCTTTTCTTCTGCGCTTCCAATCTACTGACTTCTTTTGCGCGCTTCAGTTCTTTCTCTTCTTCTGTTTCAGTTCTTGGGCGCTTAGGAGGTCTGCTTGTTCCTTCAACAACCCCTTTTCCTTTGCCCTTTTCTGCGCCTGGAACAACTGTTGGTTCTGTGCGAGGTGCTGCTTCAATATCTGCGCCTTCTTCTGCGCCATCTGCATCTTCATCAGACTCAGTGGCTTCATCAACCAACTGATCTCATTTAACTCTTGGCGCGCGCTTAGCCATGCGCTTCCTGCGCCTTTTCATAACCAAACTGTCTTTCCCAAAGATGGCAACATCAGTGGTTTGATAAGCTGGGTTATGAGTGAGGAAATTAGCAAGAGCAGGATAAGTGAGAAATATCTTCGTGAGTATTCTGCAGTGAGTTTTGAACTTCGTCTTCCCATCAGCCTTGTTCTTGTTGTACTTATCAATTTGGTCCGACAAAGTTTTGAATAAGATTTGAGGCCAGTTGAGGATTGTGTTTCCCATAATAGCTGCAGTATATTCCCACTGCTCCAATGTGAATCTGTTCACATTTCCCGCTTGAAAATAATGGAAGTCCTACCAAATGCGCGATATGCACCAGTAAATCACCACCATCCCTTATTTCAACAGATTGGATGTTATTCTGAAGAGTAGGAATGTTGAGATGGGTTCTCGCCATAAGATTCTGCGCAGCAGCAGGATAGGTATTGATTTTACCAGCTACACTCAGAGGGCCATTTGTGTTGAAGTTGATGATATTCTTGAGAGTGCCTGTAGAGATAGTTATAGCAACATTCTGAACGGTGGCGCATATCTTGTAGCACACATATCCATCAGCAGGAGTCTCAACGAGAGCAGCAGTTGAGAAGAATTCATCCACGAGGAGCAGTGAGTAGAAGGGTTGCTCCAAAGTAAATAGAGGCAGTAGACCAGCTTGTCTGATAAAATCCATAATATCAACGCCAATTTGGACTGCAGATAGCTCAGTGAGATTAAATGTCTCACCGGGTCTGAAATTTGCTGGATCCTGAAAACATAACAATGATTTAAGTTAGGAGTGTATAAGGCGCAGAGAATCATAAAATGAGCTAAGTATAAAGTAGGCGCAGGACAATATATAGGCGCATAAAAATAGCATGCGCATACTATTATTAGGCGTATATATGTTGTAGGCGCATACAAATACGAGGTGCATATCATGGTTCTATGAAACATACTAAGGAAAAATTAAACATAAAAATTTGACTAAGTAAAATTTAGGCGCATAAAATGTTAGGCGCATAATGGCTTTAGGCGCATAAGTTGATTGAGGCGCATAACATTTGTATTTGCATAGGGCGCATACAATTATTAGGCGCATGAATCAAGGAAGGCGCATAACGTCATAGGGCGCATAACTAGGCGCATAAATCAATACTTAGGCGCATATCTATGTGAAATTCATACTAAGTATAAAAACACACAAACACATGCAAACATACATATGAAAGTTTTTAAGAATCAAAATATGAAAATTTTGAAAAACAAGTTTTGAAAATTTTGAGACCCAAGTCATGCAAAAAATAACGAAGAACACGAAGAACATGCTTGAGTGCTTGAAGAACATCAAGAACACCAAGAACACATAATTCGTGAAACTTCACCAAATCAAGCATACAATATATCAAAACGACCGCATGAACACAAGGATCACAAAAACGTAAACCAAAACAAGTACAAATCAACAACAAATCCAGAAAATGGATTCAAAGATTCAAAAATTTGAAAAGTCAAAAATCTAAGATTTTCAGATTCGAAAAATATAGTGCATTGATCGTTGAAAAGATTAGTTTAAAGGATACCAAATCATGAAACGAACATAACCTAACAAACAATTTTGAAAACGGATCACCGAAACAAGATTTATCAAGAAAAAGGGTTTTTCGGTTTTGAAAGTGACGAAAACTCAAAAAAAAATCGAAAAATTAAAACCATAAAGTGAAAGTTTGAGAGTTGAGGGATCATACCATTTCATCTTGAGTTGCTTTAGAAGCCTTCTTAGGACCCATAAATGTTATATATAGAGAGAAAATGGAGAAGAAATTGAGAGAAAGTGATGAAAGTAGAGAGAGAAAGAGACGAACTGAGAGAGGAAGAGAGACTGGGAAGGTGAGAGAAGTTGGTAGAGAGAATGAGTGTGTAGGCAATGATGAAAAAGGAAATGAAGGGTCAAATATATAGGTTAGGTTTTCTAAAAAGGAGAAGTTGAAGAGATGGGCATTGAATGAGGGGTTTTTGGAGATGATGGCTATTTAATGCTGAATGACCCAAAGTACTTTGATGTGACATTTTGGGTAAATAGAAATTGTCCCACTTCCCTCATAAGTGTATGAACAATTGTGACTAAATTTTTGCACAAACTCCAAAAACATCTGTTTTGGTGTAAGTTTGGGGTGCAAGAAATATATCCCCAGAAAATAAAATTTTTGAAAAACGTAAAACGAGGGAAAATTTGATTGCACAAGTACTCTTGAACAATTAAGGAATGTCAAAAGACAAAAATTCCTATAATAAATGATCAGAATAAACTTACCTGGTACTTGTTAAAATTGAATGCGATCAATCATTAAAATAATAAATTTTGAGCATTGATTGAGCCGCGATCATAAATGGGCGCATGAGGGGCGCGTGATCTTTTCTAGGCACGCGTAAGGATTTGGGAAATCAAGAGTGCTAGGCGCGCAAAAAATGGGGCGTGCAGGGATTTAAGTTGGCGCGCAGAGAGTTTTCTTGAAACTTTGAAATTTATCTAACATCTAAAACTTAGAATACTCATAACTCAACAAAACATAAAATCATTAGTATTGACAAACTATATTGAATTTAGTTGAGTTCAAGCATACCCATTTTACCTCTCAAAAATATGAACCGTTTCGCGTCAAGTACTTTCGTTAGAATGTCAGGGATTTGATAGTCGGTTCCCACGTGTTCCAAATGAATATTGCCTTTCTCCACGTGGTCTTTGAGGAAGTGATATTTGATGTCGATGTGCTTGGTCTTTAAGTGCATGATAGAATTTTCAGAAACGGCAATTGTTGAAGTGTTGTCGCAGTAGATGGGACAATTTTCTTCAATGATATCATAGTCCACCAATTGCTATTTCATCCATAGTATTTGACAGCAACAACTTCCCGCAGCGATATATTCTGCTTCGGTTGTTGAGACAGATATTGAAGCTTGTTTCTTACTCGCCTATGACACAAGTCGATATCCGAGGAAATGACAAGTGCCACTTGTGCTTTTCCTATCAATTGTGCACGCTGTATAATCCGCATCTGAATAACCTACAAGTTTAAAGTTCGAATCTTTGGTGTACCAAAGTCCAAGGTTAACAGTGCCGGATAGATATCTTATAATACGTTTCACAGCAATTAAGTGCGCTTCTCTAGGGTCAGATTGATAACGAGCGCAAACACAAACACTAAACATAATATCGGGCCTACTAGCAGTAAGATAAAGGAGCGAGCCAATCATACCTCTATAGAGCGTTTGATCAACACGTTTACCTTTTAAATATTTGTCGAGTTTGTTGCCGGTGGCCATTAGAGTATCATATGCTTTGGCGTTCTCAAGTCCAAATTTCTTGATTAAATCCATTGTGTATTTGGCTTGGTTGATAAATATGCCTTCACTCATTTGCTTGATTTGTAGCCTGAGGAAGAATGTAAGTTCTCCCACCATGCTCATTTCAAACTTGGTCTTCATTAGTTTCTCAAAGCGCTTGCACAACAATTCATTAGTAGAGCCAAATATAATATCATCAACATAAATTTGAACAAGCAATTTATGACCATTATGTTTGGCAATGAAAAGAGTTGTATCGATTTTACCACGAGTGAAGCCTTTTTAGATGATAAACATGGATAGTGTATCGTACCATGCTCTTGGTGCTTGTTTGAGTCCATACAAAGCTTTCTGGAGTTTGTACACATGATTTGGAAATTGAGAATCTTCAAACCCAGGTGGTTGAGCTACATAGACTTGTTCTTGGATTTCACCATTTAGAAACGCGCTCTTAACATCCATTTGATATAGCTTGAAGTCCTTGTGAGCAGCGTAAGCTAGAAATAATATGATAGATTCAAGTCCTGCTACGGGCGCAAAAGTTTCATCATAATCAATTCATTCTTCTTACCTATAGCCTTGTGCAACCAATCTTGCTTTGTTTCTTGTGATGGTTCCATTCTCATCCATCTTGTTTCTGAACACCCATTTTGTACCAATCACTCCTTTATCATTTGGTCTTGGAACAAGAGTCCAAACCTTACATCGTTCAAATTGATTGAGTTCTTCTTGCATAGCAACAACCCAATTAGGATCTTGGAGCGCTTCATCGGCCTTCTTTGGTTCAATTTGAGAGATAAAAGCAGTGTAAGCATCAAAGTTTGTAGCTCTCCTTGTACGAACACCAACGTTTAGATCACCAATGATATTATTGATTGGGTGACCTCTAACTTCACGAATTTCAGGAGGTAAGTTAGGTTGAGTCGTAGTAACTTGAAGGTCTTCAATTGGTACATCTTCACCAGATTCTAAATCATCAAAATTTGGGGCTTGAATTGGTATAGAGTTGAAACTTGGGTTTACACCAGATGCAACAGTAGATATAGGCGCATGAGAGGAATCACGAGGCGTAACATGTGAGTGAGGCACAGCTGATGATCCATTTGGCGCGCCTTATGAGGAGTTAGGCGCAACTGATGTGGATGGATTTCCTTAAGTTGATAGATTCTGATTTTGAGTAGGCGCAACATAAATAGGAGCACCTGTATCATTAAGCTCAACAGAATCATCAGCAACATTTGGAGCCAAATGTGGCTCAAGGAGAGAATGTTCATCAAATGTAACATGTACAGATTCAACTATCACTAATATAGATCTATTAAAAACGCGAAAAGCTTTAGAATGTTTGGCATACCCAACAAAAATACCTTCGTCGGCTTTGGCATCGAATTTACCTCTATGTTCGTTTCCGTTGTAGAGGATATAACACTTGCAACCAAAGATCTAGAAGAATGCAATGTTGGGAGTTCTACCACGCCAAAGTTCATATGGAGTCTTGTTGTGAAGTTTATTGATGAGGGAACGATTTTGAGTAAAACATGCTGTGCTGATAGCTTCTTCCCAAAAGTACTTAGGCAATTTCGCTTCAGCTATTATCGTCTTTCCCGCTTTAATCAACATCCTATTCTTTCTTTCCACAACACCATTTTGTTGAGGAACTCCAGCGGTTTAGAAGTTGTGATCTATCCCATGATCGTCACAATATCTAGCAACACCGTTATTCTTGAATTCTGTTCCATTGTCGGATCGAACACTAATGATGTCATCTTCTTTTTGGGTTTGGAGCATTCTGAATAAGGTGGTCAAAATGTTGTAATAATCGTCTTTTAAGATCATCATTTCCACCCATGTATATCTTGAATAATCATCCACCACAACTAGAGTATACTTGTTCTTTCGAATACTTACGGTGGTGACTGGTCTAAATAGATCAATGTGGAGCAGTTGCAAACATCTAGAAGTTGAAGGATTGGTCTTACTGGAAAAACACTTCTTTGGTTGTTTGCCAAGTTGACACGCGGCGCACTTCTTGTCATGATGATCAGCAACCTTGGGAAGTTCTTTAACAAGGTTATTCCTGCTGATTTTAGATAGATATTTGAAGTTCAAGTGACTTAAGCGCTTATGCCACAGCCAACTATTTTCGCTCACACTTTTAGCTACAAAACAAAGATTAGTACTGGAGTTCATACTATGGAAATCAATAATGTAAATATTTGTCTTACGATATCCCGTGAGTAATGTAGCTCCATTTTTGCCACTCTTGATAAGACATTGAGTTGAGGTGAAATGGCATTCTAATCCTTTGTCGCAGAATTGAGATATGGATAATAAATTGTGCTTGAGCCCTTCGACGAGAGAGACTCTTTCAATACACACTTTGTCTTTCATGAGCTTTCCATATGCAACAACTTGACCTTTGTTATTATCACCAAATGTTACTGAGGGACCTTTTTCTTCATGGACATCTTCTAAAAAGGATTCATCTACAGTCATGTGTCTTGAACACCCACTATCGAGAATCCATTCATAATTTCTAGCTTTTGAAGATCCAGCTATGAAACAAAGAACCTGAAATATAGACATTTAAGCAGGTCCCCTTTATTCCTTTTGGGTCTTAGGGTTAGCAACTTTTGACAACCCACTCTTGCTTGACCTTAGGGTTTTTACGTCCTTTGGCATTGGGAGTGAATCGCAAAAGGCATTCCACGGCCTTGTGTCCAGAACAAACACAAATGGAACAATGATGAAAGCCACTAATCACATGAGTTTTCACAAACTCTTTAGTTTTCTTTGGGGTAGCATTCTTCTTTGGGTCAGATGGACTAGCCTTAACAAAATCCTTCTTTTGAAATTTTGGAGCGCTTGATCTAGGAGGGCGCATAGGGCTAGGAGGCGCACGGCGATGAGGAGCGTGGCTCCTAGGCGCATAATGAACACTCGGAGAAGGAGCGCGCTTTGTTTCAAGAGGGATTTTTCTAGAGGATGATTCATCTGTAGCTATATCTTTCCCATTAGCTTTCCCAAATTGCTTCGTTGGGTAGACATAATGGAATGTTTGTCTCTTGACTTTTTCCTGTCCTTTACCCATTGAATTAGAATGTTTTTCCTTGAGAATTTCAAAAGTTTGATGGTTAGTAAATTCACTATCTCTTTCAGCACAGACATCACATTTAAAGTTTTCACTAGTTGATGAGAATCCCAAGCCACTTTTATCACCACTGACTTTTTGGGACTCAAATATATTCTCCATAGTGACACGAGAATTGGACCACTCATTTGTAATCTTTTTAAGATCAGTAATTTGAGCAACCAATTCATCATTTTGAACTTTAAGAAGTGAGTTCTGTTCTGTTAGAAAAGTGTTTTTAACAGTAAGGGGAGTCATGCTCTTTATCTGCTCCTTAAGGAGGGTGAGTTCAGATTTAAGTAGAGATTTCTCGCTCTTAAGCTGGGAAATTTCATCACATGATAGTGCTAAAGCTTCCTTCATATTATCAGGAACATCCTTGGAGAAGTCATCATCAGAATCATAAGTATCAACTTCATCATCATTTGCCACCAAACAAACGAGTCCATCATCAAAATCTTCATCGCTCTCATCTGAGTCAGTTTCAATCCAAGTGTTCTGCTCATTTGCTGGTGATTCTTCTTCAGCAACCATTCCCTTGTGACGAGTGAATTTGGAAGTGAACTTGGGAGTATGACTGCTCTCCTTCTGCATATATTCAAATTTTGAAATTGGGCAGCTTGAAGCAAAGTGTCCTGGTTTCCTGCAATTAAAACAAACAAAGTCTTCTTTTCTTTTTGAATCACTGCTCCTTGTGAACCTTGGAAGAGCTCTGCTGGTAGATCCTTGAAATTTGCTGGTTGAGCCGGGTCTTGAGAATTTTCTGAACTTTTGAAATTTCTTCACAAATAAAGCGAAGTCTTCATCATCCATGTCTAATAGCTCAGAGGTAGAAATTTTGGGATCGGAACTTTTCTCTTCTTGAACCGGCGCAGGCACATGAGCTTCTTCTCTATGCGCCACCATTGCTATGGATTTTGACTTTCCTTCAGTTTCACTGATTCGTTGGAGTTTAAGCTCATAAACTTTGAGATTTGCATAAAGGTTCCTTAAAGTCCAAACATCCAAAGTTCCGGAGTCTTCAAGAGCGCTGGATTTATGAAGATTTCTTGAGCCAAAAGCTTGGAGGAAATTTACATTCAAATCTTTGTTTGAAAACTTCATGCCAAGTGAAATACATAGATTTATAATTTCACAGTAGCGTTCATAAGTTTGTCTTAAGGTTTCACCGAGGAGTTGAGAGAAATTGTTTAATCTCTTTTGCACTTCATATTTCTTTTTCTCCTTACAAATAGTATCTCCTTCTATATGATCTTCAATAGCATCCCATAGCTCATTAGCAGTATCACAATGCATGACTTGTTGTTTCATAGTGTAGATACCCCGGGAAACCACAACTTGGCTAGAGCGGTGAATTATCCTAGGATGTATAACTTGTTTTAGATTGTTTAGAGTCGCCACCTATGTTTTTAAAGGAACATAAGAAAAACCTAGAAATAGCCTAATTTATGTACAAAACCAGAGATTCGGGAGAGAAGGGTTCGGGGGTTAGGTGACGGAGTGGGAAGTACTTAAACACCCACTCCGCCCCGCTTTTGCGGGTCTTGCTACAATTGGTGTTCTAATGCTAAATGTCCTTCAATTTATTAACAGTGCTAACAATTATAATGTAAAGAAAAAAGGGGAAGAAAAGAGAATTGTTTTATTTATAAATTTATGCTAAACAATTACATTAAGAAATGTATAGGGAATTAAAGTAGAGATTAAAATGTAGGTAGATAACCTTAACCAACTTTAATGTAGTAAAGTGGTCATTTGGTCATGTCCCAATTGATGGGGATTGCATACTAGTAAGACTAGAATAAAAGAGAAGAAGAATAAAAGTACCTTTAGAAAAGAGGACCTTAGACTTTGACTTGAAGATGGTGTTGTTTGTAGAGAAATGGTTGTGCAACACTTTGTGTAGTGTTTGTTTGTAGGGAAAATGTGTTGAGAGAACTTGTGTATCGTTCTTGTAGGGAAGATCAAGTTGGTCCAAAGAGTGTAAAAAGAGTCCCTTTCTAAGGTAGAAGATGATGGTTTTTATAGGTAAAAAAGAGAGGGAAAGGTTGGAGGGAAATTGGTCAATCCATGTGAGATGGAATTGAACAATAAAAAATAAGATAAATAAAATAATAAATAAAATAAAATCAAATAAAATAAAAATGAATTATTTTGTTTTAAAGAGATGGCTAGAATAATGGGATTGGAGGTTATAAAACTAGGGGGGATGAATGTGGATGAGAAAAGAAGTCTTTTGTGATCAAGAAAGAGATGTTGCAAATAAGAAAAGGGAGGGAAATAAGGTGCAATCCGTTACTGCCAAAATGGGAAGCGCGCGAGTCCCGCTTTTGGGGCGAGACGCGCGCGCAGCCCGTTAACAGTTCCGGAAGCGCGAAGTCCTTAGACTCGACAAGGAACGTGAAATGATTCCAAATCTAAGAAAGTTGTTCAATCTTTTTGGTGATTAATTCATTGGCAAATGAATCGTGCAAAGATGTCTTGACAAGTTCGAGATGAAGGCCGATCACCATAACGCGCTAGGACTAAACATTTCTTCTTTCTTGCATGAGACCGGACCCGAAGGTTGCCTACGTTCCTCCAGTATAGAGGCTCAGGTCACCGTAGTTCTTGTTAATTCTCCATTCTTCGGGATGGAATTGTTGCTTCGTCGTGTAGCTTCGTCCTCCTTTGGTGGATGGAATGATGTTGATCTTGATGTGAACTTCTTTGATTGAGGGGGATTTTTTTTTTTTTTTTTTTTTTTTGTGCTCTAACTTTTGCCTAGGTTGATTTGAAGAGTTCAACCTAGCGAGCATTTTTTTTTTTTTTTTTAATCCCCCCTTTGAAACATTGCTTGATTTTTCTCCATGGTTGTTGCTTCACCTTTGATGTCTTGGCTTTGTCTTCGTCGTTGATGATGTTGCCTTCGTCACAATGTTTAGCCCCTAGGCGTTCAAGTGATGGCCTTCATTCCAAAACTCGTTTAGACATCTTTTCATCATTTTGCCAAGAATTAGATTGAACAACTTGGAAGAGTGTATGAGGACAAGAACGACTTTTTATTTGATGATGAGACTTGACTCAAAATTTCACATTAATTGGACAAAGAAAACTTAATGCACACTTAAGAGGACTTTGACACTTTTTTTTTTAATTCCTATTACTAGGTAGAGAAAGAGAAACGGAGATTGTTGTTGTAGTCCCCATTGTCGTTGTAGTCTCCTTGTGGCATGGTTTCTTGTTGAAGCCCCATTTCGAAACCAAATCATTCTTCTTTGATGAGTTCTTGCATGTTGGCACTCTCTAAAGGTTGCTCTTCACCCACAGTAAATTCGCCGTTGTCGAACAAATCTTGGATGATGTTTCGGAGAAGGAAGCACCCTTCGGTAATATGGCCACTATGCTTGTGGTAGCCGCACCATTCACCATGTGCATGATTCTTCGGTATCGTCTTCGGCTTGTACCCCTCCAAAGGCTTGACCTTTCCACTTGCCACCAAAGTTTCAAATGCTTCGGCTTGGGTTACTCGTAGGAGAGGAGTGAAAACTCGGTTGTTGGCGGTACCTTTGTAGATTTTGAGGGACGGGCCACTTAAGCATGCTTTACCCTTAAACTTTGCCTTGTTGTTGGTGAGCTCTTAAAAACGGGATTTGAGCTCGGAAACCTCTTCCTTGTGAATCTTCCTCTCGAGATCAAAACGGACTTGCCACAAATCGTCTTTTCGGCGTGCATCCTCGGAAAGTCTATCCATTTGTTCCCCCATGGCTCTTATTATATTGAAGAGTCTTTCGTTGGACACGGATAAGTACCCACCATTGTTGTTGTTGCCGTTGGAAGCCATTGGACCTATTGAAAGAACACGGTTGATCTTAGGTTCGCCCCACAAATACCTTTTGAGTAAAATAAATTTAACCCACAAACACGAAAAAGACTCAACCATATAAAGAAAATGACTCTTTTTTGTTTTGTTTTTTTTTTTTTTTTATTTACAAAAGTCGGAAGGACGGAGTCCTTTTTGGGGTTTCTAAAAAAAATAGTGGAATCGTCACACTAGTATATAGACCTTCTCGCGGTCCCATATACTCATCGGATTCCACCACGCTTGTGAGACCTACATGTGTCGGGATTAAACTAAATTAATGTAGTAAATCCTACATGCGGGGACGGATTTTTATTTTCGTCCAAAATAACCACTTTTGGGGACGGAGTTTTATTTCGTCCATTGCAACAAGTTGGCATGTATGATTTGAAGATATTAGTTTAGGGAAATCTCGGCACATGAAAAACCGACTTGGTCACGGAGTGTTAGACCCTAGACTAGAATTGTGTGGCTTGTGCTCGGCTAAAGAGAGGCTTAAAGGTCACCCCCGGCATGTAGTCTTGAACTACGCCACGGGCTGAGGTTGACCGCTTCGAAAGAGTCAAGGTCGGGTGGAGCTTGAAACTTTCTAGGACGGGCCTCGACGGGTTTGGGGTTGGACTTGTGCGACTCGATAGTGAGCAATTGATAAGAATATGTGCATGTAGTGTGAGGTCTAACAAGTGACAAAATATATATATATTTTTTTTTTCAAAAGAAATAAAAAAAAACAAATAAGCACATAATTACAACTTTCGAATCACCCGTGTGACCGATAAAAATAAACAGAAAGTAAAAACTGTTTTGTGCAGGCCCGGTGCCCACACACTGTCAAAACCACTCTGTTCTGTGCACTGTTCTGTTTCTGGAAAATGCCCAGAAGCGCGCGCATTAGGATGCCTACTCGGGAGGCGCGCGCGTTAGACAATGAGGGGCAGAGGCGCCCACATCTGGGTAACAACCTGTAAATCAGCGGGTTCAAGGGATTGCCTTGACCCTAAATAAAAATGCTTTCCCCTGCAGAATTTGTTAGCACAGAAACATGGAATGGAAGGACAAGAAGGAAGACGGGCGATTCTGGTAATTGGGGTCGGACGCGCGCGCTTTAGGCCAAGGAGGTCAGAGGCGCGCGCTTCCCACCCTTTTTACCAGAATGCCCAAAAAACAGTAATAAGAACACCAAAAGTTAACAACGCAAGTTTAACCCTCTAAATCGTCCCCAGCGGAGTCGCCACTGTAGATACCCCGGGAAACCACAACTTTAGGCTAGAGCGGTGAATTATCCTAGGATGTCTAACTTGTTTTAGATTGTTTAGAGTCGCCACCTATGTTTTTAAAGGAACATAAGAAAAACCTAGAAATAGCCTAATTTATGTACAAAACCAGAGATTCGGGAGAGAAGGGTTCGGGGGTTAGGTGACGGAGTGGGAAGTACTTAAACACCCACTCCGCCCCGCTTTTGCGGGTCTTGCTACTATTGGTGTTCTAATGCTAAATGTCCTTCAATTTATTAACAGTGCTAACAATTATAATGTAAAGAAAAAAGGGGAAGAAAAGAGAATTGTTTTATTTATAAATTTATGCTAAACAATTACATTAAGAAATGTATAGGGAATTAAAGTAGAGATTAAAATGTAGGGAGATAACCTTAACCAACTTTAATGTAGTAAAGTGGTCATTTGGTCATGTCCCAATTGATGGGGATTGCATACTAGTAAGACTAGAATAAAAGAGAAGAAGAATAAAAGTACCTTTAGAAAAGAGGACCTTAGACTTTGACTTGAAGATGGTGTTGTTTGTAGAGAAATGGTTGTGCAACACTTTGTGTAGTGTTTGTTTGTAGGGAAAATGTGTTGAGAGAACTTGTGTATCGTTCTTGTAGGGAAGATCAAGTTGGTCCAAAGAGTGTAAAAAGAGTCCCTTTCTAAGGTAGAAGATGATGGTTTTTATAGGTAAAAAAGAGAGGGAAAGGTTGGAGGGAAATTGGTCAATCCATGTGAGATGGAATTGACCAATAGAAAATAAGATAAATAAAATAATAAATGAAAGAAATAAAAGAAAATCAAATAAAATAAAAATGAATTATTTTGTTTTAAAGAGATGGCTAGAATAATGGGATTGGAGGTTATAAAACTAGGGGGGATGAATGTGGATGAGAAAATAAGTCTTTTGTGATCAAGAAAGAGATGTTGCAAATAAGAAAAGGGAGGGAAATAAGGTGCAATCCGTTACTGCCAAAATGGGAAGCGCGCGAGTCCCGCTTTTGGGGCGAGACGCGCGCGCAGCCCGTTAACAGTTCCGGAAGCGCCCGCGGCAGAAAATGACAGAATGACCCTAAAAGTTAACTCTGTTATGCAGTTTAGTCCAAAACTAACGGAATCAGTTAGGAACTTAACCGAAGTAACAGAAATTAACGAAAATGAGTTAAATAAAAATACTTTGTATGCAATCGGGGTGAGAGGTCCAAGGCGGGGTGTCTACACATAGCCGTGCTTAGAGTGCTTAGGAGAATGTTTCTTGCTTTGCTATCATTTGCAACTCTTCTTGTTTCTTCCTCAGTCTATTCTTCCCTTGGTTTCTTGATGGTTGGTTGAGCAGTATTGGTGCGCGGATTTGGATTCGCTTTCATAGGGATGTAAGGTCCATAAACCATGGTGTCATGAAGTCTTTCATCGATTGAAGTGAGATGAGTTAAGATGCTGAATTTCCACACGTCAAAGTGATCTTCATCAAAGACTGGAACATGTGTGTAGTTAGCAGTTGCCGAAGGTTTTGAGTTTGCCATTTTAGAATCGGCACCCAAGCTGTTAAGCTTGAAAAACAAAAGTGTTTTATAAAGGTGTTTGCTCTGATACCACTTGTTGGTCCCAAAGGGCAACAAGGGTATGAAAAATAGCTAGAGGGGGGGTGAATAGATGTTTTAAAATTCTTTTCGTACCCTTGATAAACTCAATTGCAAATGCGCACTTTATCAAGTAAGCGTTATGATATGCGCCTAAGTTAGTGAGTGAAATTCACAGCGGAATTTAGTAATGTAAATAGGCGCAAAGTATGATAAAGGGGGGCGCACACACACTCTAAGTATTTTGGCTCAAAGTGGGTGAAATAAGAAACTAAGGCAAATGATATAACAAACACAACACAGTTCAATCAATCAATCTACAATGAATAAACAATCAAATAGTTAAATATGATATGAGTTGAAAAGAAAATAGCAAGATAGTAAGTACGCGCTATTTGGAGAGGTTCGATCGGGAAAATGATCTACGTCCTCTACCAAGATGGTTAGTCTTGAATTTCTAATGAAGATCTTATATTATGAGAGAGTGTTACAAATTACAATCGTTTTGAGCTTATACACTAACTCAAGATCTATTTCTATGAAATAACAAACCCTAGACAATAACCGGTGTATCTCTAAAAGAAAGATCTAAGTGATCAATCTTAAAGAGGTGCGTGTGTTATTTTAGATTCAATGCTCTTTAGATCTTTGAGATTGAGAGCACAAGAAAACTAAAGTGTTTTTGCTTGAGGATCTGGGCTAAGGATGAAGTTATGAAGATGTTCTTGAGAATTCTGGTAAATCAAAGGCAATCTTCAAATCTTCAACAAACGCTTGAGAGAGAAATTCTTGAAATGCTTAGCAACTTCAAATGGTAGAAGTTATGGGGTATTTAGAGTAGAGCCCCAAAAACTAGCCGTTGGAAATCCTTGGTGAGTCAGAGAAAGGACGGATGTGATGTCGCTCATTAAGTGGAGAACATGTCCTTTTATAGCCGTTAGACACATAACACAAATATGGCCGTTATGGACAGGTGTCCTTAAATGCGGGTGCATACGTGCTATTTAACCACCGTTGGATCATTGGCATAGTTTGAATCTTCTTCAAGTCTTCGAGTCTTCATTAAATCACTGATTGTTATTTCAACATTTATGCGCGTTGAGCCAAGGGGCACGTAGATATAGCGCGCGCTAAGCCATCTGGGGCGCGTGAGCCAAGCTAGGCGCATTACTCATGCACGCGCCTAAGGAGGTGCATGGCGCATGGGAGAGGCGCATGGCGCGTGGCTCAAACTCAAAGTGATTTTCTTGAATCTTGTTCTTCTTGACCTATTCCTAAGCCTATTCTATTGCAATGGACAACCTAAAAAATGAAGTATGAATACTTCTTACATATGGGTCTAAAGTCCATGAAATAAAACTTAGGTGATGGATCAATCAAATCTAATCAATCCTATTACATTGAAACTGAGATATAAGTGGGCATACCCAACAGTGGGGAAAGAAATAAACGAGATGCCATCTTTCGCTGGGGATAATTAAGCATTCGTCAGACAATAAAGTCGCGTGGACCCTACTGGGGAGGCAAAGCAAAAAAAATAAATGAGACATTGTCTTTCTACTTGAGATCGTCAAACATTCGTGAAGCAATAAAGTCGTTGCAGATGGACTCCATTGGGGAAAGGAGGGAAGGCCATACGCACGATGCGACAAGAAGTTTTAAGAATCGAGAACAGAATTAGGGATGAATTCTAACTTCCTATAGAGAGCACGTAATCGATTTATAGACTGATCTTGGAGGATTAGGGCTTACGGAGGTTCCGACCTTCAATTTATAATCTTTAGGGTTTAAGGAGGTTCCGACCTTTAATTGTAAATTGATTTGGTTATTAAATTTTTGGAAAATTTGAAGCCTTCCTAGGCCATTTTGGGAAATTTGAAGCCTTCTTAGGTCATTTTGGAAAATTTGAAGCCTTCCTAGGCCATTTTTAATTTTTTTTGGAAAATTTGAAGCCTTCCTAGGCCATTTTGGAAAATTTGAAGCCTTCCTAGGCCATTTTTATTTTTGGAGGTTAGGGTTTACGGAGGTTTCCGACCTTCAATTTATAATTTTTAGGGTTTAAGGAGGTTTCCGACCTTTAATTATAGATTAATTTGGAAATTTGGAGGCCTTCTGGGCCAATTTGGAAATTTGATTTGGAAACTTGGAGGCTTTCCGGGCTGGTTTGGTTAACCCCTGGTCAAATTCTGGTTAAGTTAGACTAGAAGGGCCAATTTTGGATTAAAAATAAGCCGAGGGGCTAAATTGTAAATTTTTTCGCCTGGGGGCAAAACTGGACGCGTGGCCAGCCCTTCTGATTGGCTGGACCTTGGTTGACGAGGACCACCGATGGGCGCGCGAGGTGGAGGGCAGAGATCGTGCCCCGTCGCCGGGACAGACTGGCCGCGCGGCTAGTCCCTTCGCTGGAAAGACCCTACAAACAGCCGCCGGCTGTTTCTTTCTTCTTCACTTTTCTCCTTCTTCTTGACGGGCTTTATAGAGAAAAAGAGATATTTTGAGATATTTTGCCATTATAGTGATGGATTTCAACTTTATTTTTGGCGCGGATCAACCGTATGAGCACGGTGCGGGTGTGGGACCACAATTTGAGCACGGCGAAGGCGCGGGGCCACAATTCGAGCAAGGAGAAGGCGCGGGGCAGCATCAACAACGGGCGAGGATGGCCTCTCGAAACTTCTGTCCTGATGAATGGCATTTCACCGTGGGACAACACTTTGACTTGTACGCGGTGCCAGACAAGCATTGGTCCGGTGGGAATTTGATGGAGACGAAGGAGGTAACGGTCTCGCTTTTTATGCTTTTGGATATTTTTATGTCTTTTATTTCATACTTGTCGTATTATTTTTAAGACTGCTTTGAATTAAATTAATCGTTCGTGATTATTTAATTTTCTGGGATTTGTTGATTATTTTGGGGACGGAAAATATACGCGCAAGTAAAATAAAGCATGCATGAACATTCTATAGCACATAATTTATATTGCTAGTTGGGTAGCGTACTTTTGCTGTGTTTACCTGCAGAGGATGAAATATCGTGGGTCCATGAGGGCGGTGGCTGAAATATGGGCGAGATTGCCGCCGGCTGGGACGGTGAAGGAGAGGATCCGGGCTTTGGGCTTCGGTCCATTTTTGATGCGGTGCAGGCTGTAGAGGGGACCCAGAAGGTGATGGGTTTGATTAGATTTGATTGATCCATCACCTAAGTTTTATTTCATGGAGTTAAGACCCATATGTAAGAAGTATTTATACTTCATTTTTTAGGTAGTCCATTGTAATAGAATAGGCTTAGGAATAGGGCAAGATATCAAGATTCAAGAAAAATCACAAGTTCATTTTGAGCCATGCGCCTAAAGGTCTAAGCACCATGCGCCCTTTTTAGCGCACGCACATGATCATGCGCCTAGCTATACTACGCGCCCCATAATGTATCAATGCGCCTATGCGCCCCTTTGGCTCATGCGCCCCATTGTGAAGCATTTCAACACTTGGTGATTTATTGAAGACATGAAGACTTGAAGAAATTCAAACTACGCCAATCATCCAACGGTGGCTAAATAACACGTATGCACCCGCATCTAAGGACACATGCCCATAAAGGTCATATTTGTGTTATGTGTCTAACGGCTATAAAAGGACACGTGCTCCACTCAATGAGCGACAGCATATCTGTCCTTTGATCTTATCCACAAGGGATTTCCAACGGCTAGTTTTTGGGGCTCTACTATAAATACCCCATAACTTCAAACGTTTTGAAGCTGCTAAGAATCTCTGAATTTCTCTCTCAAGCATTTGTTGAAGATTTGAAGATTGCCTTTGATTTTCCAGAACTCTCAAGAACATCTTCATACCTTCATACTTAGCCCAGATCCACTAGCAAAAACACTTTAGTTTTATTGTGCTCTAAATCTCATAGATCTAAAGAGCCTTAAAACTAAGAACACACACGTACCTCTTTAAGTTTGATCACTTAGATCTTTTTTTAAGAGATACACCGGCTTTGTCTAGGATTTGTTCTTTCATAGAATATTAGATCTTGAGTTAGTGTATAAGCTCAAATGATTGTAATTTGTAACACTCACTCATTATATAAGATCTCTATTAGAAATCCAATACTAACCATCTTGGTAGAGGACGTAGATCATTTCCCGATCGAACCTCTCCAAATAGCGCGTATTAATCTCTTGTCATTTACTTTCAAGTTATTATCTTATCTCACTATTTGCTTGTTTATTCATTGTAGATTGATTGGATTGAATTGTGTTGTGTTGGTTATATAATTTGCCTTAGTTCCTTATTTCACTCACTTTGAGCCAAAATACTTAGAGTGTGTGTGCGCCCCCTTTATCAAGCTTTGCGCCTATTTACATAACTAAATTTCGCTGTGCATTTCACTCACTCACTTAGGCCATTTTATAACGCTTATTTAATAAACTGCGCATTTGCAATTGAGTTTATCAAGGGTACGAAAAGATTTTTAAAACAGCTATTCACCCCCCCCTCTAGATATTTTCCATACCCTTGTTGCCCTTTGGGACCAGCAAGTGGTATCAGAGAAAACACCTTTATAAAACATCTTCGTTTTTCAAGCTTAATAGCTTGGGTGCCGATTCGATATGGCAAACTCAAAACCTTCGGCAACTGCTAACTACACACATGTTCCAGTCTTTGATGAAGATCATTTTGACGTGTGGAAATTCAGCATCTTGACTCATTTGACCTCAATCGATGAAAGGCTTCATGGTACCGTGGTTTTTGGACCTTACATCCCAATGAAAGCGAATCCAAATCCGCACACCAACGCTACTCAACCTTCAATCAAAAAACCAAAGGAAGAATGGACAGAAGAAGAATTGAGAAGAGTTGCAAATGATGGCAAAGCAAGAAACATTCTCCTAAGCACTCTAAGCACGGCTATGAAACAACAAGTCATGCATTGTGCTACCGCCAATGAGTTATGGGATGCTATTGAAGAGCATATAGAAGGAGACACGGTTTGCAAGGAGAATAAGAGATACGAAGTGCAAAAGAGATTCAACAATTTCTCTCAACTCCCAGGTGAAACATTAAGACAGACTTATGAAAGCTATTGTGAAATTATCAATCTCTGTATTTCACTTGGAAAGAAGTTCTCCAATAAGGAATTAAATACAAATTTCCTTGCTGCTTTTGGATCAAGATACCTACATAAATGTAGCGCCCTTGAAGACGCTGGAACTTTAGATGTATGGACATTAAGGAACCTTTATGCAAATCTTAAGGTTTATGAGCTCAAACTTCAGCGCATCAGTGAAACTGAAGGAAAATCAAAATTCATAGCAATGGTGGCGCATAGAGAGGAAGCGCATGCGCCTGCGCCGGTTCAAGATGAGAAAAGTTTGGATCCTAAAATTTATACTTCTGAGCTATTAGACATGGATGATGATGACTTCGCTTTATTTATGAAGAGATTCCAGAAGTTCAGAAAATTCTTAAAACCCGGCTCATTCAACAAAGCTCAAGGATCTACAAGCAGAGCTCCTCCAAAGATCACGAGGAGCAGTGATTCTAAAAGAAAAGAAGACCTTGTTTGTTTTAATTGCAGGAAACCAGGACACTTTTCTTCGAGCTGCCCAATTCCCAAATTTGAGTACATGCAGAAAAAGAGCAGCCATACTCCCAAATTCACTCGTCACAAGGGAATGGTTGCTGAAGAAGAATCACCAGCAAATGAGCATAACACATGGATTGAACAGACTCAGACGAGAGCGATGAAGATTCTGATGATGGACTCGTTTGTTTGGTGGCAAAGGATGATGAAGTTGATACTTATGATTCTGATGATGATTACTCAAAGGATGTTCCTGATATGAATGTCTTGAATAAACCAATCAAGAAATCTGCAGGTTTTCAAGAAGTGAAAAAGAAGAAAGGACCAACCATCAGCGAGCTCGTTGAACAAGGATTTTTCACTCTGGCTCAAAGCGATGGTGGATTGTTATTCTCTAGATGTGATCTAAGTGCTAGAAGCAAACTCAGAAAGAGTGAATATGTTAGACCTCAAGTTGCACCTATTTCTACAATCAATCATGATGAGGACATTGTAAAGCAAGAAAAATTATTCAAAGAGGCTGAAAAGGTAATCATTCGTTTTAGTGATATGAAGGAAGCATTAGCACTATCATGTGATGAAATTTCCCAGCTTAAGACCGAGAAATCTCAACTTAAATCTGAACTCACCCTCCTTAAGGAGCAGATAAAAAGCATGACTCCTCTTACTGTTAAAAACACTTATCTAACGGAACAAAACTCATTAATTAAAGTTCAAAACAATGAATTAGTTACTCAAATTACTGATCTTAAAAAGATTACAAATGAGTGGTCCAATTCTCATGTCACTATGGACGGTATCTTTGAGTCCCAAAAAGCCAGTGGTGATAAAAGTGGCTTGGGATTCACATCATCAACTAGTGACAACTTTAATTGTGATGCTTGAGCTGATGAGAGAGTACTGGTGGGACACTACCCACACGTTCCACTTTAGTTGGGGAGAGGTGACCATTACTCCCACTGATTTCGCTGCTATTACGGGGCTTATGTTTACAGATGTGGAGCTGCCCTTCGATGAGTCTCTGTCTGCGGACTCCCACCGTCAGGTGGAGTTGATTGGTATGCCGCTTGGCAGGGGCGTCAAGGGTAACGGCTTTGAGGCAGGTCAACTGAGGACCTTGGTGGATGGGGCTATTGGAGATTTTGTCGAGGGCATCAGCGACACTGATTGTATGGTGCGAGCCATTCTTTGGTACATCTTATCTCAGACTCTGTTCCCGAGTGTAGGGACTTTCTATCGGTTCTCTTTGTTGGGTTCTCTGGCTGATCTGGAGAAGGCGAGTCAGGTCTCATGGGGCAGAGCCGGACTGACAGAGATGTATAGAGCCCTTGATGTCTGCTCGGGGTCTAGTACCTCATCTTTTGACTGTTTCCAGTTTGCCTTTGAGGTATGTCTTTGACTTAACCTTTTACATTCCTTGTCTGTCTTTTGTTTATAACTGTATAGACTGAAATGTTGGCCTTTTCTCCATAGGTGTGGATCTACGAGTTGTTCCATATTGCTCCCTTTACCGTGCAGGGGTAAAAGAGTCCCGGTCATAAGATTCTGGGCGAAGAGCAACCGGTTAGAGGGTCGCAGAGTTAGGAAGACTTCAGATCTGGGGATCTTTGCTTCGAGGCTGAGTGGTCAGCTGCATGAGGACTTCCAGTTTTTCCCTTGGTCAGATCTGGTATTGACAGGGGTCGGTCAGGCCCAGGATTTTACTGCTTCCCGCTGCTTCTTGAAGGGATTGACTGGGGATGCCATGTATCTTGGCGAGAGGGTCTGCAGGAAGCATGGCAGACACCCTGTGTTGTGGGCCCCGAGTGAGCCTCCGAGAGATATGCTGCATCCGTATAGGCTGAGGAGGAGTGGTGATTACTGAGTGAGGACTCCGGCCCATTTGTACCAGAGTGGGGCTGATTACGAGTGGTTCGTAGAGCATATGCTCCCACAGATCCTGGCGAGGAGGCAGGCGGGTGCCTATCCGGCGAGGTCGAGTAGAGGTGCTAGGCATGCTATGGATATGCCTTGTTTTCCTGATAGTATCTGGATGCGGCGGGGAGGTGCTGAGATTTACCTTGATCTAACTCCGACTGAGGTTGACGAGGTTACCAGGGCCCAGCTTCATCCGCTTGGAGCTACGGTATGATACCCTTTCTTTTATTGTTGTCTTTGCAAACACACTCTTTAAACTTGTTGTCTCAGCTCTGTATTTTTGTCTGTCTTAGGTGACTCGGGAGGCCTATATCCGATCTGTCCGTAGGGGAAATATTTTTGAGAGGCTATTCCGGAGCTTGGCTGCTGCTTGTACCTGCCGTCGGGATGATGTGGTGCTACCTCAGCGTAGAGAGAGGTCTCCTACAGGGGCTGAGAGTTCGAGGTCTGTCCGGAGAAGGAGCTCGGGAGCTAGTGGGTCCCATCGCATGGAGCAAGGTGGAGAGGATGATGATGTGGATATCGAGGATTCTGACTCGGACTAGATGTAGTCCTTTTATTTCCTGCATTTTGTTAGAGAGAGGAGAGGAACAGACATATACATATTTATGTACAATATTTTATTTGCTTTTGGTATGTAATTAGTTAGTATTTTGTTTACATGTTTTTACATTTAGTACAATGCATGAGCCTTAGGGGTAAATTAGGGATTGCATACTGTCGGGCATTTCCACCTTCTTTATCGGACTTCTTTTGTGAGTTGTGACCTTCGAAATGTCTGAAATGGGTCCATTCCGGCGTTTGTTGGGGATGGACTAGCAATCTGTACGGAATGGCTTATGTGGCCGCCTGGCCAATTATCGTAGGAGGGACTGGCCGCGCGGCTGGTCCTTGATCTGACTCGATTTTTGTCAGATTTTTCCTTATGAGATCATGATTTGGACTCCCAACTCTATATATTAACAGCCTGCGCAAATAGACGAGCCAGACAGCAGTTTTTCTTCTTTTTGCTTTAGATTTTGATCCTTCCACGCTTTTCTGATGGATAGACACCCTAGGATTTCTGAGGAGAGATAAAACTATTTCATCAAGAGTTTGAAGATCTGGGTTGGGAAGCTTTCAAGGACAACTCATGAGAACTTTGATAGGAGATTCGGAATTAAGTGCCTTTGGTCCTTGTATAGGGTTAAGTCCGATGAGTACCTGATTCGTGCTGCTGCTAAATTCTGGGACAACGAGAATCACATCTTCAACTTTTCTTACAATGAAATCACCCCAATGTATGAAGATTTTGCAGCTCTTTATGGTGCGACAGTGACAGATAGGGTAGCTATGCCACAGTCTCAAGTGCCTTCAGAACTTCGGATTTCCCAACTGCTGAAGATTTCTGTCGAAGATGCTAGGGGTTTGTTGTTGGATGGTGATGTTAACTTCTGTCGGCTTCCCATCAGATTTATCAATAGCACGGTGGAATCTGACATGGCTCTGGACTATCTGGCACTTTGTCTGTTTGCCTCGGTATTATTTCCACCTTATTTAGGAGTAGCTACCATGGGTTGTCTTGATATGGTGGATCAGGCTCGAGCCAATTGCAGTATTGTCCCTTGCTTGCTCGGGGAGACTTTGCATGGTATTGGAGAGTTGGCCTCGGGAGCTTGAAAGATGACCAGAGGGAGTACCTGACTGTTAACCTTGTGCCTGCAGGAGAGACTTCGAGTCTTGGAGGAACCTGTTGGACCAGTATCACCTTGGGTTTGTCAGAGTAGGTGCATAAAGCATCAATCTGCAGGGATGGCTCGTTCCGCATGGGTGACATATATGGCACAGATGAGTACTGCTCAGATTAAGTGGATGGTAGCTCACTGGGGGGTGATCGGAGCACGGTGGTCTCAGAGTGGTCTCTGTATGATTCGGGTCCCTACCTTTGGTGAAACCGCTTATTACTATGCAGTGCGGATGTGCCGTCAGTATGGGGTACCTCAGACTATACCTTCATCATGGGATGAGACTTGTATCTGAGTTAATGTTAGGATATTCTCTATAAGTGTCGGGGTTGCAGTGCTCTTGGAGCGATGCTGGTCTTATGCTCTCATGCCTAGCACTCTTTGTATACAGTGACATACTTCTGTCTCGAGAATACTTGGACTGGTACCAGACGAATCTGGGGAATATGGAACAGACCCTGAGAAGATTGAGACGCAGGGTGGTGATCCCTTATGTCTCGAGTAGACGCTTGAGGGAGGACGAGAATGAACAACGTGAGGTGGAGGCCGAGTTGGTTCAGCTAGCACCTACTAAGAGGAAAAGAGAGAGAGAAGGCCCAAGTGGAGTGACTCAGCTTAGGAAGGCTTTATTTAAAGATCCTACTAGACAGGCTAGATCCGGACGAAGAGACAAGAAACCGAAGACGGATGAGGAAGAGAAAGAGGAGGAATGACTCCGAGTATCCAACTACAGTCGTTGCAGCCACATAGTTTAGATTTTAGTTTGTTTTAGTTTTTTTAAATTTCAAAGCAGGTTATTTATTTGCAGGTTCTTTCGAGCTTAGACTCATCAAATAAATGTTAACGTGTAGTGACTTGTGGAAATAGAGATTTTGTTTTAGTTATAAACAGATTGTTTGCTTTATTTGAAATTTTGCTCAAACCAGATTTGGATTTTTATTTATTTTTAAGACCGTACTATTGAAGGCTGCCTACGTTCCCCTTTTACAAGTAGGGCTAAGGGGCTCAGGTCACCGTAGTTCATTTCTGATTGTAGAAAGGGAAGATAGAAGAAGGGAAGTAAAGAGTAATAATTTTTTTTTTTACAAGACGGGACGGTCATTGTAGGAGACCGTTGATGGAGAGTACCGCTGATGAAGAGTACCATTGATGGGGAGAGAGACCGTAGTGGTTAGTTGTAGTAGCGGCGGAGCTTGCTGATGTTGACTGGTTCCTTGAACTGATTGCCATCCAAATCTGCCATTCTAACTGCACCTCCGGAGAAGATCTTTTGTACGACGTAAGGACCAGTCCATGTGGGGCCCACTTACCCAAGGGGTTGAACTTATTTGGGAGGCGTACTTTGAGCACCAAGTCTCTTTATTTGATGTCTACCGACTTTACTTTCTTATTAAAGGCGTCTGTGGTCCTTCTCTGATAGGCTCTGATATGTTCCATGGCTTTGAGCCTTCTTTCGTCTAAGGTAGCCAATTGGTCGTAGCGACTGCGGAGCCATTCTACTTCATTCACTTGATTTTCGAGCAACACCCTTAGGGACGGAACTTCTAGCTCGATGGGGAGCACTTCTTCCATACCGTATGTAAGAGCATAAGGAGTTTTGCCGGTGGCGGTGCGTATCGACGTTCTGTATCCCCAGAGTGCCAAGGATAACTTGTCGGGCCAATCCCTTCCTCTTATGGCCATTTTTCTGACAATCTGCTCGACGGTCTTGTTAGCTGCTTCGACTGCTCCGTTGGTCTGAGGATAATACGGGGAGGATTTCTTCCTTTCTATTCTGAATTTGGGGAGTAAGCGGGCTGTCTCAGCTCCGAAGTGGCTACCATTGTCTGATATAATCAAATTTGGGACACCATAACGACACATGATGTTTTCCTTGATAAACTGTGCTACCTTCTTGGAATTCAATACTTTGTAAGATCGTGCTTCGACCAATTTGGTGAAATAGTCTACTGCCACCAATACAAAATCATGACCGTTGCTGCCCGCGGGATGGATTTTACCGATGATATCAATGCCCCATGTTGCGAATGGCCAAGGAGTAGTCATACTGTAGAGGTCATGAGGCGGAATGTGGTTCAAGCTGGAACATACTTGACACTTATGGCATTTTCTGACCCATTGGATGCAATCTGTCTCCATGGTGATCTAGTAGTAACCCAGGCGAGTAATCTTTTATCGAAGCATTCTTGCATTCATATGTGGACCGCATGACCCATTGTGTACCTCCTCCATGATGGTTTCGGCTTTCTTGCTTCCCATACATAAAAGTAGGATACTGTCATAGTGCCTCTTGTATAGAGCATTATCTAGTAGTACGAAATGCCCTGCTAGCCTCTTTAGTGATTGAAGGCTCTTGGCTTTAACATTTCCTTCGAATGAGGTCTCCTCATTCTTAAGGAACTTGTAAATTTGCGCATACCACAGATCTTTAACTGCCTCTGACTGAGTTTGGATTTCACAATAATATGCAGGATTTTCTCTTCGGCCAACTCTGAAAGGCTTGACTGATCTCCCTTCCGGGATTTCTACCAGCGACACCAAGGTGGCGAGTGCGTCGGCGAATCTGTTTGTCTCGAGGGAGATAGTGAAATGTGACTTCTCAGAATTTTCCAATTAGTTCATCCATGTAAACTTGGTATAACTGCAAGTAGGGGTCCACAGTCTTCCATTTCTTTGCTGTCTGGTTTATAATCAGAGCCGAATCACCGTATACTTCCAATTCTTTTACATTTCGCTCTATGGCTGCTTCTAAACCTGCTATGCATGATTCGTATTCAGCAGCATTGTTGGTGGTTGTAAAGTTCAACTTTATTGCTATTGGAGTATGTTCGTCTTTTGGATCAACTAGAAGAAGCCCCACTCCGTTGCCTCTATTGTTTGTGGCCCCATCGAAGAACAGCTGCCATTTGTCCGCATCTTCCATTGCAAAAATACCATCGTCTGGGAATTCGGGGTCCGATCCTCGTTCTTCGGTGCTTGGAGAATCTGCTAACTGATCTTCCATAGCTCTCCCTTTAACCGCCTTTCTTGGAACATAGGTGATGTCGAACTCTCCCAGAAATACTGACCACTTAGCGAGTCTCATGGATATTGACGGTTTATCGAACAAGTACTTGATCGGGTCCATTTTTGATACTAGCCATATGGGGTGAGATACCATGTAATGCTTGAGCTTGGAGACTACCCATACTAGTCCAGTGCATGTCTTTTCTAATGCTGAATAGTTGAGTTCACTGCCTTGTAGCTTCCGACTGACAAAGTATATGGCGTTCTCTATTCGAGAATCTTTGGCTTCTTGTGCCAACATGGCTACAAGAGCGGTGTCTGTTATCGTTAAGTATAGCAGTAGCGGCTTCTCCTTGTGTGGCGGACGTAGGATTGGGGTATTCACCAGGTATCTCTTAATCTGCTCAAAGGCTTCTTGGCAATCGTGATTCCATTCGACATTGGCGGCTTTCTTCATTAGCTTGAAAATCAGTTCACAGACTGTAGTCAACTGGTTGATGAAGCAACTGATGTATTGTAGTCTGCCCATGAATGCCTTGACCTCAGTTTCTGTCCGGGGTGGCTTCATATCCATAATCGCTTGAATTTTTCTCGGGTCGGCTTCTATTCCGCGCTCCGTGACCATGTATCCCAACACTTTTCCTCGAACGTCCCCGAACGTACACTTAGCAGGGTTTAGGCGCATGGAGTGTTCCCTCAGTCTGTCGAAGAATTTCCGTAAGTCAATTAGGTGTTGACTGTCGGAACCTTTGGAGTGTATGATCATGTCGTCTACGTAGACCTCGATCTCCTTATGAATCATGTCGTGAAATAAGGCAGTCACAGCCCGTTGATAGGTAGCCCCAGCATTTCTAAGCCCGAATGGCATTACGGTGTAGCAGTACGTTCCCCACGGCGTGGTGAAAGCAGTCTTTTCTTGGTCTTCCTCGGCCATCTTGATCTGATTGTACCCGGCAAAACCATCCACGAATGACTTGACCTCGTAGTTAGCTGTTGCATCCACTAGCATGTCGATGTTGGGAAGCGGAAAATCATCCTTAGGACTAGCTTTGTTAAGATCACGGAAATCCACACAAACTCTGACATTTCCATTGGCCTTCTTTACTGTGACGATGTTTGATAACCATGTCGGATACTCAATCACCCTTATGAAACCCACTCTGAGTAGCTTTTCTATTTCTTCTTTCACTTGCAGACACCATTCTGGCTTGATGCGGCAAAGTTTCTGTTTTACTGGCTTGGCGTCTGGTGCTATCGGAATTCTGTGCTCTACGATGGAGTTATCCAGCCTCGGCATATCCTTGTAAGACCATGCAAATACGTCAACATGCTCTTTGAGCAACCCAATCAGTGCTTCACGCTCTTTGCCTTGAAAGAAGCTTCCAATCTGCGTTTCCTTTGGCTCGTCGTCTGTCCCCAGATTCACACATGTTAACACCTCATCGGAAGCTTGGGCTTGACTTTCCCTTTGATTCATAACCTGCTCTGAGATTTCTCGGATGTATTTGTTATTAAGTATGTCTGTGTCTGCCTCTTTTAATGAATCGTTATTAACTATTTGTATATCATTAGATTGATTAGTTAATTTATCATTTATTAGAGCGGCTATAACGGGATACTCGGAGAGGTCGAGATTTTCATTTAGAGCGAAGGGGAAGATAGTGTTGGCGACCATTTCATAGTTTTCCGACGTGAGGTCATTAGACTTGGAAGAAGACTCGAATTCATAGGTAAAGATATCAGACCTAGACAACCTAGACGACTTTGGTGAGTTAACAGGAGACTCGATAGGGGAGGTTATAAGGGGAGCAGTCAGTCTAAGCTCCTCAATCATGAAGTCTGTCGTTGCTATGGGCCCACCGTATGTACACCAATTCTTCAGTTTGTCAACCATTGGTGAGACCAACGTCCTTGGATCAACATTGTTTGTCTGGTCTTCGATCATGGATACGAAGTTGTCAGAGGATGATGAGCATGCGGTGTTTGGAGATAGACTATATAATGATAGAGAGTAATAAGGAAAATTACTATCATTAATAATTTCTGAAGCATAATCTGAGTCAACATCGGGTGCCTCGCCATCTGCCACAATCATTTCAGTCAGATTGGCGAGGTCTATCTCGTTTCTAACTCTAATGAGATCTTCTCTAGGGTCCTCTACTTGACCATTATGTATGAGTTCTTGAATAAGAGTCTTTAGAGCAAAACAATCTTCAATGTCATGACCAGTGACTTGGTGGTAATCACAAAACCTTTCTTGATTGCCGTCCGGGCGGGGATGATATCTTTCTAACGGTTGAATCATCCTCATTTTTATCAGGCCGTTGTGCATGAGATCCAGGGTGATTTGTAATTGTTCGAAGGCGTCCATCATTTCTAACAAGCCTATCTTGTCGGCATCGACCATATTTACACCTCCATTGTTTGGGGGTGGGCTAGCTATGGTGTTCGGACTTTTAGGCTTCTCTATTTTTCCATCGGCTATGAGCTTTTGGATGGCTCGCTTGAGTAGTATCCAATCATCGGTAGTGTGGCCGATGTAATTGTGGTACTTGCAGAACTTCTTTGCATCAAGGTTAGCCTTTTTGTTCAACGGTTCAAAATTCTCAAGTGGCTTGATCAAACCCTTCTTTATTAAAACTTCAAACACTTTGCTAGTAGGCATGCCGAAGTCATCGAAGTGATCTTCTTTTCGGGGAAAGTTGTTTGTAACTGCTTGGACGTCGAAGGCGGAGTTGTCTTGGACCATGCTCACTTGACCGGTGACCTCTTTAGATCTAGGAGCGGTACTTGTCGGAGCTTTGTAGCGGAAGGAAGAGTTTCCTGTTTTGGCAGCTTCTTAAACAACACCAGTGATGCCGGCTTCGTGTCTGACCCCAGCATTAACCATTTCCCGCAGATCGGGAAAGTACCCATTACCAATCGCCACCCTAAGCTCGGGCAACAAGCATTTGAAGAAGATTTGCTTTTGTTCCTTTGCCTTAGGAGGGTATTGTACCTCTGCTAGCTTGTGGTTCCACCTCTTGTAGAAGTCATAGATAAGCTCGCCGGGCCTTTGCATGGTGTTCTCTAAGTCACTACGGTTGACGTGCCGATCTAGGTTCGACTGACAATTCTCGCAGAAAGTAGTGGTGATTTTTTCCCATGTCTCACGTTCGGAAGGATCCAAACTCAAAAACCAACGGAGAGCGATTCCGTCCAAAGTGGTGTGGAAGACTCGGTCCATTTGCTCATTGGTGCAGTCACGGGCTCTCATGGCTAGTACATAACTGTCGAGATGAGTCTTGGGACAAGTAATACCATGGAATATAGAGACATTCGGCATCTTGAAGTCCCTAGGTAGAGGACCCACATTACTCGGGTCAATGGTCTTAACAATCGGAGCGGATTGCTTGGAGACCGTGTCGGATATATTGCGGATCTGTTCTTGCATGGCAACTACTAAAGGGTGATTGGAGAAGTCTGTGCTACCATAGTCTTGAGTAGCGAGAGGAGCAGTGGAGATTGTAGGTACGGCGGCACCTATGCTCAATGGTAGTGAAGGGGGTGGCAACTTGGTAGAGGACAAGTAACTACCCATCAATTCTGGTGACGGCTCATACGGACCTTTGCTGGAGGTTGCTTTAGTACCGAAATCAGGAGGAGGAACCCTTTGGTAGTTGGGCACCTTGAGAGGGATAGCGTCATCATTGGCAGGGTAAGTCACAGGCACTGTCTCGTCTTCGATAAGAATAGCCTCCCCATTATGGAAGCTAGTTGCTACACCTTTTTTCTTCATCTCAGTATGAAGATGATCTTTTAGCTCTTGGTTGACCCATTCTAGAGACTTTCTACTATCCTCAAGCTTGGAAGGGGTACCCCTTTTTGGGTTACTATCTACAAAACTTGGATCAGTGGAGGTCATCACTACGTCTATAGACCCCTCGTTTTTCACCTGTATTGCACATCCCAAACGGACAATTTGGGCGAGGGTCCTATAGGGCAAGCGACTTCCACCGACCTAACGGATCCTAACGACTAACCCTTGTTTTAAAGGCATTTAACGTAACATTTATGTTACTTCCGTTAAGTTTTTAACGAGTTGAGATCCTTGTACAAAGCATCACTCGGCTTACCATATGCACACCCTTGTAGGGAATTTCAATTTTTTTGTGCTTTTTTCTCTCGAAGGATCTCGACTCATTAAAGACTTAACGGATGACGGCATGAACGACACGTTAATTGTCTATAAAGAAAAGCTAGTCAAACCAACCAGTCAACTTTGGAGTGTCCTAGACTCTATGAGTGCATGGTTTCGAAATGAACAAGGGATTAACCTCGACTGCTTCACAAGTGAAAACAGTGAGTTAGATAGCCCGGGTGCCACGAAGATAGAGGCGACAGGATCACCAAAATTTGTGCACTCAGTGGAGTATCCAGTAGGGTGTGCAATGTGACACGGACCTAGTGGTAGTGTGCGGACAAAAACTTGTTATTTTTTAGGGAGAAAACAGAGAGTTTTTTTTTGTTTTTATATGTATGCAATGCAGAACAGTTAGGAGAGGGTACAATAGGAAACAGTTAAGATATTAACGCACTAAAGTACAAGGGAAGCAAATATGTACAAGAGATAAAGTACATGGGGGAAAAGAACAAGTAAGTACAATCATGATATTGACGAAAGTTTGACCCTCTATGTTTGAAGATGTTCAAAGCTAGTGCCCAGCAGAGTCGCCACTGTGAATACCCCTTTCCGAATGCGGGCGACGCACGGGAAGTCTTTCTTTTTGTTTATCTTTTCTATGGGATTAGGATATTCAATTTGGCACTTAACTTTATTAAGAGTCGCCACGTTGTTTTTATTGAGCTAAAACATTGAGAAACAGCTAACAGTGAGGGTTCGGGGGTCAAGTTATGACAAGAGAAGAATATCAAGTTATCACTCCTATCGCCCGAGCAGTCTGACTTTCTATCATGATGAATGTGCTAGTAGTGTGTTAGTGATTGAGACCGAATCCGAAGATTTCCTACGTTCTTCTCGTGATGAGAAGCTCAGGTCAGCGTAGTTCGCACATAATCGGAATAGGGAGAAAGAATAGGGATCATGCATAATGAAGGGGGAGGAGAAAGAATCATACAAGATGCTCACATCCTAGAATAATGATTATACCATTGATAAGATCAACGTGTAGTCCTCATATTCATCCTTGGAGGGTTATTGATCATGGGAATATTTACCTAAAGTTTATGGTTTAGAAGTAGTTCCTAGATCTCGTGGATCATCATCGGCTATACAATATAAACAGGGATTAAAACATTAGATCTAGCACGTTATGCATGGGATAAGCCGTAGATCTAGCATAATAATAAGAACATCATGAATATGCATGAAATAACACATTAGCATGAAGATCGCTACCCTAGATATAGAGCATATTATGAATTCTAGCAAGAACATAAAGAACACGCTATGAATCATATAAATATAGATGTATAAACATAATGATACTAGCATAAATCAGATCTAAACTAAGAAAACATGACAAATTCTCACCAATCTTGACAAGAACGAAGTCGAATCTTTTGCGCGGATTCGCCGGACCTTCGGGATAGCTAGAAAGGCTTGGAGAGAGAGTTCTGTCGTCAGTTTGGCTTGTAGAACTCGGAGGAGAGAATTGTGTGTCGAATTATGAACTGAGGTCACCTATTTATAAGAAAATTCGACCTGGGAGAAGTGGCCGCCCGGCCGACATAAGTGGCCGCCCGGCCGATCCAAGTGGATTGGCTCGATTTCCCGAGGTTCTGATCACTCTAGACTCTGGGGAATGATTAGATAACGTCTATCTTTGCAGCTTCATCCGATCAGTCGTTGATATCTTCTTATCTTGGTTTTTCGGGAAATTCCGGATAAGTCCTATGCAGTTCGTAAATACCTGGGAGGTCCCTGTGAGTTCTAGAATGCCTAACAACTCATTTTCAGGTTGGGTACTAACAAACCCTTAACTTGTGTAGAAAAATCCAGTGTAAGTGCTTGCTTAGAGACTTGGTGAATAAATCTGCTAATTGTTCTTTGGAAAGGACAAAAGTAGGAATGATCAAACCTTTTTGCACATAATCCCTCACAAAATGACAATCTAGCACAATATGTTTTGTTCTAGCATGATAGACAGGATTAGTAGCAATGGCTATAGCAGCAGAACTGTCACAAAACATAAAGATAGGCAAAGTGACTTGAACTTGAAAATCTTTGAGAAGACTTGTCATCCAAAGAACCTCACAACAAGCAGTAGCAAGACTTCTATATTCTGACTCATCTGAGGACCTAGAGATGACACTCTGTTTCTTGGAATGCCAAGAAACAAGAGCAGGACCTAGGAAAAAACAAAACCCTGAGACATATTTTCTATCAACAGGATTAGATCCCCAATCACTGTCATAGAACCCTTGTAACTTGAGAGAATTTTGGGAAGAAAAATGGATACCTTGACCTGGGGAAGCCTTGATGTATCTTAGAACTCTTAGAACAACCTGTAAATGTGGCACTATTGGTTGTTGTACAAATTGACTGAGTAATTTGTTGGGTTTCGTAGTAACATGCGCAGCGGAAAATAGCATTTAAAATTTAATGAAACCCAAAGCCCATAGATCCGTTCATATGATTGAATCAAATACTTGCAATATGAATACTAGGAAAAACTAACCCTTGATGACTTTGAATTTGGTCTTTGATCTTGGTGGAAAAATTGAAACTTTGATCACGAACAAGTAAGAACACGAACTTGAAGATGATGAGCTTCACCCTCTAGCGGTATCCACACCACGAACGAATATCAAGAACACTTGATCTTGGTTGCTAGACCAAAATTGTGAAACACGTTTTCACAATCAATATGAACTATATGGAATTTTATTTGTGTATTATTTTGTTCTTCAATCTAGGATATCTTAGAACAAAATAAATCTCTCTCAAACTCTTTGGAGACTTGCACAAAAGCTTAGCATTGTTCTGGCCCGAATTTGGCTGTTTATATACAAGTTAGACCTATTCCAAATAGGAAAATAGTGTCTAAACCCGTCCAAAATTCTTTTCCAAATCAAATTAGGAAACCAGTCCCGTCATGGTGTGCGGCCGTCCAAAACACCTGTGCGGTCGCACATCTATCTGGAAGGTTTCTGGTACTTTCTGAGCCAAACTGTGCGGCTGCCCAAGCCCTTTTGTGCGGTCGCACACTTTCCCCAGATTTCCCTAATTTCCAAATTCCAACATAGTCCTTATTTAAGATTCGTTCTATTGTGTGTGACCCTCTAGGATTACACTAAGTTGGCAATGGGTTCAAACATGAAACCATAAGATATGATTAGGTTCTAGCAAACCGTCATACCTACCCAAATAGTATAACTAGATACAAGTTCGCATTCCTTTAGAACATGTCACAATCCCTTTGTCCACGATGTCATTGAACACAAGTCATGGTCAACAAGTCAACTTGTTTTGTTCAATACTTTATCGATTCCGAATATGTTGATTATACAAATGACATTGATGAACAAGAAGCCTAATTATACTAACCCTACTAATCAGAATAAGACAGCTGTACAATTTGTTATAACAATAACACATATTTACATTTAAGACCCTTGACAATGAACTGTTAGCTCCATTGGTCTTGAGTTTCTAAATGATACTTTGACACTTCATGTTTAACTGCAGTAGCCTTGTCTTTGTAGCAACAAAAGGTTTGCTGTTGATCTGAACTGTCAGAACCTGTATTACTGGTAATAGAGTATTATAATTTTCCAAATGAATAAAATCAAACCAAAAATAGCACGGTTGCACAATGCTTGAGGACTTCCAAGTTCATTATAACGTTGTCTAGACTCCTGTAATTTGAATTCATGAACATATTAATCCCCCCCAATTATTTCACAACAGATAGTTCAAATCCCATGTATAAATTCTTGACTATTCATGAGTAAGTCTTATACAAACTAGTTTTTACTAACACTCGAATAAAACGGAGTTTTTAGTGCTTCAAACAAAGCTGCCAAATTTACTACTCCCTCCGTCTCAAAAAGATAGTCCACATTTTTTCGTTGTTACTACGAGGGAACTTTGAGCAGTTATAAATGCTACTTATAATTATGTTAATGTGAATCTAAAAATTAATATTAATAGTATTTATAATGGTATATCAAGAACAATTTCAAAAATTTCATTAGAATAATTAAAAGTAGCCTTAATTATTACTCAAAGTTCCTTCGTAAAACCCATGAAAATAGGGAGACTATCATTCGGGGACAGAGGGAGTATTAATTTGACAGTTTTAACTAACAGACATGCAATTTTAATGCCGAGGGAATCTCTTGTGCGGCGTGCGACGGCGCACGGAGCCGAGCCTTCTTCTTTTTTTTTGTTTTCTTTTTTTTTTTTTGCCACCCTTAACTTTTTTTCTTCCCAACAAAAGTGACACTTATTATAACGAAATGTAACACTTTTTTTTTTTCAAATGTAACACTTTATTTTCTTCAAAATGTACCACAATTTTGCTGCAATAGATTAAAGATAATATAAAGATTGACAACTAAACTAATGTCACACTTTTTATAAAGGAATGTAACACTCTTTTTTTTAAATGTAACACTTTTTTCTTTCAAAACTAACGTAAGATTGACAAACTAAACTAATGTTACATTTTATAAAAAATGAATGTAATATTTTTTTTCTCAATTGTAACAGTTTATATTCTTAAAAGTAACATTATATCTGAAATGTAACAATTTTTTATTGAGAAAGTAACAATTGAAATGCAAACCCGATTATATATATGAATTTTTACACTTTTTTAGAGAAGAAAAGTAACATTTACTAAATAAAAATGTTACATTCATCTATATAAAAAATTATAATCATATAATCACATTGTTACACTTCAAATATTATTATTTTTTACCACAAAAACTATAAACACAATTTAAATTTTCTTGTAAAATTGTTGTTACATTTGACTGTAAAAAGTGTTACTTTTTGAAAATGAAACTGTTACTTTTATCAGAACAGAGTGTTACATCTCAGCTGACGAGCAGCTCAAGCTTTTTGTGTGTAAAAAAATATGTTTTTTTAAAAAAAAATCAAACCATATCATGACCTATGTAGTTTTATTTGTTTCGTCGAGACGAACACAACGGTATTTTTAAATTTTTTTTTCTGAGTTACAAATATCAAGATATAGCATTTTAAAGTTATTGGATTTTTTTTTAATATGTGCCATGTGTCGCGAGATGAGTGGAGGCGCTTACAACTGAGCGCTTGGGTCACGGAGCAGGCTAAAATGGGCCGGGCGAAATCAACGGAGCAACCCGTCGCACATGGTGCGGCGGGTGTATATAAGACTTTGTCTTTAATGCCATACAATCGGTTTTCCTTATACCTGTATTTTTGTTGTCAAGTCTAAAGTAATCAGCTAAGCTTGCCATCTAAAGCAAAACCAAAAAAGAAAATGCAACTTTACTTTTTTTTTTTAAGAAATTACATAAAGTTCATTAGTATGCCAAAAAAAAAAAATGAATAACTGCGAAAAATGTATATATATATATATATATATATATATATATATATATATATATATATATATGAACGGTATAAACCTAGCACCACCATGGGTCGGGTCATACCTGGACAAAATCCACTAAGGCTAAAAGGCCTTCCAGGTTATCAGGCCTAGATGGCCATAATGGCTAGTTGGCTACTAGGCCTAGATGGTTACCGTGCCTAGATGGCTTCAATGCCTAGGATTACCTGGAGTATTACGTGCCTACCAAGGCTACGCACCTTCCTCAGCTTTGCCTAGGCTGACCACAAGGAAGCATGCCGACCAATCTAGTCCCAAGGAGACCAAGTCCCAAGTTCCATGACTGCCCTCCTAGGTCTCAACCATGACGAGACGAGGAGTCCATGACGAGGACCATGCAATAAAGGAACCATGCTCCCCTAATACCAACATCCCTCTTCAGACAAGACGAGGACGAGATTACCAAGTCGAGATCACCAAATCGAGATGGGCCCATCGAGCCGACTTGCGCCATCCACTCAGCACCAAGACAAGACCACCTGGTTACATAACCAATTCATCCTAGACCCATCTAGGCATCATGACATGCCGAGATGAGGTCATCGGGCCGACATAGATACAACAAGGCTTGAACCCATGAAACAGGCCTCAAGCAATCGTGGTTATAACCAACACACCTAGCTCGGCCTCTCCTACGAGCCGAGTTAGGATATACAAACCGACTTAGCTCATTCTTCAGTGACTAAGTCTTGCTCTCCTAATACAAAATGGAGTCTACAAACATAGTCTGAATCATGCACAAATAAGGAGATCTTTTCCTAACAAGGAGACCTCCTCTACAAGGAAACAAGTCTACAATCCTTATCAGGATTCCACTTTCCTAATACAAAAGTCCTACACCAATACGGGCTCCTTGGCTTACTTGACAAGTCAGGACTCATGTACCCATGCCTATATAAACATGTCCTCATAACAGGAAACGGGTAACGAAACTTTTGGCTCAAAACTCTAGTCAATTGATTTCTCTTTATTCTCATACAACCGTTTTCTTACTCTCACGCCAGAGGGCCTTCGCCAGTGAAGCCTTGGCTAGTTCAGGTTTGCTTGTTCGTGTGTGTAGATCTGTACGAGGAGTACTCTTTGCTGGATTTATCCGAACCGCTAGACGAAGGCTGATCCGGTACATTTTTAGCAGCATCAGTTTGGTTCCATTGCCAGGAAACGTCCAATCGGAGAACTTTTTCATCCGGATAACCACAATTTCCTCATGTCTGGAATTCCAGCCGACGGTCAACAAGTAAGCGTCACACCAGATGCCAATCTTAATCCGCCACCACCTAACGTGGCAAATAACAATGTTTTGAATCAAGTGCTCCCTCCTCCGCCTCCACCTCAAGGAGCTGGTATGCACACACGCTCCAGAGGGCCTCCACCTGAGGTTACCCAGCATTATGGACGGAGGAGACGAACAACTTCACGCCTTCAAAATACTGAAGCTGGCCCATCTAGGCCACCACCAATTGATCGAAGGGTATTATTGCAACAAAATCTCTCGACCCTCCAACAGCTGGCGGACGCTCAAAGGGCTCTACTAGAATTTGACCCTGACCATTCCCTAGCACCCTTTATCCAGCCCTCTGATACTGGAGGAGCTCCGGAAGGCGAGGGAAGAAGTAACCCTAGGGGAGGTCCACTTGCTGATGACAGACATCCTCAAAATCCACGCGATGCACCCCTGGGAAATCGAGGTGCCCGTTCGAGCCGACTTGAAGGACGACTTGGCCCAGTTAACAATGGAGAAAGAGATTTGAGAGATCAGATAAACCAGAGAAGGGAAGAAGAAGCCGAATCCCCTGGCATAGTGATTGTAGAGGAAAGGCAACGATGGGAGAACCAACATCAAGCTCCATCAAGGCATGCACCACCTCATCGCACTCCTCCTAGGCGACCTCCCCCGGCGGGAAGCCATATTGCCGGAGTAAGAAGAGATGAGCATAGGAACCGAGATCGATATGACCAAGGGAGGCAAAACCGAGGTAGGGATAGACAAAGGAGCTCTTACCATAGTTCAGGCCTAAATGCTCGTGTATTGTTAGATCTCCAAGAGAGAATTGATAACGTGGAGATGAACCAAGGATGAAGAGGGTCTAGAAACGAATATGATGCAATACGTCTGTTCGCCGAATGGATCAGGGACTCACCACCTAATCCTAATCTGAAGCTTCCCAACTTAGATAAGTACTCCGGCAACTCTGACGCATGAGACCACCTCCAGTCCTTTGATGGTATGATGGCCCTGATCTCCAATCAAGATGACATCCTTTGCAAAGCATTTTCTAGCACATTAATCGGAGCTGCTAGGTCATGGTTTATGGATTTAGAGAAGAGAAGTATTGACTCCTTCTCCAAATTGAAGAAAAAGTTCTTGGGATACTTCGCCACCGCTAGAGCGAGGCTTTCAGATCTTGCAAACATGGTTCAAGGGAAAAAAGAGTCGACCATGAGTTTCTATAACAGGTTCAGAGAATTAGTCGACTCCATTGAAGAGCGACTCACCGACAGGGAGATTATAGCATGCTTTCCTAATGGGCAAAGATCAGACGAGCTCATTTATGTGTTATCAGTTAGAGAGCCTAGAACAAAGGCCGACCTATACCACTTGGCCCACGCAACAGGGATTGCAGAAGAAAAGAAGAAGCAACGATCAGAAAGGGAAGATCGATATCCAGAAAGCAAGACTACTACTGACCGCGGCTCCAATGAAGGGAGTTACAGAGGAAAGAACAAGACGGGGTCTAATGAGAAGGACGAGTTCTTCACTCCCATCACTAAGTCCATCTCTGAGATATTGAATCTGGTAGACCTACCAGATCCAAAACCATTACTTAAGAAATCCAAACACACCCGAGATCCCACTAAGCATTGTGCCTACCACAAGGACCACGAGACAGAGGATTGCATCTCATTGAAAAAAATAATCCAACGAAGGGTTGATGAAGGGAAGCTTGATCGCTACGTAATGAGGAAGGAAAAGAAGAGATGAAGACCATGAAGAAATGGAAGACTGAACGCCCCGGATACACATCGGAGTTATAAGGGAGGAGGTCCCCTCCAACAAGAAGCTTAAGGAAAAAACCCACGAGCTGAGTAAAGATTACCACATTCCAACATGGATCCATAAGGCTGAGGAAACCGACCAAGTACATGAAGACGAAGATATAAGACTCCAAGGATTTGAGTCTATCGCTCAAAAGGATTTAACTTTGCTCGAGCCTAGCAACCTACAGCTCGTCATCAGCCAAAGCTCGGGGGTCATTCGGAACCTGAACCCAGTTGAGGGGACCTACATGCTAAAGACCTAGAAGTCAAAGAGTTGAAGCGCCCATGACAATCTGACCGCATACCACTAGTAACTCCACCCTTTTTTACTTAGTTTTTCAAAAACTTTTTACTTTAGTATTTTACTTAGTGATTTCAAAAGCATTTTTTCCTTTCTAGTTTATGAATTCCTTTCCATTTGATAGTAATCGTTCAAAAAAAATTTTGCACTAAAGACAAAGTGCTACTACAGCAACACATCCTACTTCTAAGACGAGCGCCTTGCTCGCACCAAAGACGGTCTCCGAGATCGCACACAAAAGACGGCCTCCAAGGTCACACCTCCAAGACGGCCTCCAAGGTCGTACACAAAAGACGGCCTCCAAGGTCGCACACCAAAGACGGCCTCCAAGGTCGCACACAAAAGACAACCTCCAAGGTCGCACACCAAAGACGACCTCCAAGGATGACCTCCAAGGTCGCACACAAAAGACAACCTCCAAGGTCGCACACCAAAGACGACCTCCAAGGTCGCGCACCAAAGACGGCCTCCAAGGTCGCACCAAAGACGACTTACTAGGTCACACACACTGAACATGAGCACCATAGCTCACACCAAAAAGGGTGAACGAACCACAACAAGACTCAAGAAGAAATCGAGCATATAATGATGAGCATACCTCTACTTTACTTTCTACTTGATAAAATCAAGATAGAAACTCAGGGGCCACTGAATGGTATAAACCTAGAACCACCATGGGTCGGGTCATACCTGGACAAAATCCACCAAGGCTAAAAGGCCTTCCAGGTTATCAGGCCTAGATGGCCATAATGCCTAGTTGGTTACCAGGCCTAGATGGTTACCGTGCCTAGATGGCTTCAATGCCAAGGATTACCTGGAGTATTATGTTCCTACAAAGGCTACGCACCTTCCTCAGCCTTGCCTAGGCCGACCACAAGGAAGCATGCCGACCAATCTAGTCCCAAGGAGACCAAGTCCCAAGTTCCATGACTGCCCTCCTAGGTCTCAACCATGACGAGACGAGGAGTCCATGACGAGGTCCATGCAATAAAGGAACCATGCTCCCCTAATACCAACACCCCTCTTCAGACAAGACGAGGACGAGATTACCAAGTCGAGATCACCAAACCGAGATGGGCCCATCGAGCCGACTTGCGCCACCCACTCAGCACCAAGACAAGACCACCTGGTTACATAACCAATTCATCCTAGACCTATCTAGGCATCATGACATGCCAAGATGAGGTCATCAGGCCGACATAGATACAACAAGGCCTGAACCCATGAACCAGGCCTCAAGCAATCGTGGTTATACCCAACACACCTAGCTCGGCCTCTCCTACGAGCCGAGTTAGGATATACAAACCGACTTAGCTCATTCTTCAATGACTAAGTCTTGCTCCTAATACAAAACGGAGTCTACAAACAGAGTCTGAATCATGCACAAATAAGGAGATCCTTTCCTAACAAGGAGACCTCCTCTACAAGAAAACAAGTCTACAATCCTTATCAGGATTCCACTTTCCTAATACACAAGTCCTACCCCAATACGGGCTCCTTGGCATACTTGACAAGCCAGGATTCATTCACCCATGCCTATATAAACAGGTCCTCATAACAGGAAACGGGTAACTAAACTTTTGGCTCAAAACTCTAGTCAATTGATTTATCTTTATTCTCATACAACCGTTTTCTTACTCTCACGCCGGAGGGCCTTCTCCTTTGAAGCCCCAGCTAGTTCACGTTTTTGATCTTAGTTTCTTAAATCACTAAAGCAATTGATTTTTGGATCTAGACTGTGCCAGTTAGATTTGATTATTGATTAGGGTTTCTAGTGAGTGTGCCACTGCTAGTAACTAATCTGAAAGAAGAAACAGAGATTGAAATAAATCTTCTGATCAAGTGAATAGGGTGAAAAGTGAAAAGATGTACCAATGATATTTGAATTAAAGACAGAGATATTTTTTAATTTTGCTATTCCTATCATCTTTTTATTTGTCATTAGTTATTTTTATTATGTTTATATAGTTAAATAACTCTGAATTAATCCAAGTCCTTGTGGATCGACCCTTGTGTTTGCATATTGTTTTACGATAGCTCGTGCACTTGCGAGGTATTATAATTTTGTCTATCAAGTTTTTTGCGCCGTTGCCGGGGACTTGCGCTTTAATTCTTAGTTATTTAATTATCTATCTTAGTTAGTGTTTTGTGTCACTTGAAAGAGTCTCCTTGAGTTTGTGGGTTTATAGAGGAGTGTAAATAATGTCACCCTCCAAAAAGATTTTTATTTTTAGTTTTACTTTTAAAGTGCCTCCAATTTGTAAAACCTTGCAATTTATTTATTTTATTATTATTAATTTTTGTTAGTTTTTAGCTCTATATTTTTGCTTCAATGGATATTATGCTTGTGGATTTTTTTTGTTGTGTTGTGGTTGCAGGATAATAGTAATGAGAAAGCAGTTTGAATCTGTTGGTGGACTGGAATATGAGAGCAGGAATCGAAGGGGAATTGTGAAAAAATAAAGAGACTGGTGAACGAAAAATCGGGTAGGGAATATAATCCCCAAATCAAATCAAAGAAATCCATGCCCGACGTCTACTGTCTCTCCCATCGACGACCCCCTTCCTCCTCCGACATCAATTGAGAGACCCAATTTCTTTTTCCGTTTCTCTCTCCAAATACCTAACCCATCTCTCTCGTTCCTCTCACCAGCAGCCGCCGGCATCTTCCTGATTTCCGGCTGGTCTTCTCCTCCATCTCCCTTACAACTCCAGACGGCCCTTTCTTTCCACATCACAACTACCATCTCGCGACCCCGATCTCCAGCAACATCGGAGATTAGGCCGCCAATCCACATCGACTCCCTCTCCCTGATGCCTCCAATCTGGCCTCCAATCTGCGTAGATCCCCCGCCAATATTCCTGACAGTAATAAGTTTGCACAAACTTCTTTTGTGTAGCGGATTTTTGACTGCTATGGCTAAAGTGAAATTGCTGCAACCCTAAACTTTCAATAAACATTCAAAGAGAATGGAGGTCAGCACTATGTGTAAACCGCGCACGACAATATCAAAGGGAGGTATCAATTCCCTGCTTTTAAAACTTTCCAAGTTTAATTATGTCGTGCTAATATCCCTAATTGATAATTGCCTAATTGCATTGTGGTTTCTAAAGTCTGAAAATTGGCATTCACAGTGACAATTGGAAAGGGCATTTTGTGGATAAAATAATAATTAGTGTGATCTATGATAGTATTGCAAATTCATTATCTTTTGGGTTATACTGATTCGATGGTTCCAATGATGATCTGTACTGCCTTAGTGCCCCTTTTCTTTATAAATATTGGTTAGCAAGTGAAGTGTTTGCATTATTCTCAAAAAGTGGCATGGAGTATGATTGAGAAGGATAGTTTGATACATAATCACCATGTAGTATGTAGCATGTGTTCTTGCCCGTTAGTGTTCACAATGTGGACATTGTTTTGTTTAAGTTTGGGGGTGGGGTGCATTGTCGGTCTTAAAAAAATAAATAAAAAATGTTTTTTTTTTTTTTTTTGTCGGGTTCGAACTACGGTGACCTGAGCCCCTTATAGTCCTGAGGGGAACGTAGGCAGCTATGCGCGGTCAAAATTTTTGTTTATTGCAAAAAAAAGAAAAGAAAAATAAAAGTTTTTGTTTGAGTCTAGTTGTGTAATTTGGCCTTTGTCTATGATAGTAAAAATTGATTATGCATGCTTAAGTTGAGTTTTTTAATGCTATACATGTCCGAATGTGTGACTTGATTAATATGGTTGATCTTTGATTTCTCCACCCTTTGAGCACTTTATGTTAATTTCTTTGATCACCGAAAAGCTTAGATGACCATTATAGGGTTGACTTATCCACTATATTCTCGGGAACTTTAGAACTTGCTTGATTTCGAGACGAAATTTTTGGGATTATAATTGATTGAAGGGATGACGTGGGCATTCTTTGTTAGTCATATATTAAGCCTTAAACCGCCCTTATAAAATTATCCATAGTTACCCCGTTTGAGCTTAAAGTAAAAAGAATGGAGTGTGCAAAAGCACACAACGACCCCCATTCGACATCGTTTCTTGAACCCACATTCACTCACCCCTAGCCTATATACTTTTCCTTACCCGTCAAGAGAGTGTAATTAAAGAATGAAAGACAAGGTAAAGTGAGATTATGGAAGATATTTGAAATGGGCAAAAGTGATTGGTAGTTTGAGAAACCCCTACGAGGTAGCTTTGGAAAGAAAAGTGAGACAAGAAGACTCAAAGAGCTCTCATAAAAAAAAAAAGTGAGAGAAGAAAAGCTCAAAGAGCCCTCACTTATTTTCAAGTATTGAAGGAAAAGGGGAGGTAGAAAAAGGAATGCATTCAACCCAAAGTCAAAAGTAATATATGTAAAAGTTCAAGTTTGGGGGTTGATGCATTGGTGAAACGAAAGAGGCCCAAGAGTTGTGCGAAAATGTTTTAATATTTGAAGACTCTTTGGTTATTCTCTCTTGAATTTGAATTCTTTACCTTTCGTTTGTAGCCCTTAACCGAGCCTAAACATTACAAGCTAATAAGGTCCTAACTAATCTTTGGTTGATTGTAGTCCCCATTAGTGGAGATAGTCATGAAAAGCAAGCTATTTGGTTCTTGATCTTCACACTTCATGTTCCATTGAATCTTCAACTTCATATATCATATCTATTAGAGAATGAGTGGATTCTTGACTTTATAATGTATTCCGGGTTTGACGGTGATCTAGTTACTGCATTGCACACACACACGGAGAATCACGGTGATATTTTATTGATTGAGTTGCATATTTTAGACTTGCATGATATTCTTTGATTTCATCTTAAGTATGTATATTGATTTATGAGACTTTTATGGGCCGATGACCATGACTTGACAAGAACAATTAAAAAAAAATGTGTGTTTTGTTTGTTTTGTTTTCATTTTTAGTAAAGTAGTTTTATTGTTTAACAGTTTAGTTTAGTTTTATTTTTATTTTGATTATGTTTTTTTTTTTTTTTTTACTTGAGGACAAGTAAATGAATAGGTTTGGGGGTATTTGATGAGTGAGTTTTTACTCATTTAATTAGATACTTTTAGGCTTAATTATTGCTTAGTTCTCAAGCTTTTGTTATTTGATTTGTGTGTTTTTGTTGTCTAGGGTGATTATGTGCTCAATTTTCAAGAAAGAGGGAGAAAAAGTGCTTAATTGAGTAATGATGCAAAGGCCAGGGACTACTGTGCAAAATCTGCTGAAATCCAGGGATCAAACTGCAATTTTGGAATTTCTGAAATCCTGAGGACCAAACTGGAAATTATCAAAATATGAGGGACCTTTGAGGAATTTTGGAATTCAGCCCTAAAATTACCCCAAGTTGGAGAAGGAATTTAGTTTCCTAATCCTCTATGATATCTTTTGATTGTTTTATTTAGTTTAGGATTTTTTTATTAGTTTCCTTTTTCTTTTAGAATTCTTTTTCCTTTTAAATTTAGGTTAGTTTTCTTCCTATAAATACTAGAATTTTCTATGACTGTGCCAGTGTAGAAATTCATAAGTAGCATCTTTACGATTTATGCATGTGCCATGGTAAATTGTGAAGTGGGTAAAATTAAACGATTATATATATGAAATAATTGTAGAAAGCGTTTTTTATCTTAGTTTCTTAAATCACTAAAGCAATTAATTTTTGGATCTAAACTGTGCCAGTTAGATTTGATTATTGATTAGGGTTTCTAGTGAGTGTGCCACTGCTAGTAACTAATCTGAAAGAAGAAACAGAGATTGAAATAAATCTCGTGATCAAGTGAATAGGGTGAAAATTGAAAAGATGTACCAATGATATTTGAATTAAAGACGGAGATATTTTTTAATTTTGCTATTCCACTACAAACAATGCAGTCTGCAGTCGAAGCCGATGGCTCACATCAAACTTGAACAACTACCCCTCAAAATTGAGCAAAAACTGCAATTCATATAAACAAACAGTAACACATAAAGAATGTGTACGGGAGACTTATAATTTCGTGTTTAATAGCAATGTTGAGAAGAGCGAGAAGTGTAAATGGCTATATGAGGTAAAGTGGCAGCTTGTTGTAGTATGCTGCGTATTTGGTATATAGGGATCAACCGAGGGACGGAAAGAATTGGGGTTGGAAATAGCATCGAAATAAGAAGTCGATGCGGAGGTGATTTCCAGGGTACTAATTTGATTTTCCATAGTTCCCTTAAAAGCTCGTGATACCATCATAGACCTGCAAAGAGACAGAGAAGATGAAGAACAACAGCTTCGGAAATTTTCTGACTCTCAACGTGAGTGTTTTAGTATTACCAACGTTAAAGTTTTCTTCTTCTTTTTTTTTTTATATATATAACTACTCGGTAATTTTTTCCCTACAATCCAAGGTGTGCAGCTGCGCACTCTGGCGCTATATTGCATCTGCCACTGGTCACATCACCACCAACCCTCCCTGACTTTAATTCAACGACTATCAAGTTCCTCCGGCCTCATCAACTCTCCGTTTGTTTCGCGTAAACCAACTTCTGGAAAATGATTTCCTGAAAAATGTTTTTCAAAAAATGAAAATGTTTTTCCGGGAAATGACATAAACATGTTTTTGGTTGTTTGGTAAACCTAAGGAAAATGTTTTTCAGAAAATATTTTATGTGAGAAAAATAATTTCATACGAGAAAAAAAAATTAATATGAGAAAAAAATTATTATGAGAAAAGAAAGTAATGTGAGAAAAAAATTGAAGGGGGTGGGGTGGAGTGGAGTGGGTAGGGGAGGTGGGAGGGATAAGGGAGAGGCGGGGGGTGAGGGAGGTGTTCAAAAATAATTTTAATATGAGTGAAATGAAGTTTTTTTTTTTTTTTTTTTTGTTTATTATTTATTTATTTATTGCGGGGGAGGGAGGTGGGGGTGGGTTGGGTGGGGGGTGGGGGGTGGGGTGGTGTTCAAAAATAAATTTAATATGAGTGAAAAGATTTTTATTTATTTATTTTTTTTTTTTTTTGGGGGGGGGGGGGGGGGTTGGGTTGGGTGGTGGGGTAGTGGGAGTGGGGGCGGTGTTCAACAATATTTTTAATATGAGTAAAAAGATTATATTTTTTGGGGGTGGGTGTTGTTCAAAAATATTTTTAATATGAGTGAAAATAAGTTTTTTTTTTTTTTTTTTTTTTTTTTGGTTGGGGGGGGGGGGGGGGGGGGGGGGGGTGTTTGGGTGGGTGGGTTAGTTTTCACTTTATCTGAAATCTAAATCTGAAAGCAAACTTTGACTCCCTCCTTCTCATAATAATGTTGTATTTGACACGTCAGCCTTTTAAACAATATCTTTTACTTATATACATTGCTTGTATCATAACAAAAGTAGCAAAGACTATTTCCTTCTGAAAAAACACAAAAAATGCATTTTCCAAGAAAATAAAAACTTTTCTCCATTGTTTCAAATAGAACAATAACATTGCTTCAAAAACATAATAAAAAAAATTAGAACAATAACATTAGAAAGTAAGCTTCACCAAGAAAGGCTTCAGCATGTATTTTCCAATCTGGCCTGATTATTCCAAGAATATGTCAATATTCATAATCTTGATTATTCAACACAACCAATAGTCGTTTCGACTTTGATAAATACACAATGATGAAGAAAAATACAGACACCAAATTTCTCAGTCATTTTACAAGGACTCAAACAAATGCAGTGAGAAAATGAACGGACAAACATTATATTTAAGCAGTGGGCTTGAGGGCAACGAGAACGTTCTTAATTCTCTCCACTGCAGCCTGTAGTGTAGATAGGGAAGCTGCGTAAGAGATTCTGATGCACGAGTCATCCCCAAATGCATCCCCAGGAACCAGTGCAACCTGGTAACCAAACACCAACAATATCTCAGGCTCATCTCAAATATTCATATACTTCCCTCCGTCCCACCTCAAATTTTGCAAATGTTTGATCAAAATGGTCAATATAATTGCACTTTGACCAATAATTTACAGAAAATTTGATAATCGTAATGAAAGTCTAAAACTGTTACTGATAATATTCTTAATAGTGAATCAATAATAATTTTTTATTATTTTCATTAGGATTATCATATTTTCTACAAATTCTTGGTCATAATGCAAAAAAGTAGACAATTTTGATCAAAATATTGCAATTTGAGGTGGGACGACGGAGTATTTGGTTTGTGGTGATTTTTCCAAATGGGAAGTGAAATTGGTCTGATGATGTTTAATCTAACTAAATTTTTCTATAAATATTGTTTCATATCCATACCTGACCCTTATCCAGCAAATATCGACATAGTGACTCTGAATCCTTAACTGCACCAAAACCATCAACCTCTGTTCCGTAGTAATAGCTAAAATCAAGGAAGAGATAAAAAGCTCCCTGGGGTTCGGATATTTTCACTCCCTCCAATTCCCCAAAGCTCTTTACAAGAAAATATCGCCTTTCTTGAAATGCATTCACCATAGTTGCAACTGCTTCCCCACCAGCGTAGCCTAGTTCTAGAGCTGCAACGCCTGCTTTTTGAGATATGCTACTGGCACCCGAAGTGAACTGGTGGGTCCCACACAACATTATAATCAGAATCACAAATGGAAATGATGATACATAGGCCCAAATGAAAGAAGACTTTACAGAACTTGGGGATCATAAAAGATTTAAAGCTTCAAAGAATAAGTGATTGTACGAGATGGGATCAGCACTAGTCAGACTGCATAGCAGTCCAACTTGTATAGCACTCCCTCCGTCTCAAAATAAATATCCAAAAAAATGTCAAATTTATTCTTGGGCAAAAGCATATTTAAAAAAATTTGGACATTCATTTTGGGACAAATGTCATATATAAGTTGCATCTTATATTAACATGAGTTACATCCATGGTAAGGTTTGGACTGCTGGACTGCTGTGCAGTCTGACTGCACAGACCCAAAACTTGTACGAGATGATGATATGATACCTGGCTTTGAATCTTATTGCATGCTGCGATGAAGTGTTTGGGACCCGCAACATATCCAAGTCTCCAACCCGTCATTGCAAAAGCCTATGGGAGTTCCACACAAAGTTAGAGACACAATTCAAACCATTAACGATACAGTAAAAGAGGTGATCTACCAAGAAAAAAGGTCACAAACTAACGCATGCCCAACATATACCTTAGAGAATCCATTTACAGTTAGAGTCCGCTCCCACATGCCAGGCAAAGATGCAAAGCTTGTGTGTTTTGCAGGGGCATAAATAATGTGTTCATATATTTCATCCGACAGTACCTTAATACAAAATTGAACAAAAAAGAAAAAGTATTAAGATTAAACTTAGTTAAGGAGTTGAGGTGTAGGATCCGAGAGTGAGTTTGATTTATCATACCAAAAGTCGTGGATGCTTTGCAATAATCCGAGCAAACTCTTCAAGAAGTTCTTTAGGATAAACGGATCCTGTTGGGTTAGATGGAGAGCAAAGAATCAGGAGCCTTGATTTTTCAGTAAGCTTTGATTCAAGAAGCTTTGGATTTAGGAGAAAATTTTCCGATATGGTGGCGGGAAGAATCACCGGTGTTGCATCAGCCAACCTTGCAATTTCTGGGTAACTCACCCAAAATGGAGCTGGAATAATAACCTGAATAATGACAGATGCTATCAGTATAGTTCCTTCCAGAATAAAACACTTTAGACAGTCAACAATAAAACACTTAAGAAAGTCAACAATCGACAATCGGCTGATATAGTGCACAAAATTTTGAATCGGTCATAGCTGCATAAAAAGGAATAAAACGGACATTCATCAAAGGTCAACTAAAAAAGACTAAACTATAGATTCTTGCTTTTATACAAGTGTGACTTCAAATCAACAAGAAGTTCCAACCAAAAGCTTAAAAAAAATGGCATTAGACGATGGCACTTAGGTGCATCAACAATGCTTCAGATTCATGATTGTTCTATGAAATATCTAAAAATTCAAAAAAAACACCACAATAATCATTAACTACGGAACAATAACCAAACAAATTAACTGCAAAGACAAACAATGTTGAAAAAGAGCTGTTCTTGTCCCACCAGTTACGTGTGACATGTCAGACACTTAGAGGTCAAATAGTAGAAAGGAAAACAACAACAACAACAACAACATTACCCCAGTGCCGCAAAGGCTCCCACCTATGGTGGGGTAAGGGGGGGTCGGATGTACGCAGCCTTGCCCCTGTATTAAAGCACAGAGAGGCTGTTTCCAGATGACCCATGATGAAAATTGCGTCGAAAATTGCATGGACTGACTGCTGCTTCATCACAAAGAAGCGCAGACAGTTTAGTGACCCATTTTTCTTTATTCCATCATATTCCCAAGCCAAAAAATAGTGAGTCTTTGGCTCCATCGGAAATGATGGAAAAAAAAAATATTTAGTAGCAAATGTTCACTAGTACCCTTAACCTCTTCCAATTGTACGACAAATTTAGGATACCTCAATTTCATCTCCAGTTCCTAATAAAACTTCAAAAAAGAAGTTTAGTTCAAAACATCCTATATGGTACTCCCTCTGTCTCTATATGAATGTCCATTTTCAAGAAATATTTGTCTCAGAATGAATGTCTTTTATAAAAAAACTTTCTCCCTAAATGTTTTTTTACCAATTTTTTTCACTAGTTTCTTCATACTTGCAAAACAAAATGTTTGGAAAGAGGATTACATGATTATATATGAATATTTGCACTAAATTGTATAAAATGTAGAAATTTGGGATATCCCTTGAAATGAAATTTGGACATTCATTTTTCGTCAAAAAGCCCTAAATTGACAACTTTTGACCACATTGACAACATTTTTCGTCAAAGAACCCTCCGGTGTGAGAATCATTATGATGTACTCCGTATCTGAAACTAGAGAGAGGAAGTGAGTGTTCTGTGAGAAAGAGGGGATGCGAGAATGACCATTGGTAAGCGTGGAGGGTTATTTTCACATGAGGGGTGAAACTGTATTGCTTTCCATGGGGGGCCCCACCTATGTATCTATAGTGTGTATGGCTAGTATATGTAATAGCCATACACACTATAGAAAATGGACACTCATTTAGGGATGGAGATAGTACTTTCTGATTACCAACTTTTATGCTTATTGTTGCAGCAATATTTTCACTATCCAAATAAACAACTGCCATAAGTATGAACATTCAGCCTAGTGATTATGGTAAGTGAAAAGGGCTTAACCTCATCTCCTGGAGCACAGACCGCGAGAACAGCTTGAAGTATGCTCTGTTTCGCACCATTACTAACCACAACTTGATCTGGTGTGTACGTGAGTCCATTCTCCTCTGTCAAAATCAATTTACAATAAGATACGAGACATTGTAAATATTCAGCAAAAGTGAATATGGAGTTTTTTAATGTATCAAGACACTGACCTTTCAACTTATGGCATATTGCAGACCGCAGTTCCAAAGTACCAGCATTTGGTGTGTACCTTGTGTAACCTTCACGAATCGCATTTATCCCAGCCTATATTCATAAGAAGATCAAAAAGAGAATAAATGGAAAACTGTTACAGGTTTATGATTTTTACCAAACTTAAGAAATACTCCCTCAATCATGAAAGTTATTCCCTATTTTTTCATTATCAGTATGAATGAACTTAATTAAGGTTACTTTTAATTATCGTAATGATAATCTAAAACTTTTTAGTCCAGAATTTTCATTAGGATGATTAAAAGCAACCTAAATTATAGCTCAAAGTTCATCCAACTAACAATGAAGAAAAGGTCTAAAAGGGACGGAGGGAGTAAGACTATAGTTACCTCAGCAATAGCAGCAGGGGTATCAAAATCCGGTTCTCCAGCTGCAAGCCGAATAACTGGCACACCAGCTTGTACAAGAGCCGTTGCCTGATCAGTTATAGCCACTGTTTTTGAAGGCTTAACCGAGTTGACTCTCGGGCTAAGAAAAGTATCAACGTCTGTTTTCTCAACACTACTCTCAACATTCACCAAAGCAAATATTTTTTGTAAATATGGCTGTCTTCTGGACACCAAAGATCTGATCACCAAGAGGAATCAAGAAAATCATGCACATTAGAATGGGAAAAGAGAAACACAATTACGTATATATATATATATATAGGGAGAGAGAAATATTCACCCAAATCATGTTTAAGAAAGCCATGTATATGAGGAAACTTTACAGTATGTCAAAGAGGTTAGTCTATAAAAGAGAGGACTGTTAGCTCATTGCGCACATCACCGGGTCAAACAAAATCAACCTTAGCTTTGAACAAAGGTTGTTTATTTACCAAAGATAATTACCAATCTTAGACATGGGATTTTTGTTGCTCGTGTGAAATTATGGCTGAAGACTTATAAGAAGAAGCAAAACAGAAATATATGTGCAAGAAATGTTAGTGGAGCAATCTGCCAATCATCATAGAATTATTATGCAACTCCTTTTTTCTTTTTCTTTTTTGATTTTTTTGTTAAGCATACACAAGTGACACAAGGATTAGCGGGATATTTATATTATCAAAAACAGAAGAAAAGGCATCTAAAAACAATACATAGGGCCCCTCTCATGACGACATGTAGCCCCAATAAAAAGTAGACTTTTATGTTCTTTTTTGACCCATTACAAAAATTTCCAACACAAAAGAAACAAAAGACAAATAAACAAGTCTAAGCAGAGTTACCAACCCAGTTTGCCGGTTTCCAACATTCTGAGAAATCTTATCGTGTTGAGATAGCAACTGTTTTTTTTTTCAGAAAATGCAATAATTAAAAGTGATCACCCCAGGCTCAAAATGCTCGGGTCTACCCAATTTAGAAAGTACTTATAATCAACCTTTACCACTACAAGATCAGGACTTGCCAATTTCATACATTACTAAATGAAGCATTCAATGGAATATATGATTTCTGTAATTTTACCAGATGTAGGTATCCAGTACCCAGTACCATGTAAGCTAATATATAGGAATAACTGTTTAGGCGTTACAGTAATAATAAAAATATTACTACATACGTTCCAAAATGATTTTCACACTTTTTTTTTTACTGTTACTATGGAGGAACTTTGAGCAATAATTTAGGTTGATTTAATTATCCTAATGAAAATCTAAAACTTGTTATTGATAGTATTGTTGATGGTCTATCAATTACTCCCTCCATCTCATTTATATTGGCCACTTTCTATTTTGTAAAAATTGTTATTGTTAAAGCACTTAGTGATTTATCAATAACACTTTTAAAATTTTAATTAGGATGATTAGATTAATATTAATGTTTGGTCAAAGTTCACTAATGTTAACCATCCAAAATCAAAAGTGGACAAAAATATGAGACTGAGGAGGAGTATAAGTTTTAGATTTTCAATAATATAATTAAGTCATTCTAAAATTATTGCTGAAAGTGCTTTCGTAGTAACCGCCAAAAAAGTGTTATTTTGGGACGGAGGGAGTAAGTCAACAGGAAATCTTCTAAATTAGCAAGAAAGATAACAAACATTAAGTTAAAAGAAAGCAAACAAATTTAAATTTAGAAGCAAATAAGAACAAATTAAGAAGCATAATCAATAAAAAAAAATTCAATTAAAATAAGAGAGAGAGAGAGGATTACTTGATAGAAAGATTGTGAAGTTGAGAGGAGAAGGAGATTGATCTGAAACATTGAGAATTTGAATGATGACCCAGAAATTGTTCTTTCAAACTGACATGGCCGGCTCTAGAAGCAATGCTTGAAGAGCCCTGTAATGTGTGACCTGCCATTTTCAATTTGTGACCTTTTCTTTATTTGGTTTTGGGGATTTAGTTTTGGGGAAAGAACAAGTTTTTGAATTGGGTTTTTATTTTTATTTTTCTAGTAGCTGTTGTAGTTGGAAAATTTGCACAGAGGGGTCAAAAAAGCTGGGGGTTGGGTGGGGGCGGTGGTTGGTGAGAAGACCAACAGAGAGGTGTAGTTGGTATAAATAAATTTTAAATTGCCCCCTGAACTATGTAAAAACAATTTTTCTGACCCCTCAAGTTCTAACTTGGGTAATGTCGTTAAAGATATAAAAAAAAAGGTGATACGAAAACGACTAAAACCCTAAAACTAAACTATCCCAAACTAATCGTTAATTATTTCCGTTTTGGACGTATCATACTAATTGCTAATTACCTAAAATGTTTAATTTTCCCCCTCCTACCCACTCACAACAACTATCAACTAACTTATTTTTCTCCCATACCCACTCAAACCACTTACTTTCTTATATATTTTCTTAATCCTCATGCATTTACATTTATTAGCGATAAGTTTGAAACGGAAAGAGTAGATCATCTATCGGCCCCCATTTACATCACCTACAATAATAGGGGTGGTGATTGTTTATAGGGGTCGACTCAACTTCAAATGTACTGACGGCTACTTTATTTATTACTTTATTTATGGCAGTGGTAATAGATGTTGTGCCAACACCGTCTAAGGTGTGGATAATTTGTCTCAAGTAGTTCGGTTAATGTCCTCTTATTTCTAAATGAGAGGAGGGGTACATTGGTCATAAAATAGGAGTTTGCTGCATTTGCAAGTACTTTTTTTCCCAAAATTGACAAACATTAATTAACGAATGGGTAGATTTTTTTGGCATGACCCAAAGAAGGAGCAAACTGTACTAATCAATACTTCACGGCATCAACTAAAAAGTGTATTATAGTACACGGGCTAATATAGAGTTTACTATTCTTATAAGTGCATGACCAAAAGAAGGAGCACACTGTTAGTAAATCAGACCTAAGAGATAAATAATAACGAACACAAATCAACACAGAATATACGTGGTTCACCAATCTCTATTGCCTACCTCCACGGGCAAAGGAAAACAGATATTATTATGGCGGAAAAACAATTACAAGAAGCTGATCACACTAATCTATGTTTGCATGAACTTTGATCACAAAGTTCCTAGCTATGCAAAACCCTAGATCTAGAATTATTGATCTTTCTTTCACTCTGAGTAATTGAATTTCTGAATTAAATTAGGACGGATGGAGTATATATACTTATACATACACGCACCCCATTATGATTCTTAATTCTAATTAGACAAGGATGCCTTTAACTACTTATTGACTAGTTAAATAAGGAAACATCAATTCTATTCCCTTCTTGTTAGCTGCTCCACGCCAAATGCCAGCCAACCAAGCAAGACCCACACATCCGGCCCACTCAGGACTCTTTGGCCCATGCGCCTGACTTCAAGAGAAAACAAAAATTGGCGAGCTCCGGTGGCTGGTTCCAAAACACGAGCCTACTTGCAGATTTTTGGGCTTTGGCTTTTGGCCTTAGCTCAACTCCTTCTGTCTCATAATTATAAACTCCTCCTCATTGTATAATCCTAGTACCAATTTCAAAGGCATTTATCTCAACAATCTCCACCTTGACTTTGAATCTCCCCTAATAACTCAGATGCACGAGCTTCCGACATAGCCTCCACCTTGAGCCACATCCCTCGTACCAGATTTTTCAACATTTGCCTCAGTCTGTCTTTCGTCAAAGACATTAGATTTTTCCTCCGGACAACCAGATTTTTCGCGCGCGCCATGTATCTTCAAGACACTCAGAATTTGCCTTACCAGGCAAACAACTTTGTCCTCTGGACAATCAGATTTTCTGCATGCAATGTATCCTACGGACACCCATAATCACCCCAACGGGCGACTAACAGTCATTCAGATGTGGCCCATCCAGTCGACATTGGATCTTGCCAACCATGACTGATAAAACCGGTATGTGTTGATCTTCTAGCTGTGGCTTGCCCAGTTCACTCCGGCCTAGAGTAAAATGATTCTCCACCTGCTCGCCAACACCCTCACCAATCTCAGAACCTTGGAGGATAAATAAGGAACCTTTTCTTTCGCCCTTCAGAATCACATCTGAACCTTTGTAGACATCCAGAACTCCACCTTCACCTTTGAAACTGTATCCCTTCTTGTCCAACCGACTAAGTGATACCAGATTCTTTGCTACTTGTGGAACATGTCTCACTTTGTTCAATGTGAGATATTTATCACCAGAAGTTCTCACCTTTACGGAGCTTATCCCAACTACTTCACATATAGATCTATTAGCCATATAAATACGGTCTCTGTCACGACCCGAAACCCCGTCTCTATTTTCTTAGTAATAAATAATTATTTAATTATTTACTTGCTTAATTATTTATTTAATTATTTATTTTGTGTGCATTTGGTGTGTTATAATATTTTATGCCTAACGTTTAATTGATTTTGTGCTAGTGTAGGATAATTGGGTCTTAATTGTTAGTAGGGAGTGTAGTTTGTGTGCAGTGTGAGAGAGGGGGCCTAAGTGTAAATCTTTTAAACATTTCCCTACTCCTCCCTCACCTCCCTCACCTTCTCCCTCACTCTCTCCATCCCATCTCCCTGGAAACTCTCTCTCTCTCTTGGGTATGGTAAGTTTTTCTTCTTCTTTCTTCTCTCTTCATTTAAACCTTCTTCCTCTCATCTTCTCTCATTTCTTAAAACGTGAACATTGTTTAGATCGTCGATAGGATCGTAGGAAGCCAAAAAGAATTGAATTCCGTCAACTTTCATTATTTTCAAGTAAGTTACTTTTCCCCCATTTTGATGCTAAAATGTTCATATCATGTTCATATAATGCTTTTGTTGTTATATTTGAGGTTTGGATGTGGTTACAATTTATTTGGAATTTATTTTGGGTTTTGATCAAAAATGGTGAAATCTTGAATGTTGGGTTTGATTCTTGATTTTGGTTGTTAAAAGTTGTTGTATGAGTCCTTTTAGACTTATTAGTTGTTTTGGTACATTAGTATGTGTGTTGGAATGTTTGATTTTGGTTGAATGTGTTTTGGGTTTGAAAATGGAAGAAACCATCTTGTTCTTCCCGATTTCCAGAAATCCAGAAGGTTGGGCGGCCGCACAAAATTTCCTGGGCGACCGCACAACATTCTGAAAGCTTTTGTTCTTGGTTTGAAGGATTTTGGGCGACCGCACAGTCCATGATGGGCGGCCGCACAGTTCTCTGAAAATTTACATCTTGCTAATTTGTGTGATTGAAGAACGTGTTTTAGTCTAAGCCTTGGGTGTCCTTCTAGTTGACCTTAGTGAACATTGTAGTTCACTCTAGTGATAGAATTGAGTCCTTTGTGATCGTGCTTGTAATGTGATAAGGTGTGTAACCATTGTGCTCTTTTTGAGTAACTTCAAGTGTGATGTTGTTGTTGATTGATCTCTTCATGAGAATTAGTTTGAATCCTTTGTGATGAATTTGGCTTGGTTCCCTACTTTGGAATCAATGCCCCGTTGTTATTTCAGGCGAGTATTTATTACCATGTGCTTGTATAGAGTCCAGCTGGCATTGTTGTGTTTGTTTTGGGCAGTGATGTATATTATAATGGCACGAGCCGAGTCCAGTATAATGTACTTCACTGGTAACCCAGTTTCCCCATGTTCAGTGGCCTTGAGTGGGATGCCCCTTCCCGTGATCGTGGTTGGGATGAGCTAGCTCCTATGGTGAGTATTCTAGCTACACGCTTGGGGGTATGACTTTGTGTTATTTCCCCACTTCTGGTTGTTGTTGTTACTTGGTTCCGGAACCGGCTTCAGCTCGTTCATGCTGCTCAACGGACTCTTCTCAAAGGATGGTGTTCCGTTTATAGAACATTGGCTCAGTATCCACATATGAGTGTTTATTTCCGCATTTAGTGTTATGTGATGAGTGGACTTTATGTTATATGCATATGTGAAGGCCTTGATTGTTCCTTTGTGATTATCATGTTGGCATGGAATGTAGTTGCACATTAGTAGCTTACTGAGATTTTATCTCACCCCTTATTTGTTTACTGTTTTAGATAAGGGCGTGCATCCGGGATAGGTCACTTATCACAAGGAAGGCGTCGAGGTGGTAAATTCTTTTGGGGTATGTTTGTAAAGGCTACATTATGTAAATGTATAACCTTAATGGGTAGTGTATCCGTGACTCGATCTTGTAACACCTATTTTGGATAATGTTGGTGTTCATTCTTTTGTATAAGTTAATGTAGGCCTTCGTGCCAAGTATTAGTCGTGAAAGTTATTTAAAAGTAAAGTGGATTTCGTTTATCTTTATGATAGTTTTCGAAAAGTTTTTGTTAAATGTGATTTATGACGTCTTCCGTGCGCGTCCCGAGCGTGGGGCCATGTAGGACCACGGGTACGGGGCGCGACAGTCTCCATCCTTCTGCTAATACGTTGTAAACTGCTCCTAGCGCGAACACATGCGATAATGTTGGGTATGCCCACTTATATCTCAGTTTCAATGTAATAGGATTGATTAGATTTGATTGATCCATCACCTAAGTTTTATTTCATGGACTTTAGACCCACATGTAAGAAGTATTTATACTTCATTCTTTAGGTTGTCCATTGTAATAGAATAGGCTTAGGAATAGGGCAAGAATATCAAGATTCAAGAAAATCACGAGTTTGAGCCAAGTCATGCACCATGCGCCCTCTTCACCTTTGCGCCATGCGCCTATCCAGCGCGCGCGCATAAGGTGATGCACCTAGCTATACTACGCGCCCCATTGGCTCATGCGCGCCTCTTAGCTCAATGCGCCTCAAAGAAGTGTTTTTAACACTCAGTGATTTAACGAAGATTCAAAGACTTGAAGAGATTCAAACTACGCCAATGATCCAACGGTGGTTAAATAACACGTATGCACCCGCATCTAAGGATATCTATCCATAACGGTCATATTTGTGTTATGTGTCTAACGGCTATAAAAGGACACGTGCTCCACTCAATGAGCGACAGCACATCCGTCCTTTCTCACCAAGGATTTCCAACGGCTAGTTTTTGGGGCTCTACTATAAATACCCCATAACTTCAACCATTTGAAGTTGCTAAGCATTTTAAGAATTTCTCTCTCAAGCATTCGTTGAAGATTTGAAGATTGCCTTTGTTATTTCCAGAATTCTCAAGAACATCTTCATAACTTCATCCTTAGCCCAGATCCTCAAACAAAAACACTTTAGTTTTCTTGTGCTCTCAATCTCAAAGATCTAAAGAGCCTTGAATCTAAAATCACACACGCACCCATTTAAGTTTGATTACTTAGATCTTTCTTTTAGAGATACACCGGTTATTGTCTAGGATTTGTTCTTTCATAGAAATAGATCTTGAGTTAGTGTATAAGCTCAAAACGGTTGTAATTTGTAACACTCTCTCATTATATAAGATCTCCATTAGAAATCCAAGACTAACCATCTTGGTAGAGGACGTAGATCATTTTCCCGATCGAACCTCTCCAAATAGCGCGTACTTACTATCTTGCTATTTCCTTTCAAGTCATATCATATCTAACTATTTGATTATTTATTCATTGTAGATTGATTGATTGAACTGTGTTGTGTTTGTTATATCATTTGCCTTAGTTTCTTATTTCACCCACTTTGAGCCAAAATACTTAGAGTGTGTGTGCGCCCCCTTTATCATACTTTGCGCCTATTTACATTACTAAATTCCTCTGTGCATTTCACTCACTCACATAGGCACATATCATAACACTTATTTGATAAAGTGCGCATTTGCAATTGAGTTTATCAAGGGTACGAAAAGAATTTTAAAACAGCTATTCACCTCCCCCCCCCTCTAGCTATTTTTCATACCCTTTTTTCCCTTTGGGACCAACAAGTGATATCAGAGCAAACACCTTTATAAAACACTCTTGTTTTTCAAGCTTAACAGCTTGGGTGCCGATTCTAAATGGCAAACTCAAAACCTATGGCAACTGCAAACTACACTCACGTTCCGGTCTTTGATGAAGATCACTTTGACGTGTGGAAATTCAGCATCTTAACTCATCTCAACTCAATCGACGAAAGGCTCCATGACACCGTAGTTTATGGACCTTACATTCCTATGAAATCGAATCCAAATCCACGCACCAATGCTGCTCAACCAACCATCAAGAAACCAAGGGAAGAATGGACTGAGGAAGAAACAAGAAGAGTTGCAAATGATGGCAAAGAAAGAAACATTCTCCTAAGCACTCTAAGCACGGCTATGAAACAACAAGTCATGCATTGTGCTACTGATAATGAGCTATGGGACGCTATTGAAGAGCATATAGAAGGAGATACTGTTTGTAAGGAGAACAAGAAATATTAAGTGCAAAAGAGATTCAACAATTTCTCTCAACTCCCCGGTGAAACCTTAAGACAAACTTATGAACGCTACTGTGAACTTATAAATCTATGTATTTCACTTGGCATGAAGTTTTCAAACAAATATTTGAATGTAAATTTTCTCCAAGCTTTTGGATCAAGATACCTACATAAATCCAGCGCTCTTGAAGACGCCGGAACTTTGGATGTTTGGACTTTAAGGAACCTTTATGCAAATCTCAAAGTTTATGAGCTCAAACTCCAACGAATCAGTGAAACTGAAGGAAAGTTGAAATCCATAGCAATGGTGGCGCATAGAGAAGAAGCGCATGCGCCTGCGCCGGTTCAAGAAGAGAAAAGTTCCGATCCCAAAATTTCTACCTCTGAGCTATTAGACATGGATGATGAAGACTTCGCTTTATCTGTGAAGAAATTTCAAAAGTTCAGAAAATTCTCAAGACCCGGCTCAACCAGCAAATTTCAAGGATCTACCAGCAGATCTCCTCCAAAGTTCACGAGGAGCAGTGATTCAAAAAGAAAAGAAGACATTGTTTGTTTTAATTGCAGGAAACCAGGACACTTTGCTTCAAGCTTCCCAACTCCAAAATTTGAATATATACAGAAGAAGAGCAGCCATACTCCCAAGTTCACTCCCAAATTCACTCGTCACAAGGGAATGGTTGCTGAAGAAGAATCACCAGCAAATGAGTAGAACACTTGGATCGAAACAGACTCAGATGAGAGCGATGAAGATTCTGATGATGGACTCGTTTGTTTGGTGGCAAATTATGATGAAGTTAATACTTATGATTCTGATGATGACTTCTCCAAGGATGTTCCTGATATGAATGTCTTGAATAAACCTATCAAGAAATCTGCAGGTTTTCAAGAAGTGAAAAGGAAGAAAGGACCAACCATTAGCGAGCTCGTTGAACAAGGATTTCTCACTCCGGCTCAAAGCGATGGTGGATTGTTATTCTCACGATGTGATCTAAGTGCAAGGAACAAGTTGAGAAAAGGAGCTTACATCAGACCTCAAGTTGAACCAACTGCTCCAATCTCCAAAATCAATGATGATGAAGTGATTGCTGAACAAGAAAAAATGTTAAAAAAGACTGAAAAGGTAATCACTAGATTTGATAATATGAAGGAAGCTTTAGCACTATCATGTGATGAAATTTCCCAGCTTAAGACCGTGAAATCTCTACGTAAATCTGAACTCACCCTCCTTAAGGATCAGATAAAGAGCATGACTCCTCTTACTGTTAAAAACACTTTTCTAACAGAACAGAACTCACTTCTTAAAGTTCAAAACGATGAATTGGTTGCTCAAATTACTGATCTTAAAAAGATTACAAATGAGTGTTCAAATTCTCGTGTCACTATGGAGAATATATTTGAGTCCCAAAAAGTCAGTGATGATAAAAGTGGCTTGGGATTCTCATCAACTAGTGACAACTTTAAATGTGATATATGTGCTGAAAGAGATAGTGAATTTACAAATCAGCAAACTTTTGAAATTTCCAAGGAAAAACATTCTAATTCAATGGGTAAAGGACAGGAAAAAGTCAAGAGACAAACATTCCATTATGTCTACCCAACGAAGCAATTTGGGAAAGCTAATGGAATAAATATATAGCTACAGATGAATCATCCTCTAGCAAAATCCCTCTTGAAACAAAGCGCGCTCCTTCTCCGAGTGCTCATTATGCGCCTAGGAGCCACGCGCCTCATCGCCGTGCACCTCCTAGCCCTATGCGCCCTCCTAGATCAAGCGCTCCAAAATTTCAAAAGAAGGATTTTGTTAAGGCTAGTCCATCTGACCCAAAGAAGAATGCTATCCCAAAGAAAAGTAAAGAGTTTGTGAAAACTCATGTGATTGGTGGCTTTCATCATTGTTCCATTTGTGATTGTTCTGGACACAAGGCCGTGGAATGCCTTTTTCGATTCACTTCCAATGCCAAAAAACGTAAAAACCCTAAGGTCAAGCAAGAGTGGGTTGTCAAAAGTTGCTAACCCTAGGACCCAAAAGGAATAAAGGGGACCTGATTAAATGTCTATATTTCAGGTTCTTTGTTTCATGGCTAGATCTTCAAAAGCTAGAAATTATGAATGGATTCTCGATAGTGGGTGTTCAAGACACATGACTGGAGATGAATCCTTATTAGAAGATGTCCATGAAGAAAGAGGTCCCTCAGTAACATTTGGTGATAATAACAAAGGTCAAGTTTTTGCATATGGAAATCTCAAGAAAGACAAAGTGTGCATTGAAAGAGTCTCTCTCGTAGAAGGGCTCAAGCACAATTTATTATCCATATCTCAGTTTTGCGACAAAGGATTAGAATGCCATTTCACCTCAACTCAATGTCTTATCAAGAATGGCAAAACTGGAGCTACATTACTCACGGGATATCGTAAGACAAATATTTACATTATTGATTTCCATAGTATGAACTCTAGTACTAATCTTTGTTTTGTAGCTAAAAGTGTGAGCGAAAACAGTTGACTGTGGCACAAGCGCTTAAGTCACTTGAATTTCAAATATCTATCTAAACTCAGCAGGAATAACCTTGTTAAAGGACTTCCCAATGTTGCTGATCATCATGACAAGAAGTGCGCCGCGTGTCAACTTGGCAAACAACCGAGGAAATCTTTCTCCAGCAAGACCAATCCCTCAACTTCTAAATGTTTGCAACTGCTCCACATTGATCTATTTGGACCAGTCACCACTGCAAGTATTCGAAAGAACAAGTATACTCTAGTTGTGGTGGATGATTATTCAAGATATACATGGGTGGAAATGATGATCTCAAAAGACGACTGTTACGACATTTTGACCACCTTATTTCGACTGCTCCAAACCCAAAAAGAAGATGACATCGTTAGTGTTCGATCCGACAAAGGAACAGAATTCAAGAACAACGGTGTTGCTCGATATTGCGACGATCATGAGATAGATCACAACTTCTCAACCGCTGGAGTTCCTCAACAAAAAGGTGTTGTGGAAAGAAAGAATAGGACGTTGATTGAAGCGGGAAAGACGATGATAGCTGAAGCAAAATTGCCTAAGTACTTTTGGGAAGAAGCTATCAACACAGCATGTTTTACTCAAAATCGTTCCCTCATCAACAAACTTCACAACAAGACTCCGTATGAACTTTGGAGTGGTAGAACTCCCAACATTGCATTCTTCAAGATCTTTGGTTGCAAGTGTTATATCCTCTACAACGGAAACAAACATAGAGGTAAATTCGATGCCAAAGCCGACGAAGGTATTTTTGTTGGGTATGCCAAACATTCTAAAGCTTTTCGCGTTTTTAATAGAACTACATTAGTGATAGTTGAATCTGTACATGTTACATTTGATGAACATTCTCTCCTTGAGCCACATTTGGCTCCAAATGTTGCTGATGATTCTGTTGAGCTTAATGATACAGGTGCTCCTATTTATGTTGAGCCTACTCAAAATCAGAATCTATCAACTCAAGAAAATCCATCCACATCAGTTGCGCCTAACTCCTCATATGGCGCGCCAAATAGATCATCAGCTGCGCCTCACTCACATGTTGTGCCTCTTGATTCCTCTCATGCGCCTATATCTACTGCTGCATCTGGTGTAAACCCAAGTTTCAACTCTACACCAATTCAACCCCCAAATTTTGATGATTTAGAAACTGGTGAAGATGTACCAATTGAAGACCTTCAAGTTACTACGACTCAACCTAACTTACCTCCTGAAATTCATGAAGTTAGAGGTCACCCAATCAATAATATCATTGGTGATCTAAACGTTGGTGTCCGTACAAGGAGAGCTACAAACTTTGATGCTTACACTGCTTTTATCTCTCAAATTGAATCGAAGAAGGCTGATGAAGCGCTCCAAGATCCTAATTGGGTTGTTGCTATGCAAGAAGAACTCAATCAATTTGAACGATGTAAGGTTTGGACTCTTGTTCCAAGACCAAATGATCAAGGAGTGATTGGTACGAAATGGGTGTTCAGAAACAAGATGGATGAGAATGGAACCATCACAAGAAACAAAGGAAGATTGGTTGCACAAGGCTATAGGCAAGAAGAAGGAATTGATTACGATGAAACTTTTGCGCCCGTAGCAAGACTTGAAGCTATCAGATTATTTCTAGCTTATGCAGCTCACGAGAACTTCAAGTTATATCAAATGGATGTGAAGAGCGCGTTTCTAAATGGTGAACTCCAAGAACAAGTCTATGTTGCTCAACCACCTGGGTTTGAAGATTCACAATTTCCAAATCATGTGTACAAACTCCAGAAAGCTTTGTATGGACTCAAGCAAGCACCAAGAGCATGGTACGATACACTATCCAAGTTTCTAATTGAAAAAGGATTCACTCGCGGTAAAATCGATACAACTCTTTTCATTGCCAAACATAATGGTCATAAATTACTTGTTCAAATTTATGTTGATGATAATATATTTGGTTCTACTAATAAATTGTTGTGCAAGCGCTTTGAGAAATTAATGAAGAGCAAATTTGAAATGAGCATGATGGGAGAACTAACATTCTTCCCCAGGCTACAAATCAAGCAAATGAGTGAAGACATATTTATCAATCAAGCCAAATATACAAAGGATTTAATCAAGAAATTTGGACTTGAGAACGCCAAAGCATATGATACTCCAATGGCCACCGGTAACAAACTCGACAAAGATTTAAAAGGTAAACGTGTTGATCAAACGCTCTATCGAGGTATGATTGGATCGCTCCTTTATCTTACTGCTAGTAGGCCCGATATTATGTTTAGTGTTTGTGTTTGCGCTCGTTATCAATCTGACCCTAGAGAAGCGCACGTAATTGATGTGAAACGTATTATAAGATATCTATCCGGTACTGTTAACCTTGGACTTTGGTACACCAAAGATTCGAACTTTAAACTTGTAGGTTATTCGGATACGGATTATGCAGCGTGCACAATTGATAGGAAAAGCACAAGTGGAACTTGTCATTTCCTCGGATACAGACTTGTGTCATGGGCGAGTAAGAAACAAGCTTCAGTATCTGTCTCAACAACTGAAGCTGAATATATCGCTGCGGGAAGTTGTTGCTGTCAAATACTATAGATGAAGCAGCAATTGGTGGACTATGATATCATCGAAGAAAATTGTCCCATCTACTGCGACAACACTTCAACAATTACCGTTTCTGAAAATCCTATCATGCACTCAAAGACCAAGCACATCGACATCAAATATCACTTCTTCAAAGACCACGTGGAGAAAGACAATATTCATTTGGAACACGTGGGAACCGACTATCAAATCGCCGACATTCTAACGAAAGCACTTGACGCGAAACGGTTCATCTTTTTGAGAGGTGAAATGGGTATGCTTGAACTCAACTAAAATTCAATACAGTTTTGTCAATACTAATGATTTTGTTTTAGTGAGTTATGAGTACACTAGGTTTTATATGTTAGATCATTTTCAAAGTTTCAAGGAAACTCTCTGCGCGCCAACTTAAATCCTTGTGCGCCCCATTCTTTGCGCGCCTAGCACTCTTGATTTCCCAAATCCTTACGTGCGCCTAGAAAAGATCATGCGCCCCTCATGCGCTCATTTATGATCGCAGCTCAATCAATGCTCAAAATTTATTATTTCAATGATTGATCGCATTCAATTTTCACAAGTACCAGGTAAGTTATTCTGATCATTTATTATAGGAATTTTTGTCTTTTGACATTCCCATAATTGTTCAAGGGTACTTGTGCAATTAATTTTCCCTCGTTTTACGTTTTTCAAAAAATTTTATTTTCTGGGGATATATTTCTTGCACCCCAAACTTACACCAAAACAGATGTTTTTGGTGTTTGTGCAAAAATTTGGTCATAATTATTCATACACTTATGAGGGAAGTGGGACAATTTCTCTTTACCCAAAATGTCACATCAAATGTACTTTGGGTCATTCAGCATTAAATAGCCATCAAATCCTTAAAATCCCTCATAAATGCGCCGTCCTCCTTTGCCATAATGAGCCGAAATTTTGTTTTCCTCATTAATGCCCATCCCTTCAACTTCTCATCTTTTTAAATTTTAACCCTATTATTTCCATATTTGTGCAATTTTTTTAAACCAAACCTATATATATATATATTCTTTCTCCCTCCTCTCACATCACCAACTCTAAACCGCCTCTACTCTCTCTCTTCTCTCCCAGTTTCTCTCTCTCTCTACTCATCATCTCTCTTTCTCTCTCTTTCTCTATACTTTCTCCATTTTTCTCTTCATTTTATCTTCTATATATACATATATGGGTCCTAAGAAGGTTTCTAAATCAACCCAAGACAAAATGGTATGAATTCTCAACCCTTAAACTCCTAAATTTTCTGAATTTTTTTTTCGTCATTTTTTTCTGGATTCGTTCTTTTTAAACCCGAAATCATACTTTTCTTAATAAATCTTGTTTCGGTGATCCGTTTTCAAAATCGTTTGTTAGGTTATGTTCGTTTCATGATTTGGAATCTTTTAAACTAAACTTTTCAACGATCAATTCGCTATATTTTGCGAATCTGAAGATTTTTGATTTTTGACTTTTCAAAATTTCGGATCTTTGAATCCATTTTCTAGATTTGTTGTTGATTTTTACTTGTTTTGATTTACATATTTGTTATCCCCGTCTTCGTGTGGTCGCTTTGATATATTGTATGCTTGATTTGGTGAAGTTTTACGAATTATGTGTTCTTGGTGTTCTTGATATTCTTCAAGCACTCAAGCATGTTCTTCGTGTTCTTCATTATTTTTACATGACTTGGGTTTCAAATTTTTCAAAACATGTTTTTCAAAATTTCATATTTTGATTCTTAAAAACTTGCATATGCATGTTTGATATGTGTTTGTGTGTTTTTGTGTGTTTTTATACTTAGTATGAATTTCACATAGATATGCACCTAAGTGTTGATTTATGCGCCTAGTTGGTTATGCGCCCTATGATGTTATGCGCCTTCCTTGATTCATGCGCCTAATAATTGTATGCGCCCTATGCAAATACAAATGTTATGCACCTCAATCAACTTATGCACCTAAACATTTTATGCGCCTAAATTTTACTTAGTATTATTTTTATGTTTAATTTTTCGTTAGCATTGTTTCATAGAACCATGATATGCGCCTCGTATTTGTATGCGCCTACAACATATATGCGCCTAATAATAGTATGCGCATGCTATTTTATGCGCCTATATATTGTCCTGCGCCTACTTTATACATTTTATGATTCTATGCGTCTGATACACTCCTAACTTAAATCACTGTTATGTTTTTTCAGGATCCAGCAAATTTCAGACCCGGTGACACATTTAATCTCACTGAGCTATCTGCAATCCAAATTGACGTTGATATTATGGACTTTATCAGACAAGCTGGTCTACTGCTTCTATTTACTTTGGAGCAACCCTTCTACTCACCGCTCCTCGTGGATGAATTCTTCTCAACTGCTGCTCTCGTGGAGACTCCTGCTGATGGATACGTGCGCTACAGGATATGCGCCACCGTTCAGAACGTTGCTATAACTATCTCCACTGGCACTCTCAAGAATATCATCAACTTCAACACAACTGGCCCTCTGAGTGTAGCTGGTAAAATCAATACCTATCATGCTGCTGCGCAGAATCATATGGTGAGTACCCATCTCAACATTCCTACTCTTCAGAACAACATCAAATCTATTGAAATAAGGGATGTTGGTGATTTACTGGCTCATATCGCGCATTTGGTGGGGACTTCCATTATTTTCAAGACGGGAAATGTGAACCGATTCACAATGGAGCAGTGGGAATATACTGCAGCTATTATGGGAAACACAATCCTCAACTGGCCTCAAATCTTATTCAAAACCTTGTCGGACCAGATTGATAAGTACAACAAGAACAAGGCTGATGGGAAGACGAAGTTCAAAACTCACTGCAGAATACTCACGAAGATATTTCTCACTTATCCTGCTCTTGCTAATTTCCTCACTCAGAACCCAGCTTATCAAACCACTGACGTTCCCATCTTTGGGAAAGACAGTTTGGTTATGAAAAGGCGCAGAAAGCACATGGCTAAGCGCGCGCCGAGAGTTAAAGGAGATCAGTTGGTTGATGAAGCCACTGAGTCTGATGAAGATGCAGCTGGCACAGAAGAAGGCGCAGATATTGAAGCAGCACCTCTCGCAGAACCAACAGTTGTTCCAGGCGCAGAAAAGGGCAAAGGCAAAAGGGTTGCTGAAGGAACAAGCAGACCTCCTAAGCGCCCAAGAACTGAAACAGAAGATGAGAAAGAACTGAAGTGCGCAAAAGAAGTCAGTAGACTGGAAGCGCAGAAGAAAAGGGATGAAGACTACAGATTGAAACAGGCTGCTGATTTATCCAAGTCTGAAAGGCGCAAAGGCGCAGGGTCTAGCGCTGATGTACGTACGCCCACTCCAAATGCGCCTCCTAATGTTCGTGCGCCTCCATCAAAGCCTTCTGCTCCTGCTCCAGCTCAGAAACTAACTTCAGAACCACTCTCTGCTGAGCGCCAAGCACTCAAAGATAGGCTATTTGATGAACTTTTTGGCGACTTGAGTGATGATCCAGTTCAGGGGGAGCCAGAGCCCTTGACTAGGCGCAAGAGCCCTTCTGCGCCTTCTCCTCATGATTCTGCTCCCCCAACTATTTCAGTAGAGCCTACTTCAAGTGATGAATATCTACCTTCACCTCCTGCGCCCCATACTTCTCCTGCGCCTCCTCCTCCCACTCCAGATATAAGTATGGTTATCTCATTGCTTCAGCAAGTCCAAGCTCACATTAATTCTCAGATGGAGCTTCATACTTCTATGCTTACTCAGCAAGTTGATGAGATTGCTGCCATTAAGGGGGAGATGGCGCACATAGATGCGAATATCAAGGACAAACATTTCCTTACTCCTCAACAATGGAATGACGCTATTGATCAAATGAATGAACTTTTAAAAGGTACTCTTGATTCCCTACATGAGCGCATAGATGGTGGCATCAAACTCACTGATGGCCAAGATTTCATTAACGCCATAAGGGAGGTAGAGTTGAATATAGCAGGCGATATAAGGAAGTTGTTTGAGATGGTGGCTGGAGATAGCCAAAAATTATTGAGTGTTGTTGATAAACTCAAAGAAGTTAAGGATGAACTAGAAATCTTGGGCTTAACAGTATATGGTGCAGATCCTGGCGCAGAACCCAAAGCTCCTGAATCCTATGCGCCTTCAGCTCCTGAAACTCCTGCGCCCTCTTCCAGCTCTGCTCCTGGCGCGCATATTGACATTAATTCACTGCTCTCAAAGATTGATGTTTTGAAGGAATTAGTTATCACTCACTTCAATGCCGCGCATTCCAGCGCAGACAGGCGCACAGATAGAGTTTCTGCTGACATTCTCACTGCCCAAGCTGTTGTTGAAGCTAACTTCCAAGCCTTCACTGAAAACTTTTCACAACATCAATCCATCACTCAGCGCACCATTGATGAGTATCAAAACATAAATGTTGATCATTTGCGATACATTAGAGATGGTGTCACTGATACTCACGGTGTTGTAAACCATTGTCACCAACTCTCCAAACAAATTCAGCGCTCCGTTTCAGAAATACAAGAACGATTGAAGGTTGACGACGTGCCTCCTCCCAACCCTTAGTTTTTGTTTTGTTTTGTAAGTTGTTAGAACTCTTTTTGTGATTAGAAACTTTTTATCAAGTGATTTAGTGCTTACATGTTTTAGCACCTTTTGTTTTTGTTCTGTTATATACTTGTACTTTGTAACTCTTACACTTTGAGTATTAATGAGAACAAAACATCACTTTTGTTTTTAAACTTGCTCACTCAAACTTCTTGTTTGTAGAACAATGAATGTTGTTTAAAATCATATGCATCATATTTGAACTGCTTCATATTTCATGCATTGAGTTTAAACTTTGTTTAAACACATTTCATAACTAAAACTCATATATCATTTTGAATGTGTTATAAACTGTCATTTATATCTTTCCATTTGTAATGTTTTATCCTTATTGGAATAGATTAGAAATCTGTATCTTGGACTAGTGTGTGCATTAACTTGAGACATGATTTACCAATTTCATTTATTTGGACATGTTTTTATCAAGTATAATGTTTGTCCCTGATATAGTAGGTAATGGCATCAATCAAATAGGGGGAGATTGTTGGGTATGCCCACTTATATCTCAGTTTCAATGTAATAGGATTGATTAGATTTGATTGATCCATCACCTAAGTTTTATTTCATGGGCTTTAGACCCACATGTAAGAAGTATTTATACTTCATTGTTTAGGTTGTCCATTGTAATAGAATAGGCTTAGGAATAGGGCAAGGATATCAAGATTCAAGAAAATCACGAGTTTGAGCCAAGTCATGCGCCATGCGCCCTCTTCACCTTTGCGCTATGCGCCTATCCAGTGCGCGCGCATAAGGTGATACGCCTAGCTATGATACGCGCCCCATTGGCTCATGCGCGCCTCTTAGTTCAACGCGCCTCAAAGAAGTGTTTTTAACACTCAGTGATTTAATAAAGATTCAAAGACTTGAAGAGATTCAAACTACGGCAATGATCCAACGGTGGTTAAATAACACGTATGCACCCGCATCTAAGGACACCTGTCCATAACGGTCATATTTGTGTTATGTGTCTAACGGCTATAAAAGGACACGTGCTCCACTCAATGAGCGACACCACATGCGTCCTTTCTCTGACTCACCAAGGATTTCCAACGGCTAGTTTTTGGTGCTCTACTATAAATACCCCATAACTTCGACCATTTGAAGTTGCTAAGCATTTTAAGAATTTCTCTCTCAAGCATTCGTTGAAGATTTGAAGATTGCCTTTGTTATTTCCAGAATTCTCAAGAACATCTTCATAACTTCATCCTTAGCCCAGATCCTCAAACAAAAACACTTTAGTTTTCTTGTGCTCTCAATCTCAAAGATCTAAAGAGCCTTGAATCTAAAATCACACACTGTCACGACCCGAAATATAGGCTCTATTTTATTAGTAATTAAATGATTTTCATTTAAATTATTTGCTTATTTATTTATTTAAATTATTATTTATTTAAATAATTATGTGTGCAATTTATGTGTTATAATAATTTGTGCCTAACATTTTACTTGAGTTATTTGGGCTAGCGTAGAAGTGTTGGGTCTTAATTGTTAGTATGGAGTAGAGTGTGTGTGTAGAGTGAGAGAGGGGGCCTAAGTGTAAGTTTTTAAATTAATTTTCCTACTCCCTCCCTACTCCTCATCTTCTCCCTCACCCCATTCTCCTCCCAGCACTCTTCTCTCTCTCCCTCTCAAAAAGGTAAACATTTTCTTCTCCTTCTTCTCTCTTCATTTTCTCCTTCTTCCTCTCATCTTCTCTCATTTCTTAAAACATGAAACGTGTTTAGATCGTCGCTAGGATCGCGTAGAGTCAAAAAGAATCGAAATCCATCAACTTTGAGAATTTGCAAGTAAGTTACTTTTCCCCCATTTTAATGCTAAAATGTTCATATCATGTTTAGATATTGTTTGATGTGTTACATTTGAAGTTTGGATGAGTTTCGAATTTGTTTGGATTTTATTTGGGTTTTTGATCAAAAATGGTGAAATCTTGAATGTTGGGTTTGATTCATGATTTTGGTTGTTAAATGTTGTTTAGGGAGTCCTTTTAGACTTATAAGTTGTTTTGGTACTTTAGTATGCTAGTTGGAATGTTGGATTTTGGGTGGAAATGTGTTTTGGGTATAAAAATGGAAGAACCCATGTTGTTCTTCCCGATTCTGGCGATTCCGGCATATTGGGCGACCGCCCAAAATCGTATGGGCGACCGCACATCTTTCTGAGAGCTTTTGTTCTGGTTTTGAGGCACTTTGGGCGACCGCACAACCCATCGTGGGCGGCCGCACAGATCTCTGAAAAATGCACATTTTGTTAAATTGTGTGACTAAAGAATGCGTTGTGATCCAATTCTTGGGTGTCCTCCTAGTTGACCTTAGTGAACATGGTAGTGCATTCTAGTGATAGAATTGAGTCATTTGTGATCAAGTTTGTGTTTGAAATTAAGTAAGTGTTAAGTGTCATTGTTGGAACACTTTATTGATTGGGTTTGATTCCTTTGTGAATAAATACGAGATGGAATTTGATTAAGTATCATTTTGGAATGTGGTTCATCTTTGATGCACGGTTTGTATTGGTTTACCTTTGTGGTGATTTAATTGGAATGGTTCCCTACTTTGGAACCTTAAGTTGTTCATTCATGCTAAATTATTATTACTTAGCATTTATTTGGAAGCCCAGCTGGCATATTTGTTGCATCGGGCGATGGGAAGGATTATAATGGCAAAGCCAAGTCCATTATAATGTTGACCATTGTTTTGCCCTTACTATACCCTTCTCCAGATTGGCATTGGAAAGGATAAGTCAGCGTTCCTTTGTAAATGTATCTGGCTAACGGGCATGACTTTGTGTCATGGTCCTCGTCCCTTGTGACACTTTTATGATTTGGTTCCGGTACCGGGGTTTTCTCTTCGGCTTTCATGCCATTATGAAGATGATGTTTTGTTGATGATTGAAGCTGCGCAGCGATCCTTTATTTGGATGTTCCGGTTTGGAAAACCTTGGCTATATCCTTTGTAAAACTTTGGATTATCACCTTTTGGTATTAAATGAAATTTTTAACTTCGGTATTTTGGAGTTTTTGTTAGAGTCGACGTCCAGCTCACGGTCCCAGGGCCCGCGGGGTCCGGGGTCGCGACAGTTGGTATCAGAGCTATGGCATTAGCTCTATGTATAAGTCTAGGTGGATTAGTATGACCTAGGTGGGTAGTAGTGTGCGGAGTGATTAACGGTTGATGTCTTATGCAGGTAATTACTCGCAATGTCTAGAAGAAGAAACAGAGGAGGTGCTAGTGGGGCACAGAATCAGAATGATACAAGGGATGAAGCCCGTGCCATGTTTCAAGGCATGTTTGAGGCGGCCATGAAGGCCATTCATGATCAAGGTCCGAGGGTAGAGCAAGCACCACCCCGTTATGGTTTGGAGCAATTCTTGAAACTTAAACCGGTTGAATTCAATGGGGAACCAGATGTAAGGAAGGCTGAGTTGTGGATTGAGTCGATGGAGAAGATTTATGATGTATTTGGGTGTTCGGATGAGGACAAGGTCCGGTTCGCGGCTTACAAGCTTGTGGGAGCCGCCGAGCATTGGTGGAAAGGTATTAAAGCTACTTGGGATGATACTCACACGGTGTATGCGTGGGAGTTATTCGTGCGCAAATTCAAGGAGCATTTCATTCCGGTTGTTGATCAAAACCGAAAGGAGATCGAGCTACTCAACTTGGAGCAAGGATTGTTGTCTATAGCACAATACTCGGCTAAGTTCATATAATTAGCCCGATATTGTGACTATTTGGTGAGGACCGAGGAACAAAAGGCTATGAGATTCATTCGGGGATTGAAGACCTCCATCCGTACTCAACTTATTGCTCAACGGATTGTGACTTTCCAAGATGCGGTGGACCGAGCCTACTTAATAGAGCAAGATATCAGAGAGCATAAAAGGAAGACTGAGGTAGCTAACCCGAGTAAGCAAGGGGCGCAGAGCAAGCCTCAACCAAGGATTGAAAATCGAGGTAACTTTGGGGGACAATCTCAGTCCCGAGGGCAACAAAACCCAAGGAACCCGGGTACCACTTCCGGGAACCAAGGGAGCCAAATTAGGAAGCCTTGTACCTTTTGTCAAAAGGTAGGCCATTCGGAGGATAGGTGTTGGAAAAAGCAAGGCAAGTGCATCAATTGTGGTGAAATGGGGCACTTTGCGAGAGATTGCACGAGGCACCGAGGACAGTCATCCGGGTCAGGGGTTAGTATTAATCAGGGTCAAAAAAGGGATGCCGCCGGGAAGCCCAAGGTCCAAGGGAAAGTGTTTGCAATGAATCAGCAACAAGCGACCGATGATCCATCCGTTATTGGAGGTATTGTTTCTGTGTCTAATGTGAGCGCACGAGCGTTAGTAGATCCAGGATCATCTCATTCATACATTTCTGTGCAATTTGCTTCCATGTTAAATGCTGCATTCGAGTCTTTACCGTACGTGCTAGAAGTGTCGACCCCTATAGGAGAATGCTTGATTTCTGATCGAGTCTTTCGTGCTTGTTATGTGGTTATTTGTGGTCGAGTCCTTTGTGCGGATTTGGTAGTTCTTCCTATCCAAGACTTTGATGTCATTTTGGGTATGGATTGGTTGAGCAAGTTTCACGCTTCTGTTGATTGCCGTAAGAAAACCGTTACTTTTTCTCTTCCCGATGTGCCTAAGTTTGTTTTTGAGGCTAGTCCTCTGAGTAGAAAGGTTCGCTTAATTTCTTTTATGAAAGCGAGACGATTATTGCATAGTGGTTGTGAGGGGTATTTGGCTAGTGTTCTTGATACTAGGAAAGAATCCCCTAGTTTTGATAGTGTTCGGGAGTTTCCCGATGTTTTCTCTACCGAGTATGAGATGCCTCCCGATCGTGAGATTGAGTTTTGTATAGATCTTTTTCCGGGTACGGCTCCGATTTCGAAAGCGCCTTATAGGTTAGCTCCCGCTGAGTTGAAGGAATTGAAGGTTCAGTTGCAAGAGTTGCTTAATCGAGGGTTTATCCGCCCTAGCGTTTCCCCGTGGGGAGCACCGGTTTTGTTCGTGCGGAAGAAAGATGGTTCGTTGAGGTTGTGCATCGATTACCGGAAGTTGAATCAGGCTACGGTGAAGAATAAGTACCCTCTACCCCATATTGATGATTTGTTTGATCAGCTTCAAGGGTCCGTTGTGTTTTCCAAGCTTGATTTGAGGAGTGGATACCATCAGTTGAAGGTTCGATCGGAGGATATTTCGAAGACTGCTTTTCGCACTCGTTATGGTCATTATGAGTTCTTGGTTATGCCGTTTGGGTTGACTAACGCGCCGGCCGTATTTATGGATTTGATGAACCGGATTTTCCATCCTTACCTTGATTCGTTCGTGGTGGTTTTCATCGACGATATTCTTGTTTATTCGAAATCTCGAGATGAGCACGAGCAGCATTTGAGGACAGTTTTATCTGTTCTTGCGAGGGAGAAATTATTTGCGAAGTTTAGTAAATGCGAATTTTGGCTCGAGAAGGTGTCATTTCTGGGTCATGTGATTTCTAAAGATGGGATTTCTGTGGATCCGTCTAAGATTGAAGCTATAGTGGATTGGAAGAGACCCGAGTCAGTGACCGAGATTCGTAGTTTTCTGGGTTTAGCCGGTTATTACAGAAGGTTTATTGAAGGGTTTTCGAGGATCGCTACTCCGATGACTCAGTTGACCCGAAAGAACGTTCCGTTTGTGTGGACCAAGTGATTTTGTGCGGTCGCACAAACTGATCAGAATGTACAGAATTTTGAAGTTCGAAAATTTTGTCTCAAAATCGTTTTTCCCCGATTATTAAAACTTTGATCCAATCAAAAATTAATAATCAACAATTCTGAATCCACCATAATTTATTTATTGCGATTGAATCGTGCGATTAAAGTTGTAAAACAATAAACCACATAAAATCACATAACACATAAACATCACATACTCCAATATTCATATCATGCAAGGCACATAAACAATTTATATACTCATAACATGATCCAAGTATTGAATTAATCAACATGAACGGGGCTCTGATACCACTGTTGGGTTTCGTAGTAACATGCGCAGTGGAATTTAGCATTTAAAATTTTGAAACCCAAAGCCATAGATCCGTTCATATGATTAAATCAAATACAACATAAGAATAAAGGAATAAACTAACCCTTGATGGCTATCAAATTCTCTTGGTCTTTGGTGGAGGTTTGAAGACTTGATCACGATCACAAAGCTTGAACACGAACTTTGAAGATGATGATTTTCACCCTCTAGCGGTATCCACACTTCGAACGAATATCAAAGTAGCTTCTTTGATCTTGGTTGCTAGACCAAATTGTGAAACACCTTTTCACAATCAAAAGAACTATATGGAATTTATTTTGTGTATTATTTTGTTCCTCAACCAAGAATGTCTTGGAACAAAATAAACCCTCTCTCAAACTCTTTGAGACTCACAAAATCATTGGCCTTGAGTGCTGGCCGAATTTGGTCTTTTATACACAAGTATGACCTATTCCAAATAGGAAACTTGTGTCAAAATCCTTCCAAAATTCGTTTCCAAATCAAATTAGGAATCTGCCACCCGACAGCACTGTGCGGCCGCCCAAAACCATCTGTGAGGTCGCACAACTATCTGAAACAAAACTGGTACAAAACTGAGATAGTTGTGCGGCCGCCCAGTCCATACTGTGCGGTCGCACACTTCTCAGAATGTCCAGAATTTCCAAAATTCCAATATAGTCCCTCTTAAAGATTCGTTCTATTGTGTGTGACCCTCTAGGATTATACTAAGTTGGCAATGGACTCAAACATGATCCCATAAGATATGATTAGGTTCTAGCAAACCGTCATACCTACCCAAATAGTATAACTAGATACAAGTTCGCATTCCTTTAGGATATGTCACAATCCCTTTGTCCACGATGTCATTGAACACAAGTCATGGTCAAACAGTCAACTTGTTTTGTTCAATACTTTCTCGATTCCGAATATGTTGATAATTCAAATGCTATTGATCCAATCAATCCATTTGAGTCCGGCCGAACATTTCATCAACATCATTCCTACGAGTGGCCCAAGCTTGACATCTCTCCGAGGAGGGACAAATCCATTTAGCTTATTATTCTTCCCAACGGGATTCCGATTATGCCAATCATACCCTTTATAACTACTCGGTTAAAAGTAGCGTTTGAATATGTCAAACATAATGTTCATCAAGTGGAAGACTATAATAACTTCATGTCTAGGGATTCAAATGACATAACTAATATGAGATATATGTACGACATAGACCATGACATAAATCTCATAGAGCGGGTCATGTCCAGTACCTTGTTCCAAACAAGTACCCATAAATCTAACATGATCATCCCATGACCATTTAGCCTTTATACTAGTGCTTAACAAGTACTAGGGACGGGGATTATTATAAGTAAACATGAACAACAATAATAATCAAAACATCTCTTTATTGATATGAAATAAATGATAACAATTACAACGTTTATTAAACGTGCCTAGGGCACCACTACCAACATGTGGATCCATTCTTTTGGGGAAGGTTGATATAGGTTGGTTTACATTATGTAAATGTGTAACCATTTTGGGGTATTTGTACCAAACATTGACGTCATTAGGATTTGTGTATATTTTGTATTTTGTTGGGCATAAACTTGTGGAAGTTTATGATAATTGTAATTGGTTTTTATCAAACTTGGTTTTGTAAAACTTTGGATTATCACCTTTTGGTATTAAATGAAATTTTTAACTTCGGTATTTTGGAGTTTTTGTTAGAGTCGACGTCCAGCTCGCGGTCCCGGGGCCCGCGGGGTCCGGGGTCGCGACACACACGCACCCCTTTAAGTTTGATCACTTAGATATTTCTTTTAGAGATACGCCGGTTATTGTCTAGGATTTGTTCTTTCATAGAAATAGATCTTGAGTTAGTGTATAAGCTCAAAACGATTGTAATTTGTAACACTCTCTCATTATATAAGATCTCCATTAGAAATCCAAGACTAACCATCTTGGTAGAGGACGTAGATCATTTTCCCGATCAAACCTCTCCAAATAGCGCGTACTTACTATCTTGCTATTTCCTTTCAAGTCATATCATATCTAACTATTTGATTGTTTATTCATTGTAGATTGATTGATTGAACTGTGTTGTGTTTGTTATATCATTTGCCGTAGTTTCTTATTTCACCCACTTTGAGCCAAAATACTTAGAGTGTGTGTGCGCCCCCTTTATCATACTTTGCGCCTAATTACATTACTAAATTCCGCTGTGCATTTCACTCACTCACATAGGCGCATATCATAACGCTTATTTGATAAAGTGCACATTTGCAATTGAGTTTATCAAGGGTACGAAAAAAATTTTAAAACAGCTATTCACCCCCCCCTCTAGCTATTTTTCATACCCTTGTTGCCCTTTGGGACCAACAGATAAAAAACTCCCGAATCTCGAACCCATACAACTTCCTTTCACGTTTCTTCTTCAGTCACTAGGGCATAATCACTATCCTCATTCAGATTGTCACTGCTCGCCATCGCTGCAGCTGACTCAGAATTCTTCAGACGCGGAGTCAGATGTACAACTCTGAAATCTAACCAGATTATTGTCTCGGGCAACACAGATTTTGTATCTACTTCTAGATCACTATAATAGACTACAACAGATGTTAGATCTTCACATTATACCAGACAGCTAACTTCTGATCACAGAACCCTAGCTTCAAATCTCCATCTTCAGATGTAGATACTAGACACCAAAACGTTTCAGATGCGTTATTGGATCACCAACGAACACCAGACGAACTTTCAGATTCAGATCTACCAGATTTGCTATTTCTAGCACAGATGAGCAATCACTGACTGCTCTCATATTTCTGCACGGACACTGCACACGGACTGCACGAAAAACTGCACGCGATCTGCACAAAAACTGCACGCGACCTATACCAAGACTGCACGTGAACTGCACGTTTTCTGCACGCGATCTGCACGCCCAATGCATAATCTCCTATCAGATAATAAACCCGTTCTTCCCGTCAGACTTATTGCTTTTCTTGTCCATCCCAGAATCCATCTCTTTCTACCGTAGCGGAATGCCCTGATCTTTCTCACCTAACCCGGCTCTGGTGCCAATAAGAGAAATCGCAACAAGAAACTCCAAACGCATACAATCGAAGACAAAACACCAGCAGCTTCTATCCGGATACAATTTCGGATGCTATAGACATCAAATTCCAATCTCCACCGTTCAGATCGAATATCTATGAGTCCCAAAGCTACTCACCGAAAATCAGCACGATCCAACGGTGAACGAATATCCAACGCCTTTTTCTTCACCGCTGCGCTGGATAAAAACGGACCAGAAACTACTACCTTGTTTTTCTTCGATCTTGGATCTCATCCGTCGATGCTAATTCTCCTTTTCAACCAAGCTCTGATGCCACTTGTTAGTAAATCAGACCCAAGAGATAAATAATAACGAACACAAATCAATACAGAATATATGTGGTTCACCAATCTCTATTGGCTACCTCCACAGGCAAAGGGAAACAGATATTATTATGGCGGAGAAACAATTACAAGAAGATGATCACACTAATCTATGTTTGCATGAACTTTGATCACAAAGTTCCTAGCTATGCAAAACCCTAGATCTAGAATTATAGATCTTTCTTTCTCTCTGAGTAATTGAACTTCTGAATTAAATTAGGACGGAGGGAGTATATATACTTATACATACACGCACCCCATTATGATTCCTAATTCTAATTAGACAAGGATGCCTTTAACTACTTGTTGACTAGTTAAGTAAGGAAACATCAATTCTATTCCCTTCTTGTTAGCTGCTCCACGCCAAATGCCAGCCAACCAAGCAAGACCCACACATCCGGCCCACCCAGCACTCTTTGGCCCATGCGCCTGACTTCAAGAGAAAACAAAAATTGGCGAGCTCCGGTGGCTGGTTCCAAAACACGAGCCTACTTGCAGATTTTTGGGCTTTGGCTTTTGGCCTTAGCTTAACTCCTTCTGTCTCATAATTATGAACTCCTCATTGTATAATCCTAGTACCAATTTAAAGGCATTTATCTCAACACAAACCGTTTTTGAAACTCTAGCCCATATGGAGGTAGATAACCCACTTGACACAAACACAATGAGTGAGCCCATTCTTGAAACCAACCAACCGATCGAACCCACTCAACAGACCAGGAGGACAAACCTAATTGGGCTCAGTGACTAAAGTAGAAACCAAGGTAATAACATAAAGAAAGGTCCAAATGATGCAAGCCCAAGTCTAGCCCAAGCTAGTCAAGCTAGATCTTGCTCGATAAAACCCAAACCCTAACCCGTGAAACTAGGTCTTCATCGTCAAAGGCCCCATCCAGTTCTCTCACACCAAACAGCTCTACCCCAACGACAAACCCCGATCTTGGTATAAACCATAATCAATATCCCCCACCTTCTTTCCCCTCCCCTACCCCCAATAGCGGGTTACCACAACTCAACAAGGCAACCGAGGAATTACCCCAACCACGAACACTGGAAATGCTCAGGAAACTGATCCGGTGGTGGTTCCGACAGGAAACCGAGGAAGCACTCCTGGTTCAAACCGCCTAGATGCTAGAGGAGGTAGATCTGCAAATAGACAGAGTCCTTACTCGCGAAGCCGAAGCCCTAGGCCACAAACTGCTGCTAGCCCCAACGTGGAGACCGGAACACTCCATGCTACGGGTGAGGGACATCCTCAAGGATAGTCCATCGTTCCCTAATTCTGCTTTGTTTTTTTATGACGACTTTCAATATCTTGAGTTGGAACTGTCGAGGAGCTGGTAATGAGAGCTTCAAAATGGAATTTTGCTGATTGATAAATCAACATAAACCTGATATGTTTGTTCTTCTCGAAACAAAAATCACTTATGCTCAAATGGGAAACTTCTTTGTTAACCTAGGCTTTACAGGCACTGCTATAAACGACCCTGTGGGTAGATCTGGAGGGATTTAGGGTGCCAGGGACCCTACCTTACTTGGACCAATGGAAGGGAAGGGATCAACAGAACCATGAAAAGGCTGGACAGGGCCCTTGCTAGTGCTGACTGGCGTATCAAGTATGCTGAGGCTGTTGTTAGAAATCTCCCGAGAACCACTTCTAACCACGCTCCCATCATGGTTGCCATTGCAGGTATTCCTAGTAACCCCTCTATCAAACCCTTTCGTGTTGAGTCGGTGTGGTACACCCACAAAGACTTTAAAGCCCTTGTTAGTTTTATTTGGAACCTCACGTGCAGTTTCCTTGACGCCTCTTGTAGGTTCAGGGAGGCAGCCACTCGGTGCAACAGAAATATCTTTGGTAATATCTTCCATAGAAAGAAAAGACTCCTTGCCCGTTTAGATGGTCTTCAAAAGGTTATGTCTAACTATCCCTCATCTAACCTTTTGAGACTTGAAAAACTTCTCAGAGAGGAGTACATAACTACCATCCACCAAGAGGAACAATTGTGGTTCCAAAAATCTAGATCCAGATGGCTCTCCCAGGGTGATAGAAATACCAAATTCTTCCATGTTAGTACCCTTGTGAGAAGAAGAAGAAACAAAATTAGCTGCCTTAAAATTGATGATACCTGGTGTTGGGATGATAATGTTCTTAGAGATCACGTGCAGAGACACTTTGTTAACCTTCTATCCAAGGATTTGGTTCCCGTTACCATGGATAAAAGGTGGCAAAGCACCTCTCAAATAAACAATGAACAAAAAGAGAATCTGGATAAGCCTATCACTGATTTGGAAATTCATAATGCTGTTTTTCAACTGAACCCTTCCAAAGCTCCGGGCCCGGATGGCCTTCAAGCGGGATTTTTTCAAAAGTTTTGGAATTACTCTGGTCCCCATCTCTGTAAAACTTATCAAAACCTGTTTTCAAAACAGACATGTCCCCCTTGAAGTTAACCAGGTTCTTATTGCCCTTATCCCCAAATGCAACCCCCCGGTTAAAGTGACACCCATAAGTTTGTGTAATGTCAGCTACAAGACCCTCACTAAAATTTTGGTCAATAGAATTAGACCCCTTTTGGACCAAATTGTTGGGCCCTTTCAGTCTAGTTTCCTCCCTGGTAGGAAGACTTCGGATAATGTCATCATCACCCAAGAGATCATGCATCACCTTAAAAATAGCAAAAGCAAATCTGGGGGCATGATTGTGAAAATTGATTTGGAGAAAGCCTATGATAGAATTAGTTGGGATTTCCTTCAAGAAACTCTCATTGCTTTTAACTTTCCTACTTCTTGGGTTGAGACCATTCTCAATATTTTTAGTGACACCAAAACTGCTATCCTCTGGAATGGTTCTCAGCTTTCCCATTTTACCCCTACTAGAGGATTGAGGCAGGGAGATCCCCTTTCCCCCTACCTTTTTGTGCTCTGTATGGAGAGATTATCCCAAATGATTCTGAATAGTGTGCATAAAGGAGATTGGAAAGGTTTGAAAGCCTCCAAAAGGGGCCCCCCAATTTCACACTTAATTTATGCAGATGATCTTATGTTATTCTCTAGAGCTGGTGAACCTGAGAGTGCCAACATCCTTTAACATTCTAAACAACTTCTCTGAACAATCTGGTCAAAAGATTAATTTCTCCAAGTCCAAAGTCTTCTTTTCCAAGCAAGTTCCCCATTCCATAGCTAATAACATTAGCAGGCATATGGGAATTCCTAGCTCTAGCAATCTTGGCACCTACCTTGGGATTCCGCTAATTCATGGTAAATTCTCTAAAAATCACTGCAACCATATTGTCGATAAGATCCAAGCTAGACTCACTGGATGGAAAGCTAAAAATCTCTCTATGGCTAGGAGGTTGACCCTGATAAAGGTTGTTAACTCTGCTATACCTGCTCATGTGATGCAAGTTTGCGCTCTCCCTGCTAGCACTTGCCACAAACTTGATAAGATTAACAGGGACTTTCTTTGGGGGGACTCCCAAGATCACAAAAATATCCACCTTATCAAGTGGAAAAATGTTTGCTTTAGCAAACAGTTAGGGGGGCTTGGCATTCGGCAAGCCAAGATCCAAAATAATGCCCTCCTTACTAAGCTCGGTTGGGAGATCGCTTCTAACTCTACCCAACTTTGGTCTAAAGTCTTATCCGATAAGTATTGTCATGGCCTCAAACCTTTAGAGTGGACCAAGAAACCTACTTCTTCTTTCATTTGGAAGAGCATTCATAGAAACAAATATGTCATTGTCAAGAACACCAAATGGAAAGTTGGAGATGGGGTCCAAAATTAACATCTGGAATGATTGGTGGTGTTCCAAAGCTTGCATTCCCAAACCTGTCACAGATTCTCCTCTTCCGGTTCTTGTTAAAGACCTGATTGACAACAATGTTTGGAACCTCAGCACCCTGCAAAATCTTGTTTCGGAGGAGGTCTTCAAAGACATCCAAAATATTTATCTCTCGAAACACTCCTCAAGTGTTGATACTCCTTGTTGGGCTCCTAACACAAATGGTAAATTCTCTGTCAAAAGTGCCTATAATTTCCTCAACGAGGAAAATTCCCCTGTTTTGAACAAAGACTTTAGATGGCTCTGGAAAATCAAGATTCCTCATAAAATTCTTTCATATGGAAAATCCTCCTTGATAGACTGCCTTCCAACCAATTGCGCCATAAAAGACACATGTGCCCCTCTGATATTTGTGACAGATGCCACAACGACGTGGAATCCACTGAACATATTATCAGAAAGTGTGAAAAAGCTAGAATCATTTGGAACTTGTTCCTAAATGATAATATCTGGAACCTCAATGATGATCTTCATTTTCTGGACTGGATGAAGTCCAACCTGAAAAATAAAAAACTTTACACAGAAATTCCTTGGTACATCATGTTCAGCTCCATCTCTTGGTTCATTTGGAAAGACAGGAACAAAGAAGTCATTGAGAACAAGACATCCTCGATCTATGGTATTCAATGTCAAATAGCACAATTTGCAAGGGAAGTTCACTACGCTCATACTCTTACAACTGCCCCAATTATCAGAGAACCCAGATTAATTTCCTGGCTCCCACCCCCTGCAGGTACACTCAAGCTCAATACGGACGGGAGTGTCAAGAATGGAAGACAGAGGCATGGATATGGAGGCATTATCAGATCAGAAAGAGGATCGTGGACAGGCAGCTACTACGGCAGACTCAATCCTTGCAGCATACTGGAAGCGGAGCTACAAGCCATACTGGTCGATCTGGAACTTTTGAAAGGAATGGGTCTTGCTAATGTTGTGATCGAAATGGACTCTCTATCGGCAGTTAAGCTTGTCGAGGGCCCAAAAGACGAAAGTCACCCCCATTCGGCAGTCATGGGTGATATCCAGGCACTGCTGAGAGCAGCTAGATGTTTCATACATCACACACTCAGGGAAGGGAATTTTTGTGCAGATTATCTTGCAAATGTTGGAGCGGACCAGGATCTTCCATTCGTGCGCATGAATGAGCCTAATGACGAACTCAAAGAACTCATGGTGGCTGACCACTTGCGTGTCACCACCCCTAGAATCTAGTTTTCTTGTTTAGCTTCTGTTATGTACCAAAAAAAAAAGGGTTGTTGAGGTTTGGCCTAACTCAATAATGAATCGTTGTATAAATACTCAAACCTAGTATCAATAATTTATTTTTAGAATTTTTAGATCGAATATACTCCCTCCGTCCCACCTCACTTGACACCCAACAGGTGGGCACAATAACTAAGAAAAAAAAATAAAATAAAGAAAATGTGTGGTAGAAAATGAAGAGAGAGAATGAGTGGGGTAAATAGTATTGTTGGTTGAATAAATTGAGTGGTGGAAAATAAAAAGAGAGAATGAGTGGTGGGGTAGAGTAAATATAAAATTATAAAAAGTAGGCTATTTTGGGAAGTGTCAAGTGAGCTGGGACATACCAAAATGGAAATAAGTGTCAAGTGAGCTGGGACGGAGTATATTTTTGTAGGTTTTTTGGATACTAAATTTTTTTAGAGGGTTTTTTTTTGGTATTTTTCCCTTGTTTTTTTTTTTTTTTTTTTTTTTTAACATTATTTTTGTTCTTTTTCGGAGTTAGATTGTTATCATGTCCAGTTGGATTAATACAATTGAAAAATAAAATTAATTACAACAGGACGAAGCAACATTAAAATTCAAATTTTAGTGTTGCAAGTTGGAAAGATGAAATTCAATAGATGATTTTTCTTAATTAGAAAAAACAAAAAAATAAAGGCAAAGAACATTTATTTTGAGAAAAAAACTTATACAGTATTTTTTTCATTTTTCCGTAAGGACCATACAGAAAACGAGATTACTAACACAAACTTTAATGAATGGGAATGAGACTCAAATCTGGCCTCTTAAGGAAACATTTTAGATTTTGTCATGATTTAAGCTCCTTTGAACTTTGCTTCAAGATGAGCATTATATCTGACAACTCGTACTTTCTTGTATCCGCCACACCTAAAATGGAAAACAAAAAAGATAGGTAGAGAATGTAGCATCCAGGATAACAGATCAAAAATATCAATCTTAACATAAAAGTCAAAGCTGCATATGATATTCGGATGCATGTGTCATCCCAAAATACATCCCCAGAAACAACTATCACCCGGTAATTAGGGTGTAAACGAGCCGAGCCGAGTCGAGTCGAGCTTTAGGGTGTCAATCTCGAGCTCGAGCTCACTTGTTTGTTCGAGCTTGCGAGCTGCTCACGAACAAATCGAGTCGATATCGAACTCGACTTTTAACGAGCCGAGTTCGAGTTTAGGTTTTTTTTTTTAAAGAAAAATATGTTCTTAACGAGCTTATCGAGCCGAGTTCGAAAACAAAAATTAAAGTTTAATGAGCTTATCGAGCTGAACTCGAGATTTTAATGAGCTAAACGAGTCGAACACGGTCGGCTCAATAACAAAACGAGCTTGACAATCGGTATGTGCGTGTTTATGACATATTGACGCTTCATCTGTTGGGAATATGCCCTTGAATCGATGACTATTAGTTATGAATATATCCGCGACAAGCAGGGGCGGATTTACTACTGTGCCTGCCTGCCATTGCCTGGGCAATGGAAGACGGCAATAGAAATCAACAAAACCCTAAGCCCATAGATCCATTCATGATGATTAAATTAATAGCAAGATGAATTTAGAATACTAACCATGTTGTGCATTTAAATTTTCCGGATCTTCAAATCTTCAAGTCTTCAAGCTTTATGATTTGATCTCCTCGTTCTTCGCGTTCTTCGAATCAGAATCACAGGAACACGAACTCGAGATGCTAAAGGAAGAACCCTCTATGTTTATCCACACGCGAACGAATATCTAGAACCATTCTAGATCTGGATTGCTAGACCCATTAGAAAACACGTTTTTCTATTCTTCAAAGGCTATATGAATTTTGGTATTCTTGAGCTTTTGATTCTCAATATTGGCCCAAGAATATGTTTCTCAAACATATGTATTACCCATGAATAATGGCTGGTGAAAGAGGATTATTTATACTAAAAAATTCTTAACCCTTAAGAACCCTTGAGACCTAATCCCGTCACCCTAATTATTCTGCTGTAAATCTGGCCCAGATACTCTGGCACGGTCGTGCTCACAAATCGGCACGGCCGTGCTCGCCAGAAAATCAGCCTTTTGCTTTTTCTTTATTCGTTCTTTTGTGTGTAACCCTATATGATTATATTAAGTTGGTAATGAGTCAAACTAAGGTCAAACTCATAAATCATGAGCGGACTCTAGAAAGCCATCATAATTACCCAATTAATATAACTTAACGAAGTTCGTTATCCTCATAGAACATATCACAATCCTTTTGTCACGCGATATCATATTGAACATAAGTCATGGTCAGCGTCAACTTATCTCGTTCAATGCTTTCTCGATCCCGAGTAGATTGATTATGAGCAAATGATATTGATCACATCAATTCATTTGAGTGTGGCCACACATTTCATCAATCTCACTCTACGAGTGGCCTAAGCAGATATCTCTCCTGAGGGAGGGACAAATTTCATATTGACTTATCATTCTTCCCTACAAGAATCCGATTATGCCAATCATAGCCTTTATGATTACCTGGTTAAGGGTAGCGGTTGACTATGTCAAACATAATGTTCATCATGTGGAAGACCATGATAATCTCAGGTCTAAGGATATCAAATGATATAACTATATGAGATTTAATTATGACATTTGACCATGACATAAATCTCATAGGTGAGTCATGGCCAGTACTTGTTCACCAACAAGTACCCATAAGTTTAATTTGTATCATCATCACATGATCATCACATGATCATCAATTAAACTTATACTAGTTCTTCATAAGTAATAGGGACGGGGATTATTATAATAAACATGTAAACATACAATAATCCAAGGTTGTTATCTCCATAACAAATGAGAACATGATGTAACGTAAGGCCTTTCTCAAGGGCCTAGGGCATAATCTCAAACAATCTTCCACTTGCACTAGGCCCAATCAATGCGTATCCAATACCATTGAGCTTAGCTTATGACCGTCACAACAGCATGTGGAATAATATATGTATGTAGATTGTCCTTGTTGTCATCATAAGGTATTTTGCATATTTTGACATCTCCCATGTCAACGATTTCTCGTAGAGATGGAAACGTCTGAGTATGTGTTTGGATCATAGATGAGTCTTTGTCACCTTAACTTGTGGAATAACCAATATTTCACAATAAAGGTCCATAGGATTAGTATTACTAGAAACTATTTCTAGTTTTACTAATAACATCTATATTCAAACAACTCCCCTAGTTACAACTCATGCAACTAAACACTCAATTTTATTCGTAGAATATTTTATAATGTATTTGCTTGGAACTATTCCAACTAATAGCACTTACTTTAAACATATGTTTATACATTGATTTAAATTACCCTTGTCGATGTGAAAGCATGCATCTATGTAACCATTTACTAGATCATCTCCCATGTCAACAATCATCAAGAATGCATCCTTAGTTCTTCTCAAGTACATAAGGACATTCTTGATCATTATCTAGTGATTTTCACTAGGATATGATTGCTTTGTTCTCATCATACTCCAAGTATATGAGTTATCCCGCTTAAGTACATAATATGACATACATGATAGATCCAATTGCCAAACCATATGAAATCCCAATCATGTATTCTTGCTCATTAGTCTTCCACTAAGACTAAGTCTTTCCAAGAACATTGTCATTAGACAACTTTTCAAGTTCTTCTCCAAGAGTCTCGCATACTGAACAATTCAGTACTTTGTCTCTACAAGTACTTTGACACAAAACAATCAAATTCCTAGATTTATATAAATAGATATTAATTCCAAGGATGTAAGCGGCTTTTTCATAAGTCTTTCATTAAGAAATTCTTTCAAAATGAACTGTATGTCAACCACATATATAAGACTAGGAATTAGACTATGCTCCCACTAATTTTCTAGCAAACACAAGTCTCATTATTGATGAAGTTCAAACGATTTGAACGCTTCATCAAAATGATTGTTTCAACTCCAAGAAGCTTGCTTCAATCCATCCCATGGATTTCCGCAACTTACATACTTTATTAGAATTTGTATACTATCGAAACCTTTAGGTTGTATCCAATACATCCTTAAATGAGTTCCCGTTAAGAACCGCTGTTTTGATATCCATTTTTCAAATTTCATATTCCAAACATGAATATATGACAATGAGAATTCTAATAACTTAAATCATGACTACAAGTGAGAAAGTTTCATCATATTCGAAATATGACTCAACCTTTTTCACATTTTGTCTTGCTTAATTAGTATGTACCTTGCTACCCATGTAAGTTTTCTCCAAGAAAACTTAATTCCATCATTTGGTTTTTACACCTTAGGTTAGAATGATCAAGTTCCAAACTTGTTTATTATACATGGATTGCCTTTTAGATTCTATGACTCCAAGTCATTAATCTAAATATGGAGCGGACATTGCATTTTGATAGGTGGTAAATATGTCATTCTTAATGAACTTTACCTCAATACTTTCTATTACGAGAAATCCAATATTTCTTGTTATAGATTGTATCCTATCATGTATGCAAGTAACTTGTGTAACTTGAACAAATTTTCACAACTCCTTGTTAAAGTTTGTTCAACTTCCATCTAAGGTTCTATGTTATTTTCTAAGTCTCGAACCATTCGAGATATATTTTACTCCCACTGGTTCTTTTAGAGACAAACAATTTATCTAGAAAATTACCGTCACCAACAAATAATTTGTTTCTTAGAAGTAAAATAATATCCTCAAGTTTTTTTAGGATATCCCATGAAAATATATTTATTAGATTTAAGTTTGACCTTGTTCCAAACAAGTTTTTTCACAAAAGTCTCACCATCTTAAATCTTCATGAAAGACAAACCAAGTTTTCTTTCTTCCCATATCCTATATGGTATATTTGAACCTATTTTGATGAAACTCAAATTAGTGTAATTATAGCGGTTTCCAATGTATAACCCCATAGTAAATAATGAAAGTTCAATTTGACTTTATCGTCTACCGAACCATATCCAATAGGGTTGGTTTTACCTTTTGAGGCTTTTATTTTTTAGATGGTTTTACCTTTTGAGGAGTTGGTTTATTTTTTGGATTTCGAGGTCCGGCTCCATATCCGGCAATGAGTCGGGTGGTTGTCCCCCTCTTGTACTTATATTTTATAATTAATAAAATCTTCCCATGTGCCGCCCTGGTTTCTAAAAAAAAAAAAAAAAAAAAAAAAAAAAAAAACCATATCCAATAGGGTTCTACACTTCCACTTAGACACATCATTCAAAATGGTGTTCTTGGTGGAGTTAATTGTGAAACAATTTCATAATTTTAAAGATAATTGTTAAATACTTGGTTCAATTATTCATCATCATGATCGAATCGGAATCTTTGAATAGTTTTGCCAAGTAGTACCAAAATCTTCTTTTAGCATTGCCACTTAATAAACCATATACATCAACATGTATTAGGTCTAATAAGTTACTAGCCCTTTTACTACTCCTAGTAAAAGATGTCTTGGTCCAAGTAAATAAGATTTGCATATATCATATGATTCAAAATCGTATGACTTTAAAACTCCGTCCCATGGAATTTTAGATATGCGTCTCTCATTTATTTGATCAAAACAATAATGCCTTGAGAATTTAATTATTTATGTTATAGCCTTATTTATTATTTTGTTCTTCAAGATTTAAGATATTTAGATTTATTTATATGATTTAACAATACGATAAAGTAAATCATAATAAATAAAACACTTTTCTTATTCTCAATAAGAAATAAATATCATTCATTATCTTAAAAGGTAAACAAAATAATATCTTCTACTTAATGAGTAAAGTCACTTCATAAGTGTTCTACGAACAATGTTGCAATTCTTTCATCATTACCATTTGTAGATTAACTTTACCATTCATAGATTAACTTTACCATTCATAAGTAGTCTTTCTATTTACTAATTGTTGCACATTTACACAAATGTGGGATCTACATCCGGTATCTAATACCCAATAATTAAAAGTAGAAGATTAATCTTATAACATAAATATCCGAAGTGGTATGCTCACTACCATTCACTTTCGTTGATCATCCAGAATTTTGATTGCAATTTTAAATGTTCAATCCAATTTCCATATTACAAATTTGCATTATTTAGAGTTATAACTTTAGCCACAATTATTTCCTTTAGGCTTGACAACGTTTGTCTTACCTTTATCTTTTAATCCTCTTTCCTTTTAGAAATTCATTAAGTAAAAAAAAAAATCAAATTTTTGACTTAGATAATCATCTTTCCGCATGATAGTTCAGATATCGAGAGCACAAACTGTACGGTCGAAACTAAACCAAAAGGCATCCACATTTCCATATGGATCTTTAGTCTGTTTTTAAATTCCATGTCTCATTAATTTAACTGATTTCAGCAACCAAGAACAATTCAGGATTCTGATTTCAGTTTTCTGAATTCTGAATTGACATCACTTTTCAGGAAACACGGTTTCGAAAACCAGCCATCTGAAACTAGATTCAATCCCAGATTAATTTTGAAACTGACATTTAATTTCAGGAAACACGGATTCTAAAACCAGCCATCTGACAATTAAATTCAACTCAAAATATTTATCATAAAAGCGGTAGATTTTAAATTTCCAAAATTTACCTTAAAATTGCTTTCCTTGATTCAATTAGGATTTGGTGTTCATGGTGATCCAATCATCATGATCATCAAAACCAAGAATAAACAATTTATTCATAAATCTAAGATCATCAACAAGTTAATCAAATTAAATTTTGATGATCCTACGGAACATATTAATCAAATTAATATTGCAATTTAGGTTACTTAGGATTATTAATAATGTATAATTTCCGTTCTTCCTTTAGAACAATTCTTAAGCTCATGATCCAATCAAAGAAATTAATTTCATTCTCTTTTAACTTTGTCCTTTTAAGAACAGATCGCAGTAACAAACATAATTAAAGTTCAAGACAATATTCTACACAAATATGCAAATAAATATACACCTATATTTCATACAAATCATTTAAGAGATAGATTATTTGTATTTCATAAATACTCACACTAAATTATATAACCTTCATATACAACAATTGTATAATATAATTTATGTGAGCTAAAATCCGTATTTCATTTGAATTTTCCCACCGCGATGGCAAGCTGCACAAAATTCAAACTATTTAGGTAGATAACTCCTTATCAATCACATCATATGTGACTCTTAGATTCTTTATGAGATTGTTAGACATCTTATGTAAAACATGTTTTAATCTCATCTTGTGCCTTAGGCCCAAAACTCTTTTGATAGCCTAATTAAGTCAAACCACGTTAAACGTATAGAAAACTCTCATTCACTCATCTTGCTCATACACTGATAGAACCAATGCACCTCGCGATGGTTAGAGCCCGCACAAAACTACCCGGTGTACTCACAAGTGTTTTAATAGTGGATTGACACATGACTTATATTTTTCAAGAAGGTTCATTTCATATAGCATATAACACGTTTATGAGCACATAACATGTAAAGCATCAAGATTAGTCATTAAATTAATCTCCATTAATTTAAGCATGATATTTATGTGTCATTAATTCTCTATAATTATGAGGATGAGACTCTTTTGTACTTTGGTTATTATCTCCAAATCAAGAAAACAAGAAGTGCGGCCGAAACTAAGCCATAGGCATCCACAATTACGCACTAATTCAAGAAATCAAGAAAGTAGTCCATGTGGCCGAAACTAAGCAATAGATGGTCTCGATGAACGTAGGTCAATTGCATTCACAATTCCACATGGATCTACAAACTTGAATCAAGAACTTTGTTTCTTAATTTTAGCAATTATGAACTCTTCATAATTATAACTTCGTTTTATCTTTGAATCTTTGATTCCAATCAAGTTTGGGAAACACAGTCTCGAGAACGTAGGCTAGCCGTCCAAACCTTGATCCAATCTCAGAATTCACAAGAATAAAACAAATAGGAGTTTCAAACCACAAGATCCACCCCACGATCCTAAGACCCGCCCACACCAGACCACAGGGTCCGACCGGGTCAGTACTTAGGTCCGGTCGGACCTCCTACGAAAAATAAAAAAAAAATTAAAAAATTTGTCTCAAAATTGTTTTTCCTTGATTCAATTAGGATTTGATGTTCTTGATGATCAAATCATCATGATCATTAAAACCTTGAATAAACCATTTATTCTTGAATCTCTAGATTATCAAAACTTTGATCCAATCAAAAATTGATAACCCAACAATTTTAAATCCACCATAATTTTTATTGCGGTTGAATAGTGCGATTAAAGTTAAAAAAAAAAAATAAACCATATAAAACGCATAGACCACATAAGCACCATGAATCTAAATTCAAATAGCATATTAACACATATAATTCAATTATATTATCAACATGATATTATTAAAATAATCATACATGAACGGGGCTCTGATACCACTGTTGGGTTTTGAAGGTCATTCCGCAGCGGAAGATGGCAATAGAAATCAACAAAACCCTAAACCCATAGATCCATTCATGATGATTAAATTAATAGAAAGATGAATTTAGAATACTAACCATGTTGTGCATTTAAATTTTCTGAATCTTCAAATCTTCAAGTCTTCAAGCTTTATGATTTGATCTTCTCGTTCTTCGCGTTCTTCGGATCAGGATCACAGGAACACGAACTCGAGATGCTAAAGGAAGAACCCTCTATGTTTATCCACACACGAACGAATATCTAGAACCATTCTAGATCTGGATTGCTAGACCCATTTGAAAATACGTTTTCCTAATCTTCAAAGGCTATATGAATTTTGGTGTCCTTGAGCTTTTGATTCTCAATCTTGGCTCAAGAATATGTTTCTCAAACATATGTATTACCCATGAATAATGGCTGGTGAAAGAGGATTATTTATACTAAAAAATCCTTAACCCTTAAAGACCTTTGAGACTTAATCTCGTCACCCTAATTATTCTGTTGTAAATCTGCCCCAGATACTCTGGCACGGTCGTGCTCACAAACTGGCACGGTCGTGCCAAAGGGGGCAAATGTTCATAACATTCTGGCACGGTCGTGCTCACAAATCGGCACGGCCGTGCTCGCCAGAAAATCAGCCTTTTGCCTTTTCTTTATTCGTTCTTTTGTGTGTGACCCCATAGGATTATATTAAGTTGGTAATGAGTCCAACCAAGGTCAACTCATAAATCATGAGCAGACTCTAGTAAGCCATTATGATTACCCAATTAATATAACTTAACGAATTTCGTTATCCTCATAGAACATATCACAATCCTTTTGTCACGCGATATCATATTGAACATAAGTCATGGTCAACGTTAACTTATCTCGTTCAATGCTTTCTCGATCTAGAGTAGATTGATTATGAGAAAATGATATTGATCACATCAATTCATTTGAGCGTGGCCACGCATTTCATCAATCTCACTCTACGAGTGGCCTAAGCAGATATCTCTCCTGAGGGAGGGACAAATTTCATATTGACTTATCATTCTTCTCTACAAGAATCCGATTATGTCAACCATAGCCTTTATGATTACCTAGTTAAGGGTAGCGGTTGACTATGTCAAACATAATGTTCATCATGTGGAAGACCATGATAGTCTAAGGTCTAAGGATATCAAATGATATAACTATATGATATTTAATTATGACATTTAACCATGACATAAATCTCATAGGTGGGTCATGTCCAGTACTTGTTCACCAACAAGTACCCATAAGTTTAATTTGTATCATATACACATGATCATCAATTAAACTTATACTAGTTCTTCATAAGTACTAGGGACGGTGATTATTATAATAAATATGTAAACATATAATAATCCAAGGTTGTTATCTTCATAACAAATGAGAACATGATGTAATGTAAGGCCGGACCTAGGGTATAATCTCCAACAGTTTTGAGAGTTTAATATTAATAAAAAAAAGAACAAATTACGCATAAAGGAAAAAAAAACTCAATTCTTGCCTCTCTCGCTCTCGCCTCTCTTCGATCTCTCGCCCAATCGCTACCGCCGCCCACAGTCACTGCTCCCTCACCGCCGCCCATAACCAACGCCACCATCACCGGAATGGACGGAAGTAATCCCTCTCCGCAGCCCTCTCAAGAAAACAAGAAGAGATTGTCCAATCAAAAGTAAACCCTAAAATCTAAAATTGATTTCACTTCTTTCCTAATTTTGTTCTTCTTTTAGTCCTAAAATCTTTATTGTTAATCTTCTCATTTGATAACATTGGTAATAGGTTGTTGGATCGGTTCATTACGGTGACTCTGAGAAATAAAGCAAGCCCTAGTGTTCCAATTGCTCAAGAGGAGCCGGAGGTAGGTCTTCAAGAAACACAAGGACGTACCACACCTACTAATGCTTCAATTAAATCCCAACCTACAATACGATTAAGAGGCAGAGATGTGACCCTATAAAGATTGGTTGGAATATAGTAAATCGAAAGATGCCTTGGTTTGTTTGTCATGCTATTTGTTTAAAGATGTGAGTAAGTATGGTGGTGAATCTTTTGTTGGTAAAGAGGATGATTTTAGGAGTTGGTCTATAATGAAGAACGGATTTGACTTGTATGCTAATAGTGATTTTCATCAAGCAAGTAAAGCAAAATGTACAATTCTCATGAACTCTAAGCAAAACATTAGAACAAGTATGAATAGACAAAATGAACAAATAGATAATGATTATGTAATGAACTTGAAGACATCACTTAGAGTTACTAGATTACTTTTGAGGGGTGGGCAAGCTTTTCAGAGACATAACGAGGCAAAAGATTATTCTTATCAAGCTCATTTTCTTTAATATTTAAATATGTTAAGAGAGGTTCATGGTCAACATGGGAGTCGTAAGATGACCTCCCATACCATTCAAAAATAACTTGCAAAGGCATGTGCCTTTTTAACCACTTCAAAAATTTGTAGAGAGATTGGGGATGAAGTATTCACTATTTTAGCTGATGAATCTAGTGATTGTTCTATGAAAGAACAAATGGGGCATGTTGTGCGTTATGTTGATTCCAAAGGCGGTGTTGTGGAAATGGGGGTAGAACATGTGAAAGAAACAAATGCCATATCACTTAAAAATGCAATTGAAGACCTTTTGACTAAGAATAAGTTGAGTATGTCTAAGATTAGAGGCCAAGATTATGATGGATCAAGCAATATGAGTGGTCGTGAAAATGGATTTAGAACTTTAATTCAAAAGGAGAATCCTTCTGCATTTTATGTTCACTGTTTTGCTCATCAACTTCAATTGGCACTAGTTGCGCATGTCAAGCATAATATTGATGTGGGTGATTTTTTCGGATTGGTTAATGAAGTTGTGAATATTATTGGTTGTTCTAACAAAAGACAAGAGTTGCTTCGAGACAAACAATTTTCCCATTTAGCCGAAATAATTTAGGAGGGTTTGGTAGAAACCGGTAGAGGTTTAAATCAACAATCATCTCTTACGAGGCTGGGTGATACTCGTTGGGGGTCCCATTTCAAGACTCTTACGAGTATAATGAGTTTGTATGGTCCGGTGATTAAAGTCCTTGAAACAATTGTTGAAGATGCTTCTTGTGACGTTCGTGGTCAAGTAAGCACTTCTATAAATGGGATACATGATTTTCGTTTTATTTTCATGTTGTATTTGATGGTTGATGTTCTACGGGTTACTCATGATTTGAATTTGGCTTTACAAAGACGTGAGCAAGATCTCTTGAATGCTTTAAATCTTGTAACAATTGCCAAACGGCGACTTCAACAAAAGAGGGATAGTGGATGGGAAGTCCTCTTGAATAGTGTTGTTGAAATTTGTAAGAGACATGAAATTGATGTGCCGGACATGGATGGACCCAATTACTTGTTGAAGAAATCCCGTCATCAAAGTTCATTTGTTACTAATCTACATCATTACAAGAATGATTGTTTTTTTTTTTTTTTTTGGATATGCAATTGAAAGAACTTGATGAAAGATTTAATGTGGAAAGCACTGAACTATTACAATGTGTAGCATGCTTGAGTCCTTCTTCGTTGTTTGCTTCTTTTGATGAAGACAAATTTATGAGGATGACACAATTGTATCCTAATGATTTTTTGGAGGAATGTGAATCATCTATCCGCAATCAATTGGCTAATTATATTAGGGATATGCGCTTAGACTCTCGTTTTTTAGATTTGAAAGGGATTGTTGATCTTTCAACGACACTTGTGGCAACCAAAAAGAATGAGACTTATAGTGTGGTTTATAAGCTTGTGAAGCTTGCTTTGCTTTTACCGGTAGCAACCGCAAGTGTTGAGCGGGTCTTTTCAGCTATGAATCATGTAAAGAGCGATTTGAGGTCTAAGATAGGGGATGAATGGTTAAATGACCGATTGGTAACTTTTGTAGAAAGAGATGTATTCATGATTATTAGTGAGGATGAGATTTTAACTTATTTTCAAAAGATGAATCCTAGGTAACATCAATTGTAAATTGCATTTGTTTAATATAATGTTGACATATTGAAGCATATTATATTTGTAATTGTAAACGTATTGAATTTTAGTTTCACGTCCTTTTTGTTTTGGAAAGTATAAGCAACACCAAACTTTTTGGTGTAGATCCGCCACTGGCGACAAGTTGAATAATTCTTGGTACTTGAATGGGCAAAGGGAAATTATTTTGGTACAAGGTTAAGGTTTATTGGTTTAATTTGGTTTCTTATTGGTACAAGGAATCGTTCAAAAAAATAGGAAAGTCGTTTCCTAATAAGAATAAAATTACTTTGTACACAAGAAACAAAATTCCAATTACTTTGTACACAAGGAATATGATATCATCTCCTTTAAAGGTTTATGTATTTATAACTGTAAATACTAACCTCTCCTCTAGCATATTTTTTCGGTCATCTTTGAAAGATAGAAGTAGAGATCTAAGATCTAGATATAGGTTCACAAAATTATTATACTCAATAATTCGTGCAACTAGATTAGTGAAGATTGTCTATTGTAATTGCAATTAAAAGTAATATATTCTCCCTCTACCCGTAGACGTAGCCAAGTTGGTGAACCACATAAAATTCTTTTGTTCGTGTTTGATTATTTCGTCTGCCATCATTCTTAATAATTGCTCTAACAATTGGCATCAGAGTTGATTGGTTGAGAGGTCTTGGGAATTCCGCTGCAAAGAAGAAGATGCGTAAAAGATTTGAATAATCGATCGACAAGTTTAATTGGAGGAATAGTATTTTATTCTTTGGCAGATCAAGATGAAGGCCTGTAGTTCGCGTGCACATGCAGCTTGCGTGCAGTGCAGCAAACATGCATTGTACGTGCAGTTTGCATGCATCAATTGTGCAGTGCATGTGCCGCGTTTGTTAAGCAATTTGAGTGTACAGGTTGGACACATCAAGATAGAAGTCGTGTAGAAGAAACAAGGATAATGGCACCTTCATGGCCAAAAGATCTAGTACAGTCAGACAGTCAGTAGGGATAGTTGCGGAAGGCAACAAGGATTATAACAAGAACCAGAATTCTAAAAAATCTTCTGGCAAGAGAGGGCCGAGACCTGATGAAGTTTGTCATTTCTATAAGGAGGGGAGGGAAAGCGAGGAAGTGATGGATTCTCTGTAGGAGAAGGCGCATTTAGAAATGATCATAGATCTTGGTGATGATGTTCTCGTGATGGTTGCCATGGGATATGGAGAAAGTGGTAGTGATTTTGATCTAATACTGGAAGAAAGCTCACGGTGCAGGGATGAATGGCTTCTAAATCTAAGGGTAGAGCAAAGTGGGATGATTGAGGAACATGTGAAGTCGGTTTCTATAAAGAGGAGTAAATGGGAATGATCCTGAGTTACAAGATGACTACCCATGGAAAGAGTTTGGATAGTTTGTCTTGGTGGGTAAGGTTCAATGCCGAATGAACTCGCCAAGCAAGAAAAACTGTTAGTTGCCTGAAAGAGGCAGCGCTCTAGATAGGCGGTCTAGAGGCACTAACAATGCTCGGCATAGCATACCGTCTGTTTGCTTAAGAAAGCAAGGTTGTCTGGTGTGACAAAGGGTGCTTGAGGTAAAGAAAAATATTTCATTTTATTCGCCTTTTAATAAATGGATTTGAAGCTTTCTAAACTAGTTTGAAGCTCATCATTGCATTGGGATTGAGAAGCATTCATGACAAGGTACAATCTGGGGATTTAAGGTGTAGTATGTTCCGAAGGCCTGGAAGTAGACACACAAGTCTAGTCAGCAATTGAGTCACTGAATTCTAGAGGTCTACAGTTCCAATTGTTCAGCGAAACACTTTGTTGATGTTCTAGAAAACCTTTTGAGACATCCATACTGGTTTTTTTTTGCTCTCATCAGCGTTATGGAGAGATCGAAGAAACATAATAAGTAAGAGAACATGTTAATGAAGTTTTGTATCGGTTCGTGCAGACATCCACAGCCGTGCAGTTCACGTGCAATTTCCTTTTGAGCAGATGCTTATGCGGAAGAAATCTAAATAAGTAATCCAGGATTTGGGATAGTTTGAAGAAGAGGTTTGTTTTTTCATTCAAGGGTGCTTGATGAAGTACATTGAAGTCCAAGAGAAGGTCGTTAGTATTCAAATCGAGTGATCTTGGATTTTGGTATTTTAGATGGTGGTCAACGTTGTGGTAGAGGTTCTAGTGATCCAGAAACATTGCATAAGTTGAGCTAAAAATTTGTTTGCTTAAAAAAGTAAATGTAGTTGTTCGGGTTTCAAGCAAAGTTTATGTATTGACAAAGACAAGGTGGAGGCGGAGGTGAAGAGATATGTTCGTAAGCGAAGGAGTCCACTCAAGGTGGAGTTAGAGTCTGTTCGTGTATATGATTATGGTTCGGGGAGATTCAAAGTCAAGGTGGAAATTTTTGGGAATATGTCTTTGAATCAATGACTTTTGGTTAAGGATATTTCCGCGACAAGTCGAATAATTTTTGGAACTTGAATTGGCAAAACGAAATCTTTTTAGTATAAGGATTAAGGTTTATTGGTTTAATTAGATTTCTTTTTGGTACGAGGATTGTTTAAGAAATAGGAAAGCCATTTCCTAATGAGAATAATTACTTTGTACACAAGAAATAAGATTCCAATTACTGTTGGGATTGGAGTCAAAACCAAGGTGAAAGTCAAAACCGCGGAGGAGCGAGGAGGTGAAACCGGGACGGAGCAATAGGGGAAGATCCGGTCGGACTTGGTGTGTGACCCAACCGGACCAATTAAGATCCGGCCGGACTTCAATCAAGACATGGACGGACCAATTTGGTGATGGGACGGACCAATCACAGTTTGGACATGAATCGATTGTTGGAGTTAACCAAGGAATCTAATCAATGTTTCCTGGGGTGCACATATTGAAGCAATAATGAGGAATTAGTTTCTTTATTATAATTATACTCCTTCCGTCTCAAGGAATCCGGGTAAATTAGATTTTATTAGGATTAGGTTTTGTATCTCTATAAATATATTGTGACTACCACCATAATATTTTGTACCAAAAAGGAGAGAGTTAGGATATCAAAAGAGAGCACAAAATAGTGTCTAGGAGGGGGCCTAAGAGAGCCATGGGGGGTGATCCTACAACCCGGCCATGACTATGTTTGTATGTTCTTGAGGAGGAGAGATAATAATGTATAGGTGAGAGATTATTATTGGAGAGTAGCCATGCTAGATCTATGTGAGCGCATGTGCTAAAGTTGTAATCTTTACATATATTATTATAATAATATCCTGGCTAAGTGCCCCCAGATGTAGTCATGTGTTGATGAACTGGGTTATCAAACATCGGTGTTCTTGTTCTTTATTATTATTATTCATGTGTTGAATTATTTTCTCCATGTTGATGACTGCTAGTATGGGCTAGTGGATGCGCCGATCCCCCCAATTCCCCAACAACTGGTATCAAGAGATTTGGTTTGATATCTAGGGGAGATCCAAGGTGAAGAAAAACGACAACAGATTTTCATGCACCGCACGTGCAGAATTCGTGCAATGCACGTGCAGGGTTGGTGGAGCGCACGTGCAGATTTCGTGCAGTGCAGATTCTTCGTGTGGAAGACGTGCAGGGATCTGAGAGCTTCTAGGGTTTATGGTTGAAGCAAGACACGTGCCAAATAGGTCAACGATCGTGCGGAAGATCAGAAAGTCCGAAAAGTTCGTTTGTTTCTTATGAGATCTGCAGAAATTCGAGGTGGAATTTGGAGATGCAGAGATCAAGATGGATCTGGAGGTGTTCAAGGGATCTTGGGGCAGTCAAGGTGGTTGGAGAAAATATGAAAGAATAGGAGGAATGCATCAGGCACTTGCGTAAGCAACCGACGATACAAAAGGTGGGTGGTATAAGCCGGTTTGACCACGTGGGAAAATGAGGACTTCTTGTAAACGATGAATGGGAGATAGGAGGATGTTTTACTCTACCGAAAATATCAAATTTCGTTCCGGGTGGGAGCAAGAGGTGTGAAGACCGGCCTATTGGTGAAAAACGGAGAGACATCAATGAACGACATGTTAGGGGGGAGAGTGACTCAAAAGTTGCAACGCGGTGGGAGTCAAGTGGCCCTAACAGAGAGCGAAAAAATACCACAAGAAGTCAATGCAAGAAGCAAGGTATGTCCGAGTTTCATGGGGAGCATTGCAAGGGGAGTGGATCTAGGAGGGAGAAGGCGAAGTTAGTCTTGCAAAGAAATCAAAGGTAGAAGTTGATTTGGGGATGCAAGAGGAATCTAACACGGAGAGGTTGAAGCGTCGCTTGGTTTCAACTCGCCTGATTACTTGAACGTGAAGGTTCATGGTGGAGGAGCGTGGAAGTTTATCATCATCAAGGAGGAGCTTGGTGTTACAATGGTGGTGTAAAAATATTTGGTGGATCATTCTCTGGTGGGAGTTTGATGGAGTATGTCACAATAATGGTTTATGTCTCCAGGTGAGAGATTGTTGGGATTGGATTCAAAACCAAGGTGAAAGTCAAAACCGCAGAGGAGCGAGGAGGTGAAACCGGGACGGAGCAATAGGTGAAGATCCGGTCGGACTTGGTGTGTGACCCGACCGGACCAATTAAGATACAGCCGGACTTCAAGCAAGACACGGACAGACCAATTTGGTGATGGGATGGACCAATCACAGTTTGGACATGAATTGATTGTTGGAGTTAACCAAGGAATCTAATCAATGTTTCTTGGGGTGCACGTATTGAAGTGATAATGAGGAATTAGTTTCCTTATTATAATTATACTCTTTCCGTCTCAATGACTCTGGGTAAATTAGGTTTTGTATCCCTATAAATATATGGTGACTACCACCATAATATTTTGTGCCCAAAAGGAGAGAGTTAGGATATCAAAAGAGAGAACAAAATAGTGTCTAGGAGGGGGCCGGGGGCCTAGGAGAGCCATGGGGGGCGATCCTACAACCCGGCCATGACTATGTTTGTATGTTCTTGAGGAGGAGAGATAATAATGTATAGGTGAGAGATTATTATTGAAGAGTAGCCATGCTAGATCTATGTGAGCGCATGTGCTAAAGTTGTAATCTTTACATATATTATTATAATAATATCCTGGCTAAGTGCCCCCAGATGTAGTCATGTGTTGATGAACTGGGTTATCAAACATCGGTGTTCTTGTTCTTTCATATTATTATTCATGTGTTGAATTATTTTCTCCATGTTGATGACTGCTAGTATGGGCTAGTGGATGCGGCGATCCCCCAATTCCCCAACAATTACTTTATACAAAAGGAATAGGATTCCTTCTCCTTTTAAGGGTTTAGGTATTTATGATTATAAATACTACCCTCTCCCCTAGCATAGTTTTTGTCGGTCATCCTTGAGAGATACACAAGTAAACATCTAAGATCTGGATTTAAGTTGACGGAGTTATTGGGCTCAATAATTCGTACAACTAGATTAGTTAAGATCGTTATTGTAATAGCCATTAAAAGTAATATATTCTCCCTTCACCTGTGGACATAGCTATGTTGGTGAACCACGTGAAATTATTATGTTTGTATTTGATTATTTAATTAACCTGGTTCTCCATATTGCCAATTTTTTGAGACCAAACCAAACCACTATGCTTGAAAACTAAGTCAGACTGCATTGTTTACTTTAGTTTGGTTTCATTTTGAAAGAAATGTAGCTAGGACTGTTTTCTGGAAACGACCAGTTGTGATCTGAGAATACTATCACAAGTGTCTTAACAACTGGCACGACAACTGTCAACGGCCAGAATCAAGTAAAAACGCAGCGGATTAAATAAACAAGATTTTAAACACTTCAGCACGACTATGCTTGCTGGAAAACTTTCATTAATTAAAAACTTGCAGAATACAAGTTAACAAAACGATTACAATAAAAGAAAATAAAAATACAATATGTTCTTTACTCAAGAACAATTGCAAAATACTAAAAACTAAAACTCTAGATCTAGAACTTATGAATCCAATCCCAAAATCTGCACAAGGAAGAAACGAATAAAGGATGGATTGCTTACAAGAGTTCTTCACGAATCTAGAATAACTAAAAACCAAAACAACTTGAAGATCAAAATTCTTTAAGAACCAAAGACTTCAAGTAACAAAAGGACTCTAGAAAAATTCTTTCTCTCTTTGAATGCTCTAAGAATCTGTAGAGAAATGGCTGACTTCGTCTTTCTTTTATAGCCTCTCCATCCAAGAGTCCTACAAGGAAAGAGTCCTACATTCCATAAAAGATAAACACTAAAACAAGTAAAATATTAATAGGTTAGTAAGATATAAATACCATATATATAAATCCTAATTTAAACCTACCTAAGATAATATACATTTAACTAAAATATTAACAAATTAAATAAAGAAAATATACAACCCATAATTACATAAATCACAAAGATATTTCAAGAGTATTTATACTTTTTCAATCTCCCCCTATTTATGTGATTATGGTAAAAAAACTGCAAGAGCAATGTTAGCACAAGAAAACTCAAACCTTAATCTTCACCCATTGAACTTCATTTCATCTTCATTCATGATATAAGAAACTCGAGCTTGCTCCACCTTAACCGGTCACCACAATCTCTCCCCCTGCATTAGAAACTCCCCCTAAATGGATTATATCTCTCTTGATGACTGCAGGATCGACATTCTCACAAAAAAAATCAAATTGCTAGAGAGAGAATTGTTGCTGATTATGGCTCGAGAAAAGTTCACTTGGTCTAGGAAACATACTCAGTGAAGGTGACCAAACCTTTTGGAGGATCAAATTGGCCAAAGAACATGAATTCAAAAACCAAAATTTTATCCGGATTTTGTGGCTCATTGCAATACCATAGAAAATCATTTCCACTTGAGCCCCAAAGATTGTCTTGTTCAGATTTCCTTTGCATATAAACCCTGGCACACACTCATTAAACATATTGTTAACCAAGAAATGATTTGCCCACAATTTGATGAAAATAATAATCAACAAAATGAAATTTTCACGAGGCCAAAGAAATCCTAATTTTAAGTTATGCCTAACAAGCACACATAGTGGAGATTAATCTCAATTAGGTGTGACATAGTATGGTCAACATATCCAATGGCCCGGTTTTAACACACAGGAATTCAATGAGATGTCCTTCAATCATGTAGCCTCTAGAACACTTCCTTTTGAGGCATTGAATCAGTTACGGGGAGGAGCTTTTCACTCTCACAATACAGTGTCACCATACTTTTTTCCTCAAGTGATGTATTTTTGTACAACGTCGGCATTTAGCCTAAATGAGTAGTGACTTCAAAGAAAGGAGGCAGCTTGTTTTCCCCGTAACCTTAGATTAAGTGCCCACTCCATGGTAAACAACACGAAGGAATTAACAAGATAATTTTTATTATCAGGTTAAGAAGGGTCTCACATTCAAGGGTCAAACACAGAGCCACAGGAAATGTCAATCAAGTGATCACAAGAGATAATCGTGCAAAGCATGAATGCAGTTTTTTTTTTTTTTTTTTTTTTTGTGTTTTCTGTAATATACAATTATACAGAGATGCAGACAATTGTCCGCACACTTGTGCGATCAACTGAACTCATACACACCGAGAGAAAAACATCTCTCGAGAAACAAAGGCCTTATGAAAATGTCATTTAGTCATTTGTTATTTCTATCAAATTGACGACTAATGATTTTTTGTTCAACAATATTTCTAGCAGAGTGTAGCCTAAAATCAAGATACTTAGGAGTAGAACTTTGAACGGGGATTTTTAGAATCTCTATGGTATCTTTAGCATCACAAAACACAAATAAAGTTTTTACTTTAATTCCATTGTCTTTGAGCAATTTGTCCATCCACAAAATTTTAGTGCACCTACTACCAACTGTTACACATTATGATTCAACAGCAGACAGTAGTACAAAAGTTTGTTCCCTATTATCCCATGAACCCAACTCATTTTCAAGATTCAAACAACAAAAATTTGTGCTTTTGGAATCAATGATTATCTCCCCCTTAAGTTCCATAAAAAATACCTCTTAATCAGATTCGTCATTGTCAACAAAACAAGATGAACTTACCTGGCGGTCCACCAAGTTCATGTTTATCAAACTTGCAAGGTCAGTGTGACCTCCTTTTCTCTTGTTTTTTTTCTTTTCATCCACTCCCCCAATGACTTGGGAAGTTAGATTATCTCCCTGTATCCTGTATGGAATATCTTCAGACCTGATCACATCAGTTCCTTCATTCAGGTCAAATGCTTCTTCAGTTTCAGAATCTGAATCTCTTTCAGCTAGTGTCTGACCACTTGTGGTGTCAGTTGTCTGCTCAGCTGGTGTATCATCTGTCTGCACAAGTGCTGGTTCTACAGATTCCTTTAAGTTCTTTGGTTCAGATTCATCATCAACCAGATCATGTTCTCCTGTACACCCTGTAACACAATTCTTAGCAGATTTGACAATAAGATCAGGAGCATTATCAAAAATTGATTCAAGACATGAAATAGTTTCAACCAACTTGAAACAATGATCAGAGGATCTTACTCCTTTCAAAATACATCTATTTGAATCATCGAAGACCTCACACATCTTCTTATCAAACTTGACATGTAGATCATCATCACACAATTGGCTTATGCTTATCAAATTAGCCTTTAACCCATCCACATGCAACACATTGTGCAACCTAGGAAAACCTACTATATTCAGCGTACCTTTGCCCATGATCTTACCTTGGGCACCTCCTCCAAAGTTTACCTTTCCACCTTTGCATGATTCATAATCAATGGGGTACTCAAGAGATCCAGACATGTGCCGTGAGCACCCACTGTCGAAATACCAAAACCCCTCAAAACTGCCTTTTGTGGAGGTAAACACCGCTTGACACTTAATGTCGTCTTTCCTTACCCAAGTAGTTTTTGTAACAGACTTCTGTTGTCTGTTCAGTTGAGTTTCAGGTTGAGTACTCAACTGTCTGCTCAAGTGGCCATCAGTCTTCAAAAGTTCAAGTTCATGTTTCAACTTATAACAAAATGGTCGAATGTGACCAGGAACAAAACAATGATGACAAACATATCTCCTCTTCCTATGTTTTCTGGATTTAACAGGAGATTTGTTTTCAACTTTAGAAGAACACTCCCCCTCTTTGGCAAAAATAGGAGCACCATAGCTTAAACCTTTCTTTTCAGGTTTTTCAATTTTAAAAATCCATCAAGCTTGGGTTTATCAGAATTTAACCCACACAAAGTGTCATTGGTTTTAGTAAACTCAGTTTTGACATTTTCAAGCTCGATGTCTTTTTTTGTAAGTAAAACTTCCAAATGGGCTATGGACTCTTTTTGAGACTCACTCTCATTTGACAACCTCTCAACCTCAGATTTTAAAGTCACATTTTCAGCTTTAAGGGTAATGACATCAGAGGAAAACTTCTCATCTACCTGTTTCAACCCCTTATTTTGTTCCATCTCTTTGGACAATCTCTCAACCTCAGATTTTAAACTCGCATTCTGAATAAGAAGTTTATCATTTACCTGATGCAAGGCTATGAGTTCTTCAGAGTCACCTGCAATGGTAGAGTTCAAGCAAGTATATTCACTGTAGCCAGTTGAGTTGCCAGTTGTGCAGTCAATTGACTGCACATCTTCACTGTCAAACTCACTATCAGATAAAGTGAAGTGAGATGATTGCATAGTTGACAAATGAGCTGTTTCATCATCATCACTATCACTAAGGGTCGCTGTATAGCTCATTCCCTTTTCAAAATTTTCAACCGAATGAGATGGAAATGGTGTCTTTTTCAAAAAAACAATGGATTGTTCTGTGTTATTTTCTTGCACACCACGATTTACTTCATAAATGGTTAAGATCCCAGTAAGTTCTACAAGACTTAGAGTCTCGACATCATAGAATTCCTTTAACACAGATATTTTCACGTTGAATCTACTTGGGAGGGATCTTAACATTTTGCTTACGAGTCTAGCATTAGAGATGGATTCCCCTAACACATATAACTCATTTGCAATTTTTATCAATTTAGAAGAAAAATCTTTGATGGTTTCATTTTCTTTCATTTTAAGATTTTCAAACACAATCATTAAAACCAAAAACTTGTTTTGTTCACAGTCCATTATGGCTACTACAAGGATCGATCTCAGTATGTCGAGAGAAGGCTCGTGATGCCAATTGAAAGAAATGTAGCTAAGACTGTTTTCTGGAAACGACCAGTTGTGATCTGAGAATACTATCACAAGTGTCTTAACAACTGGCACGACAACTGTCAACGGCCAGAATCAAGTAAAAACGCAGCGGATTAAATAAACAAGATTTTAAACACTTCAGCAGGACTATGCTTGCTGGAAAACTTTCATTAATTAAAAACTTGCAGAATACAAGTTAACAAAACGATTACAATGAAAGAAAATAAAAATACAATATGTTCTTGACTCAAGAACAATTGCAAAATACTAAAAACTAAAACTCTAGATCTAGAACTTATGAATCCAATCCCAAAATCTGCACAAGGAAGAAACGAATAAAGGATGGATTGCTTACAAGAGTTCTTCACGAATCTAGAATAACTAAAAACCAAAACAACTTGAAGATCAAAATTCTTTAAGAACCAAAGACTTCAAGTAACAAAAGGACTCTAGAAAAATTCTTTCTGTCTTTGAATGCTCTAAGAATCTGTAGAGAAATGGCTGACTTCGTCTTTCTTTTATAGCCGCTCCATCCAAGAGTCCTACAAGGAAAGAGTCCTACATTCCATAAAAGATAAACACTAAAACAAGTAAAATATTAATCGGTTAGTAAGAGATAAATACCATATATATAAATCCTAATTTAAACCTACCTAAGATAATATACATTTAACTAAAATATTAACAAATTAAATAAAGAAAATATACAACCCATAATTACATAAATCACAAAGATATTTCAAGAGTATTTATACTCTTTCACATTTGATTCGGTCGGTCTTAACCTTACACCCCTAACCACTTTGGCATTGGACACTTGGCTAGTACACTGAGAGACGACAATATTAGGGTGGGTAGGCCCACGCCCTTGGTTAACCCATCGTCGTGTAAGGTGGTGTGTTTCCTCCGTGCTATTGTGTTGAATGCACATTGTTTTGAGAGAGAAAGTAGGTTTGGAGGCTAAGTTATGAGGAAAAAAGGGATTAAGCACTCTCTTCACCCTTTCGAACTCTAGCATCCAGGCTTCTTTTATTGATTTTTGTGCCTTGTTTTATGTCTTAACGAAAGTGGGTGAATTCATGTCCGAGAAGTCTTCCTAACTTAGGTAGATTTGTTTAATACACAAATTAAAGTCGGTTTGGGTACTCCCACTTGGTTTTAGAAAATTTTTAAAGTATAATTAACAAAACACATCAAAAGGGAGGGGTTATCCACCAAGGGTTTTATGTACAAATAAACAAACGGGAGACTAATCCCAAGTAAAAAATGAATGTCCAATTCCAAGGTTGTTGTCCATCTTGTGGACTGGTGTCCACTTTCTCTTTGTTGTAACTATCCTAACCCATTTAATCTAGAAAGCGTTAGATTTATGGGTTCTTTTTAGTGTCTAAACAAAACAAGTTTAATACTCCCTCCGTCCCACCTCACTTGACATCTAAGAGGTTGACACAATAACTAAGGAAAAAGAATAAAATAAAGAAAATGTGTGGTAGAAAATGAAGAGAGAGAATGAGTGTGGTAAATAGTAGTGTTGGTTGAATAAATTGAGTGGTGGAAAATGAAGAGAAAGAATGAGTGGTGGGGCAGAGTGAATATAAAATTATAAAAAATGGGCTATTTTGGGAAGTCTCACGTGAGCTGGGTCGACGGACCAAAATGAAAATAAGTGTCAAGTGAGCTGGGACGGAGGGAGTATGTTACAACAGTGGCGGCGGAGCCAAGAAATTTTCTCAATGGAGGCAAAAATTGCAAAGGGGGCAAAATGAATTTTAGTATATTTTTTCTTTTAAATAAATGGGGGCAAGTTTTACAAAATTATACACTATTCCCTCAAAATTTTAAAGATTTTGCACTAGTAAGTTTTTTTTTTTTTCTTTTCAAACCCAATTGGGGCAATTTCCCCCTTACCCTCTTCCTAGCTACGCCTCTGCACCGAGAGTCTGCCAGAATAGAAAAGCAAAGGAAACCCTCACCAATATCTCTCAAATGCATCATCAAAACATGGGAACCAAGGCAAACACAAAACATAGAACTTACAGTACATGTATTGAGCATAACGTATGGTAAAAAATTAAGTCCTGAAAACAAGTCTTAGTTGGTCAAAAAATCATTCACATTTAACGTGAGAACTAGAGCACGTATCAACCTAAGTGCAGAGGCTTAAATCAAAAATGGAAAGAAAGCTTTTCACGGGCGATAAAAATAAAGTGAGCACATGCAAATTTTCTTTTGTAAGTAAAGAACAAAATATATCTTTTGAGTTAAAACAGATAAACGCGTTTTGGATGAAATAATAGGACATCATTACAACAAGGTCATAATTGAAAGGTATTAAGGACAGTGGCGGAGCCAGGAATTTGAGGGAAGGGGGGGGGGCGCAAGACTTTTTTGGGCCAAACGAATAATGAACGGGGGTTCGGGGGCAGCGCCCCCGATTTATTTTTTGGGTGTACTCCTATATATGTATTAGTACTTACCTGGGGGAGGAAGAAGTAGTAGTAGTAATAGTACAGTTTGGGTGTGATGGAATCTCATAGGCCAAGAAGGGAACATTTCTAGTGTAGCTGCTGCTAGTCCAGGCCTTGATGATCCTGATGCTCCTGTGTATAAAGCTGCACAACAGAATCACAAAAGCAACAAAAATCTCTTGAGAATCATCAGCAAAAAAGAAAGAGAAAAATAAAAAATTGTTAGCAGCAAAAATACATTGTAGTAACTTTTTGGCGTAACAAAAGTATTTTACTTCAACATAACCATGTAGATTGAGATGTTCAACATTTACAAATCACACCTACCAAAAGAAAACTAAAAATATGAAATATTTTGCTTCTAACATCTACAATTCTCCTCTACGGGGTGCCATCTTCTGAAATCTTTGAAAAACAGCCTCATTTTCTACTAAATTGAACATGTCTCGCTCAATATACACAACTAAACAATCATTTATCCACTGGTCCCCCATACGATTGCGCATATGATTCTTTATAACATTCATCGCTGAGAAAACTCTTTCCACTGAAGCGGTTGCAACCGGAAGTACTAATGCCAAAGTGATATTGTTCACAAGAACAAAAGTAATGTTGATTTCAATAATCCAAAGTGATTAAACAATCTGATTGAGTTGTAAAAACCCAAAATTCAAATCAAACAAAAAACAATCCTAACCCTAATTGAGAAATCAACATAATAGAATAGAGAAATCAACATTGATGAAGTTCTTACCTAAATATTTGAATAAGGAAGAATATAGAGAATAGAATTTGCTTGAGAATCGGTAGGTTGAAGAAGCCCTCTGTCTGTCGGCGTCGGCGTCGGCGTAGGCGTCGATGGTCGATCGCTGAAGTCGCTCTTGCCCCTTTTTTTTTTTCCTTTTTCGTTCAACTGTGATTCTATTGGGTGAGGTTTATATTTATACTTATAGAAAAACGACGTCGTTTTGCTTTAAAAAAAAAGTCAGGGGGGGGGGCAATTGCCCCTGCTTGCCCCTACATACCTCCGCCACTGATTAAGGACAATCCTTAACCTCATTGTCAACCCAAGGAGCCGCCGCCCTAGGATTTCGCCCTAGGGTTTCTGTCTTGCTTCTCAAGTTTGTAAATATCTTTGTGATTTCATTTAGATTACAATTGTAATTATATTAGGAAAACTATTATTTGTATTAGTTTAGGAGATTTCCTCTTGTACTATATATACTACTAGTGTTACTCCCGTGCGATGCACGGCAACGACATGATTACTTTTTAGTTTAAAATTAAAACGACATAAAATATAAAATATTAATAAATTAACCAAAAAGAAAACCGCCTTTGCCCGAAAAAAATCACTCCAGCACTCCGTAAAAGCGGTCATACCAATTCAAAAGTAATATATTTATATTTTTTAACCCACAAATGAAAAAAATAACCAATCAAATTTTAAAATACTATATTCATTTCTTGCAATTCATTTTACTCATTCTCTTTGTCCCATTTTGGGTGTTTTTTTTTAATTTGTTTCAATATGAAGTTTTTACTTGACTTTATTACTTAAATATGAACGATGGGTTGTCATTCTCACGACTAAAACTCCAAACTCACTTTCTCTCTCATACTTTACTTTTCATACGCAATATATTTATTTTTCACAATTCTCGTGCAAAGTTAAAGTAAGAACATTAAATTAGAACAAAGAAAGTAATAACTATTTTTGTGGAGGTAATTATATCCACTAATATGCCTAACTCTCTAATCAACAATCACGAACATGCCTAAAATGAATTTAAAAATTATAAACTTACAATCCATTACAATAAATTTTAATTTATTTTCTTTTGCAATACGGAATGAAATTAATAAATACAAATACAGAATATAAATAAAATCAACATTGTTTGAGCATTTGACTAAGTAATACTCTAAAGTCTCCGTACTCATGCCACTTCCTAGTTTGTACTTTTTGCTCTTTATGTCCTCATTTAAGGTTCTTTCTTTCATTTTTTGCATAAAACAATTTAAGTTTCTTACTTTACTTTAGTACCTAAAATGAACGATGACACTCACTTGTCATTCTCACAACAAATAGTGCATACCCACTTTCTTTCTCATACTTTACTTTTATACTCACAGTATTTATTTTTTCCCAATCCCCGTACAAAATCAAAGTATGAACATTAACTTGGGATAAATTGAGTAGTACTCCTAACTATTTTTATGGAGGTCACTATATTCCCGTGCAACGTCAAATTAGAAACAATATTTGATTTTCGGGAGTTGGTTGAAGGGATGAGTCGTTCCATTGAAGACCTCTATTTGACATATGTTGATAAGTGCCTTTGACTGATTCCGTTTGCTCTGCACGTTTTGTTATCGTGTCCTAACAAATAGGGCCATGAGTGCTAATTGAATAAGTAATAAGTCGTCAGGACATTAGGCCAAGTTGCATTGTCAGGTTGCTGATCCATGTTAAAGCTTCAAGTTGTAGGACGTACTGAGATTTTTACCCCAAACAGACATAACTTCCATAATTAAATAATAAAATGATTAAAAAAAACATAAAAGTTATACCTTAAATCAACGATAAAACATTTCAATATTAACTTCATGAATGGACCAATGGAGCTGATTCAGAAACAAAAGGCTCGTTCATTGCTCTTGTATTAAAGGAATTCAAATGTAATGGGTATTCTTGCTGCTAATGGATTGGAAGCCTTCTTCATTGATCAATTGATTCTATTTTCAGTAGTAGGTTCGTATCATATGTACCAACTAAGCCTAAATTTCTTCGCACTGTTGCTAAAATTTCTTTTATGTCATAGTACTATGTAAAAAAATAAAATTTTATGGGTTTCATTAATAATTCAAACTTATTTTAAATGAAATAAGATATAATCCACTTGTCACTCACAACAACTATTCATTACTCACTCCGTCTCTTTGTTTCAAGATAATTGTCGCTTTAGAGGTGTTCACACATCTTAAGTAATGTAATGAATGCATGTTCAAAAGACACAATTACTTTCAATAATTCAATTTTTAAAGTGATTAGATGCTTATTCAAGAGATGGTTCACAATCGTTAATAAAGGACAAAAGAATAAGAATTCCTTGAAAATAGTAAATTTCCAAATATTTTGAAACAATATTTTTCTCCAAAAACGATAATTTTTCTGAAACATAAAGAGCACCTTTTTTTTTTTTTTTACCTTACTTGCTCTCTCCTACTTCACTTTTTGTACTCATTATAACTACTAAGTACTATTAATCTAAATAGTACATTTACTGCAATAAAAGTTTTCAAATACATACTCCACTGTTTGTACTCAATATATACTCCCCACCGTCTCATCTCACTTAACACCCAAGAGGTGGGAACAATAACTAAGGAGAAAATAAAATAAAATAAGAGAAATGTGTGGTAGAAAATGAAGAAAGAGAATGAGTGAGGTAAATGGTAGTGTTGGTTGAATAAATTGAGTGGTGGAAAATGAAGAGAGAGAATGAGTGGTGGGGTAGTATGAATATAAAATAATAAAAAATAGACTATTTTTAGGAAGTGTCAAGTAAGCTGGACAGAGCAAAATGAAAATAAATGTCAAGTGAACTGGGACGGAAGGAGTATATCAAATGCTATTCATTTGGGTAAATATTACTGCAACAATAGTTTTCAATTGCATACATCATCTCTTTACACGTGCACATCAAATTCAATTAGAAATAATATGCAAATTTACATTGTAAGGATGTATTGATTTCTTTACTTTATTTTATTTTTTTTGTTTTCTGGAGGAGGGAGAAATAATATAAGTAAAATAATGTCTATCGAATATTTTCATAGCACACTATTTTATGGTTTTATTTTACAAATTAACAAACACACGTTGACTGCTATTTGTCCGATCTAAAGAAGGTGCATTGTACATTTGAAATACTATTATGCAACTTTATCTTTTATACCTTCGTAAAATTACAAAACAAAATATAATTTTTTGTCATTTAGGGCTTTTGAATATATAAAGATATGATTTCATATTATCGTAATATCAGGTAACTAAAAATATGTTGATATTTAGTGTCAAATAAAAAACGGAGAGAGTCAGACTTCTATTCCAAAAGATTCAAAGCTACAATCATGTTCTAAAAATTGACCCGGATTAACCTAACAAAATCATAGAGGACATTAAAATTTGATAAGTTTTTTTTTTTTTTTTTTTGGTAAAGTAAGAGCATCCACAATGGGAGCTTTTTAGGAGCTTTTTATTTTTGTGAAAGAGCTCTTTAGAGCTTTTTACCATTGTGAAACTCTTTAAAGAGCTCTTTGGCTAAAGAGTTGCTCTTTGTAAAAGAGCTCTTTTATGTAAGTTTTACATTAATACTCACCAACTCCCTAAGTAATGAAAGAGCTCTTACCAGTTAATTTCTCCGGAACAGACGGGTTTCATGAGGGGTCGTGGTATTCAGGAAAATATTGCCTTGGCTCATGAGATGGTGCATCGGATCGATCAGAAGGTTGTGGGTGGGAATGTTCTCTTCAAGCTGGATATGTCTAAGGCGTATGATCGACTAGAGTGGGATTTCTTATTTAGAGCTTTGGAAACGTTTGGGTTTGATGCCAACTGCTGCAGCCTGATTTCGAGGTTAGTGTGGGGTAATTGGTATTCTGTTCGTATGGGGGGTGTTTCTCATGGTTACTTTCCCTCAACTCGTGGGGTGAAACAGGGAGATCCGCTCTCTCCATTGTTATTCATTATTGCTCAGGAAATACTGTCCCGGGCACTGTACAGAGCTATTCAGGAAGAGGTGTTTAGGCCGTTTGAACATGGTAGGGGGAATTTTCCATTGACCCATTTGCTTTATGCGGATGACATACTTTTGTTTTGTAACGGGCGTCAGAGATCCATTGAGGGTCTTCGTGAGGTTTTGAGTATGTATCAGAGGTCTTCGGGTCAATTGATTAATTTGGAGAAGAGCGGTTTTTATGTGGGTGCTAAAAGGCGACAGTTCGAGATAGAAAATATTCGAAGATGGTCGGGTTGCACGCACCAGCAGTCTCCGCTCAAATATTTGGGGATCCCGTTGTTCAAAGGTAGAGTCAAGAGGGTACACTTTGCGGAGCTAGAAGCAAAGATGATGAAACGGGTGGATGGTTGGAAAGCACGGCTTCTGTCATTTGGTGGGAAGGTAACTCTCATCAAATCTGTGCTTTCTAGCATTCCTATTTATTCTTTGGGTGTGCTCAAGGTTCCTAAGGTTGTAACTCGTATTTGGAAAGCATTATGTCCAACTTCTTATGGAGCAGTGGAGGTGAAAAAAGGGCTCATTGGGTTTCTTGGGATGTGGTTTGTAGACCAATCCAAGAAGGTGGTTTGGGAATTCGGAGGGTGGGGGATATGAATCAGGCTATGTTAGCCAAGTTGGCGTGGGTGGCCACCAGAGGCAATTCCCTATGGTCACAATGGGTCCGTGTCAAGTATAAATGTCAACCTGCAGCCTCTAGTTCGCATGTGTGGCAAGCTGTATCGTCATATTTACATCAATTGGATGATTGCAGTCGTTGGGTTGTTGGCAGAGGAGATATCAGATTTTGGACTGATAATTGGTGTGGGGTTCGACTTGGGGGCCCCTTCATGAAGATCAACTTTTGACAGTGAGAGATGGTATTAAGGTTTTGGAGGACATGCTTCAGTTTATCCCGCAGGATCTACATGCCAATGTTCGTAGGGTGCATATTGATGAGCATAGTGAGGATCGTCCGTTCTTCACTCTTACAAAAATGGGAACTTTTGAGATAGCTGCATGGTGGGATTATATTCGGGTCCGCAGCCCTTTGGTGGAATGGGGTGCTAAGGTTTGGCATCCCAACATCCCTACAAAGGTTAGTGGTTTCTGGTGGAGGGCTATGCACAATGGTCTTCCGGTGGATGCAAAATTGGAGTCTCGGGGCTTCAATATCCCATCTCGATGTGTGTGCTGTCCTGGAGGTGGTCATAGGGAGACTCTTAATCATTTACTTCTACAGTCGGCGATTGCGCAGTCTGTTTGGAGGCATTGGGTTAGTCTTTTCCCTTTGACTCATAATTATATTGATTTACATCATTTGTGGACTGTTTGGTGTGGTGGACAGTCAAAGCGCCGACAGGTTGGTTTAGTTCGTATGGGTATTATGCTTTTTACTTGTTGGGAGATTTGGAAAGCAAGGTGTAAATCGATTTTCGAAGGAACTGTTATGAATAGTGCCAAAATTGGGGATGGGGTTAAAAATTCTCTTATTGAGATGTGCTCATTCCTAGTCCCGAAAGGGGCTCCTAGTGGGAATGACCGTGTCTTGTTGGAGAGCTTAGGCCTCAAAGTGGCAGAGCATAAGTTTAGGCGGCAGAGGCTGTTGAGATGGGAGCCTTCGCGTTCTCATGTTTTTACTTTGAATACGGATGGTTCCGCGATAAACGGTCAGTGCACGGGTGGTGGTATTATAAGGGATGGTATGGGGGCTTTTGTTTGTGCCTTTTCACACTACTACGGAGATGGAACCAACATGAAGGCGGAGATCTTTGCTTTACGTGATGGCCTGCGCTTATGTCATTCTTGGGGTTTACTTTCTGTTCAGGTAAACTCAGATTCCTTAGTAGCTGTGAATATTTTAAAAGGGCGAAATAAGTGTCCGTGGCAATACACGTATGAATTGCGGGAATGTGAAAGTTTGATTGGAGGGTATGAGTTACGTCATGTTCTTCGTCAAGCAAATGGGGTTGCGGATAGATTGGCTTTTGAAGCTCATATTCATAAAACGGTTTGGACATATGGATCGTCAAGGGAGCTTCCACGGAGTGTCTTGGACGTGTTACGTTTTGATGAAAGTGGATACTATGTTGAGCGTCGATAATTATTTGATGTTGTTGGTGTTTGCTGCGGCTTGGTTATGGTGTTTGGTACTTGGAATAGTTTCTTGAGTGCAAGGAAGGCATACGGACTCGTTTCGGTTGCAAAAGAGGCACACGGGCCCGTGTCTTGGACTTTTGATGGATCATTGGGCTCATTTGCATTTATTAGGATTGTTCTTTGGTTTAATTTTTTCAGGCTTTTATTTTTTAGATGGTTTTACCTTTTGAGGAGTTGGTTTATTTTTTGGATTTCGAGGTCCGGCTCCATATCCGGCAATGAGTCGGGTGGTTGTCCCCCTCTTGTACTTATATTTTATAATTAATAAAATCTTCCCAGGTGCCGCCCTGGTTTCTTAAAAAAAAAAAAAAAAAGAGCTCTTACCATGATAAAAGTTTTTAAAAAGCTTTTTTACATAGTTTAAAATGATTTGGCATATTGAAATTATAAAAAAAAACTTTTTAAAAAGCTTTTACCATTGTGGATGCTCTAAGAAATTTTAAAGCATATTTACCGAGAAGCTTTAATACTCTAAGTAATAACTGGGTTCAAAACCCATCATTTAATTGTTTTTTTTTTTTTAAAAACCATCATTTAAGCCACTATCTAATTTACAAAAATATAAATAAGAATAAAAATATCATTCCCGAAAATATGCTCCAATTCTCGAAATAAACTCCCCCTCTTATTCTGCAACCTACCCCATCTCTTTCTCTCACCATTTTTTTTTCTTCAAGAATCCTCAGAATCCCCTACTCCCTCATAAACCTTATTAGTGTTTTCGTGTGTGAGTATGATTGTTTTTCGTTTTTTGAAGATTGAAATCTATATGCGTGATTCATATCTAAGATCTGGTATTATGTGTGTTGTGTGTGCGTGTGTTTGTGTTCTATACACGTCTCTTCCACCCAAGCTCCCCCACCCTCTCGTTCCCCCACCCTCTCGTCTTTGGCTATACACGTTCTAATCGTAAAAGCCACATGTTTTGAAAATGTTCTTGGGTAATTGTAAATCTTGATTTTCGGGTGAAACTCCAAATTTTGAAAAAATGCAGTGGGTTTGTTCTATATCAAATCTGGAATTTAAATTTGTATATGGAGCTTGAATTTGGTCTTTGGGTTTTCAAATCTAAATGTTCAAATCTGGGTTTTTAAATATGGATTTTTCAGAAACTTAATGGAGCTTAAATTTTGTTTTATGGTTGTTTAACTTCACCATAGGAAACATGGGTGGAGAGAGAACATGATGAGTTACCCACGAATTTGTTACCAAATTTTTTGCAGCATGTATATCGGTATAACCAGAGAAGAATAAGTGTCGCCGGAGAAGATAGAGGCGACATACTTTGGGAAACCGGCGATTTTTGGACGGCGTTTATGTTCGGCGGGGGTCAGTGATTTTGGACGGCGTTGATGTTCGGCGGTTGTCAGCGATTTTGGACGGTGGTTGGCGGCGTTCAACAATTTAGACGATGGTCGGTGGTGGTTGGAGATATGGTGGAGAAAGAGAGAGAGTGTGTGTGTATTTAAGAGAGAGATATGAGAAAAATGAAGAGAGGGGAAGAAGAAGGGGTGTTTTGATTAAAGGGTCACTGCCAGCTGTACCATCTCCAGCTCTCCTCTTTAGTTTGCCACCAAGAAAGAAGTTAATTACAAAACTGCCATTCAAATTTGGCCAAATTTTTTGACGCTAACACTGTTCATAGGATGACTTGGTTTAATATATATAGAGATGTTCATACGAATAAGAAATTACTTTTGCCTTGCAACATCTCATATGGTATAGAGCTTAGGTCCAAAACCCTAGTCTTCTTTCTTTTTTTCGGCACACAATACTCGCCCCCCCTCTCCCTCTCTGCTCACCACCCACGCCGGCATGGCCACCACCACCACCACCATTCCCAACCCCACTGATCCCGATCATCCTATCCTACTCGTCAATTTATCCTATTTTCGATCTCTCACCCCACTCACCTACCTAACATGGGTATCTCAAATTACGTCCATTATTTTTGGACTCGACCTTCTCAAATTCGTTGATGGCACCTACCCCAAACCCGATGCTACCATCACCACCATCACTCCACCCGTCGCCGCCTCTAGTGATATCCCTGCCAAACCGACTACTACTACCACCGATCCCAACCCTGCTGCCACCACATGGAGTCACCAGGATCGTCTCATCCTTGTTGCTCTAATCGACACTCTTGACCCTGCCATTGCCTCTCTCGTTCATCAAGCCACCACATCCCATCAAGCATGGGAAATCCTCAAAACAACCTTTTCCAACCTTTCTCATGGCCATATCCTTCAAATTAAGGACCAACTTGATTCCATCACCAAACAAACCATGACTGTCTCAGATTACATTCACTCCATTAAAACCCTAATATACAAACTTGCTCTCATAGGAAAACCCATGGATCCCGAGGATATTATAGCCAAAATCCTTAAAGGCCTCGACTATGACTCCTTTAAACCCGTCATTGACTCTGTTCGTGCCCGCGACACACCTATCACTTTTGAATCCTTACATGAGAAACTCATCAATCATGAACTTACCCTAAAACAGGCCGCCACCCCCACCCCTTCCCTGCCACTACCTTAGCCGCCCAATCCCGACCAAACCCTACCCGCCCCTACACAACTACCCAAACCCCCTACAACCCGGCCTTCTCCAACCCTTCCACCGCCAACTCCACCTCTCCAACCCAATTCAAAGGTAAATACCAATATTGTCGTTATGTGGGTCATATCATCTCCGAATGTCGCAAGTTCAAGCGAGCCTATCCTAATGTTACCTTCCCTCCAACCAACTCCACCCGCTCTGACCTCCCCTACCATAAACCCTCAAGCTCACACTGCCTCTGCCTCCCTCCCATCGCCTCCTAAGTCCTGGCTCATGGATAGTGGAGCCACTCATCACATTAACAATGACCTCTCTAACCTTTCTCTTCATTCTCCTTATAATGCTAGTGATGACGTCATCATTAGAGACGACTCCTCTCTTCCCATTCCAATATAGGTTTCTTCTCTCTTCCTTCTTCTCACTCTACTATTCTTTTTCATAATGTTCTTCATGTTCCGAAAATTTCTCAAAATATTTTATATGTTTCTCAATTCTGCAAAGATAATAATGCCACTATTGAATTCTCACACTCTTCCTTTGTTATCAAGGAAAAAGCGACCAACCATATCCTCCTCCTCGTAACCCTTGAGCATGGAGTCTACTTGTGGCATCCCTCCTCCGTTCAAGCTCACCCCAGCATGTCTTCTTCAGTCTCCTTGTGGCATCATAGATTAGGACACCCCTCCCTCTGTTATCTCTAGTTTACATAAACATATTTCTGTTTCAGTTCCTTTTAAATCCTTTCCTTGTAATTCCTGCAATATTAATAAAAGCCACAAGTTAGCTTTCTTTGTCTCCTCTCTTATATCTCATGCTCCTCTTGAATTAATCTTCTCTGATGTTTGGACCTCACCCATGTTATCTCACGACAACTTCAAATACTATGTTATTTTCGTAGACCACTACACCAAATACATTTGGCTTTACCCACTTAAAGACAAGTCCGACACCTTCACTACTTTCACTCGTTTCAAAGCTCTTGTTGAAAAATATTTCAATCGTCCGATTCTTCAACTATACTCGTACAACGGGGGTGAATACCTCAAACTCACCCTAACCATTACTCAAGATGGTATTTCTCATCTTACCACACCACCTCATACGCCCGAACACAATGGGTATCCTGAACGTCGGCACCGATATATCGTAGAAACTGGACTCACTCTACTCACCCATGCTCATCTTCCTCTCTCCCTTTGGCCTTATGCCTTTACCACCTCCACCTACCTCATCAATCGCATGCCTACACCATCCCTTAACAATGACTCTTCTTTATTTCGCCTTTTTCAGAAACATCCAAATTATGACAAACTTCGTAGTTTTGGGTGTTTATGCTATCCGTGGCTACGCCTCTACACTCCCCACAAACTTGCCACCAAATCCATTCCTTGCATTTTTGTAGGCTACTCTTTCACCCAGAGTGCTTACTACTGTCTCGACCCCACCACTTTTCGTGTCTATACATCTCGCCATGTAAAATTTGTCGAAACCGACTACCCATTCCCCTCTCTCTCCAACACGTCCTCTCCTCTCCTCTAACTTCCCATCACCCACTGGTGTCCTGTCCCTACATCCACTCCACCAACCCCTTCTTTAATTCCATATGCTGTTTCGTCCTCACTAGGCATGCCAGCGGCCATTGCTCTGACCGGACCGATCCCACAACCAGTAGACCCTCTAACCAACCCGGAAGGACCTCCCACTCACCCGACCGAACCTCAACCACACCCGCCCGGACCCCTCCTCAACCACACCCGCCCGGACCCCCAGCTCGGCCAGACCTCTCTCCTCTATCACTCCCAGTCCCTCCTCCAAACAATCTGACCAACCCACCCCCTCCCCTATTTCTGACCCCCCTCCCCCACCTCCTCTCCGCACCATTACCACTCGCCTCTCAAATAATATTTGCAAACCAAATCCCAAATATGCTCATCTCTCTACTCTGCCCTCTCCCACCAGTCTCCCTACTACCACAAAACAGGTTCTCTCCACTCCTCAGTGGCGCACAGCCATGCCTGAAGAATATCAGGCCCTCATCCACAACAATGCATGGTCTCTTGTCCCCCCCCTTTCCGCTGCCCATAATATTGTCGGCTGCAAATGGGTCTTTCGTATCAAATATAACCCTGATAACACTATTCAGAAGTACAAAGCCCGTCTTATCTCTAAAGGTTTTCATCAACAACCTGGTATTGACTACTCTGAAACTTTTAGTCCTGTTGTCAAACCCGCCACCATCCGCCTCCTTCTCTTTCTTGCCACCAGTCACAAATGGCCCATTCGCCAACTCGATGTCAACAATGCCTTTCTTCAAGGCTCTCTTCATGAAACAGTTTTTATGTCCCAACCTCCCGGATTTGCTGACACCAACTCCTCCTCCTTTGTGTGTCGACTCTCCAAATCCATCTATGGTCTTAAACAGGCTCCACGTGCATGGTTCATTGAACTCAAAACCTTTCTCCTCTCCTATGGGTTCCAACCGTCTCTTGCTGATCCTTCCCTCTTTATATTTATCGAAACCTCCACTCCACTTTACTTACTCGTTTATGTTGATGACATTATTGTCACTGGCCCTTCTTCCTCAACTGTTACCTCTTTCATCCGTAGTCTATCTCACCGGTTCTCTCTCAAATACTTAGGTCCTCTTTCCTACTTTCTTGGCATTGAGGTCTCACCTAATCAACATGGTATTCTTCTCACACAATCCAAGTACATTCATGATTTTCTCACCCGTCATAACATGATTGATTCCAAACCCTTTCCTACACCCATGGTTGCCTACCCCCCGCTCTCTCACTCTGATACTCCTTCAACTGAAGATCCCTCCACTTACCGAGCCATTGTTGGCGGTCTCCAATACCTCTCCTTTACCCGTCCTGATCTTGCCTTTTCCATCAATAAACTTGCCCAATTTATGCAGAATCCCCAAGTTTCTCACTGGCGTGCCTTACGTCGTTTACTCCGCTATCTTCATGGAACCTTACACCTTGGTCTCCAATTTCATTCTCACACCTCTCATACTCTCCATGCATTTTGTGATACCGATTGGGCCGGCGATTCAGATGCTTATGTCTCTACCACTGGTTATCTCGTCTATCTTGGACGAAACCCTATTTCATGGTCTTCTAAGAAACAACGTGTTGTTTCCTTGTTGACACCACTGCTGAGGTAATTTGGGTTCGAAATCTTCTTCAGGAACTTGGTGTCACATCTTCACAACCTCCTGCTGTTTACTGCGACAATCTTGGTGCCACCACCTATTCCGCTAACCCTATTTTTCACTCACGAATGAAACACGTGGCTCTCTCATTTCATTTTGTTCGTTCTCATGTTCACGCTTGCAGATTGCGAGTTCAACACATCTCCAAAAATGATCAACTTGCCGACGCCCTGACTAAACCCCTCCCACGAGGTCGTTTTCAACATCTTCTCTCCAAGATTGGACTCATTCACGGATCGTCCATCTTGCGGGAGCGTATTAAGGACAATCCTAAACCTCAGTCTCAACCCAAGGAGCCGCCGCCCTAGGGTTTCTTTCTTTCTTCTCAAGTTTGTAAATATTTTTGTGATTTCATTTAGATTACAATTGTAATTATATTAGGAAAACTATTATTTGTATTAGTTTAGGAGATCTCCTCTTGTACTATATATACTATGTTCATATGAATAAGAAATTACTTTTGCCTTGCAACATCTCATAAAAGGATGGTGGACAACAACATAAATAATTAAAAGAGGTTTTGAAACATGATCAAAATGAAGTGGTATCGAAATAAAAATTTGTGGATGAGAATATATATATATATATATATATATGTTCAAAGATATAATCAATCATCAAATCATATATGAGTAATAGAAGTTGAGTTTGAGATACAAACATCCATAAGTCACTGGAGGAAGATTTGATTAAGAATATGAAGGAAAAAAATGCATGAGGAAACAAATGATTATTAAAATATTCTCCTATTTACTAGAAAGTATCCCATGTAATTTAAAATATTATTCTATGATATATTATGCATTTTTTGATATATTGTGACTCCATATATAACTTCCATGTCATAACTTAGTAAATATTAACTTTTTCAAATAATTTAAGAAAAGACTAATAAATAAAAAATTATCAGTAAAGTTATTTATTAAATAATAATAAATATTAATCATACTAAACATATAATTTATCATTTGCATAATGCAATACTTAATAATAATGGAACAATCTGTATAGGTATAAGAATTGTACCATGAATGACTATGAACAAGAATATATAGTGGATAAGATATAAAAACTCATAATTTGTGGAGTTAAAATTGTTTGGAATTGTGGTTATTGATGATTGTTGCATGGAGGTGACGTACAGGATAAGGGTGTTAGAAATTATGCCCTAGGCCCTTGAGAAAGGCCTTGCGTTACATCATGTTCTCATTTTTTATGGAGATAACAACGCCGAGTTATTATATGTTTTACATGTTTATTATAATAATCCCCGTCCCTAGTACTTATGACGGACTAGTATAAGTTTAGTTGATGATCATATGATGATCATGTGTATATGATACAAATTAAGCTTATGGGTACTTGTTAGTGAACACGTACTGGACTTGACCCGCTATGAGATTTATGTCATGGTCAGAAGTCATAATTAAATCTCATATAGTTATATTATTTATCCTTAGACCTGAGATTATCATAGTCTTTCACATGATGAATATTATGTTTAACGTACTCAAACGCTACCCCTAACCGGGTGGTTATAAAGGCTACGATTAGCATAATCGGATTCATGTAGGGAAGAATGATAAGTAAAGATGTGATTTGTCCCTCTCTCAAGAGAGATATCTGCTTGGCCTCTCGATGAGTGAGATTGATGATAGTGTATGGCCATACCCAAATGTATTGAAGTGTTCAATGTCATTTGCTCATATCAATCTACTCGGGATCGAGAAAGCATTGGACAACATAAGTTGACGTGGACCATGACTTATATCCAATATGATATCGTGCGACAAAATGATTGTGATATGTTCTATGAGGATAACGAACGTCGTTTAAGTTATATTAATTGGGTAGTCATGATGGCTTGCTAGAGTCCGCTCATGACTTATGAGTTTGACCTTGGTTGGACTCATTACCAACTTAATATAATCCTATGGTGTCACACACAAAAGGACGAATCAAGAAAAGGCAAATGCTGAGTTTCTGGCGAGCACGGCCGTGCCAGTTATAAAGCACGACCGTGCCAAATGGTTTGGCACGACCGTGCCAGTTATAAAGCATGACCGTGCCAGAATTCAACTTGGGCATGTCTTGTTCGCACCTAGTGGCACGGCCGTGCCACTTTCTGAGCACGACCGTGGCAGAGTTTCTGGAGCCAGAGTTTGGTAAGTTTAATTGGGTGACGGGATTAGGTCTCTAGGGTCCTTAAGGGTTAAGGATTCTTGAGTATAAATAATCCTTCTTCACCAGCCATTAAACTAATGCAACCTAGTATGTTTGAGAAACATAATTCTTGATCCAAGATTGAGAATCAAAGATCAAGAACACCAAAATTCATATAGCCTTTGAAGATTAGAAAAGAGTTTTCTAATGAGTCTAGCAATCCAGATCTAGAATCGTTCTAGATATTCGTCCGCATGTGGATACACATAGAGGATGCTTGCTTTAGCATCTCAAGTTCGTGTTCCTGTGATCCTAATCCGAAGAACGCGAAGAACGAGGAGATCAAATCTTAAAGCTTGAAGACTTAAAGATTTGGAGATCCGGAAAATTTAAATGCACAACAACGGTTATTATTCTAAATTCATCTTGCTAGTAATTTAATCATCATGAATGGATCTTGGGGCTTAGGGTTTTGTTAATTTTATATTGCTTTATTCCGCTGCGCAAGGTGCCTCAAAACCCAACAAAGGGATCACATGATGGAGGCATGAGTATATGGGCTTAGAATATGATCATCAACAACTCAACCCAACTCAGCCAACCCTGCCCAACATAACAATAATTCACATTTTCAACCTTCGATCCAAACCTAAATCATTTACTTTTATCTATCATCAATAACCCAACACAACTAAACATTATCATAATATCACTTATCATCCTTATTTATTTTATCATATACTATTAATATTCAATTAATTTTTTTCTTGTTTTGGGCCAATTTTTTTCTTCACATATCTTTTAATTTCATGTCACATTAAAAAACTATTGAAAATAGTTTAGGATGAAATTGAACGAATATAAAACTTTAAAAAATACCAAACTTTGATGTTATTGAGTTATTAGCATTACTTGTATCTCATTAACAATGAAATTGACAATTATTTTTAGTTGTTGGAGTAATTTATTTATTTTTTGTCACGTGTATGTCACATGAAACTATAGCTTCAAGAACCTTCCACAAATTTATAAAAACCGACCTCAAAAGTCCAACAATCATACTAATTATATTCATACACAGTCCTAGTACTCCCTAGCCTCCTTTGTCAATATCTTTAAATTTCAGAATGGCCTCGAATCCCTCACTCCTGTCTTCTCCCTTTCACTGCTATTAACCTTCTCCCCCGTGGTACAAGGAGGAGTTGATCAAGTTGGTGGCTGGAAGTGTAATACCCGGTTAGAGGGAGTATTTTTATTTATTTTAAAATCCCTTTTTATCGTTTTGGGCTCAATTAATTAAGTTTGGTGTTGGACTAAAATCCGGGCCCAAATAAATTAAAACCCATTAGGAATTTGAAATCCTTTTTAATTAGGGATATTAGAAACCCTAAAATATATATATACTCTTACCCTAGCCTAATTATCTCTACCGCAAAGGAAAAAAAAGGGGAGAGATCGGGAGAGCGGAGAGGGAGAGCGCAGCTGCGAAAAAGGAGAGAGAGCAGAGGCGCGAGAGAGAGAAAAGGAAAAAGAGAAGAAGAACGGAGTCCGGATCAAGGTAAAACCATACTCCCTAAGTTTGAATCTTTGTATTATTTTGGTTTAGTGAATTGGGGGGGGGGGGGGGTTGAACTAAAACCCTAACCCTAAAAGATGAACTAGGGTTTATGAAAGTGAGATTTAAAATTGATATTGATGGGTTAAGGATTAGTATGTGTGTGTGTGCGAATATTGCTGTGTATGTGTGGATGGGCTGCGTGTGTGCGTGCATGAGCAGTGTGTGTGTTTGTGTGTATGTTAACAGTTGTGTGTGCCTGTGTGTGTGTTAACAGTAGGGTGCTGTGGAGGTGTGTTCAGTGTGTGTATGGTGCTGTGAATAGTACTTTTTTTGAAGCTGTGAATAGTATTTTTCAAAACTGTGAATAGTAAATTACAAGGCTGTGAATAGTGTTTTGGTGTGGGTAATTAAACACTAAAAACACTATGTGGAGAATAAAAACTATGAAACCCTAGGGGTAATTTGGTAAACCTAAAAAGGGTACTTTGGGAATAAATACTGGGGATAGTACAAACCCTCGAGTGGATAGTAACCTAAAGGAGTTAAGAATGACTCGTAAGGTTAACAAAGTAAATTAAAGTATAATGGGGACGGAGAATTAAAGTAATTCGTGTTCATAAGAAAGTCTAAATTGCGTGTTTGTAGATTGTGCACGTGATCTTGCAAAGGAAAATAACGCAAAGCTAAGGTAAGGGATTACGATCCTAGCTTTTGATTGTCTCTATCCTTTGATGTAGGATTCCTTGAAATTCTTTCATGAGTAGTTACCATGTGGCGGTAACGTTTTGAATTCTTAAAAGTTGTGAACGCCTTTTTAATCTTCTGATAGACAAAATTATAATACCTCGCAAGTGCACGAGCTATCGTCATAGCAATATGCAAACACAAGGGTCGATCCACAGGGACTTGGATTAATTCAAAGTTATTTAACTATTTTAAAAGCAATAAATAAAACAAAACACAAATAAAATATAGATGATCAACATGAGCAAGCATATAAATGATAGGAATCGCAGAATTAAAAGATATCTCCGCCTTTAATTCAAATATCATTGGTACATCTTTTCACTTTTCACCCTATTCACTTGATCACGAGATATATTTTAATCTCTGTTTCTTCTTTCAGATTAGTTAATAGCAGTGGCACACTCACTAGAAACCCTAATCAATAATCAAATCTAACTGGCACAGTCTAGATCTAAAAATTAATTGCTTTAATGATTTTAAGAAACTAAGATCAAGAACGCTCTCTACAATTATTTCATATAGATAATCGTCTAATTTTACCCACTTCACAATTTACCATGGCACATGCATAAACTATGAAGATGCTACTTATGAATTTCTACACTGGCACAGTAAATAGAAAATTTTAGCAGAAATCAATTGACAAGGATAAACAGGTTGATCAAGTCTATAAACCCTAGCAATCAATTTAGAATAAACTCAAGTAAAATTATGAATAGAGATCAAAGATGAAAATAAAAATACCTCAATTGAATAAAAAGATAAAAGTTACCTCCAACCTTGCAACCCTTACAAATATTTACTAGCTACATTGTTGATAAAAAAAAATACAAAAAAACTAATCTAGTATTTATAGAAGAAAAACTAACCTAAATCTAAAATGAAAAAAAATTCTAAAAAAGAAAAGGAAACTAATAAAGAAAATCATAAACTAAAACGAATAGTCAAAAGATATCATAATGGATTAGGAAACTAAATTCCTTCTCCAACTTGGAGTAATTTTAGGGCTGAATTCCGAAATTCCTCTAAGGTCCCTCATATTTTGATAATTTCCAGTTTGGTCCTCAGTATTTTAGAAATTCCAGAACAGTCCTTGTGTTTCCGAAATTGCAGTTTGATCCCTAGATTTCAGCAGATTTTTCACAGCAGCCCCTGACCTTCATAAAATTGCTCCTTTAACCTCTTTTTCTCCGTTTTCTTGTAACTTAAGCACATAATCACCCTACACAACAAAGACACAAAAATAGACAAATCAAATAACAAAAGCTTGAGAACAAAACAATAATTAAGCTTAAAAGTATCTAATTAAATGAGTAAAAACTCACTCATCATGTTCCTACCCCTTGACATGTTTTAAATCAATGGGTACCAAAAAATATCTTTGAAATTGTATGGTGTTCTCGTACCTTGAACACTAAGTTGAAACTTTGCTATATCTTAATTTGGTATAGACGTTCGCTTAGTCTGAAATGAAAAAGGACTAAGTAGGGTAGTCTGGTCTGAAATGAAAAAGGACTAGACTTTTTACTGCTTATTGAAGTAGTTGATTATCATGATAAATCTTACTTAAATGCCCTGATCAGGCATTGCACATGAAATGGTGACGTTATCTTGGAATTGACGGACTTGAAAGTAATTGCCACACTTTTTTTTGAAAAAGTTTATTGTTAACTGTTTTTGAATCTTAGCGGTTAACTTGATATTTTAAGAAAGCTTATCTTTGAAAATATTATTGTTGTTTCGTTTTTCCGGTCATCTCTTCTTAGAACCTGGAAAGATCCCGTATGAACTTACTAAGCATTGTTCGCTCACCCCTTCCATAATTATTGTTCTTTAGGGAATAAGTAGGTGAAGGATTCCAAGGGACAAGGAGATTGTTGATAAGGTGAAGTTTGAAGATCCTTGATGACGAGAAGTTATGGACGGTTATGACTAGCTGTTAGATTTAAGAAAGACAATTTAGTAATGCTTACTTTTAAATGTTGGTTATGACTAGCCGTTGATGTTTGAATTATGGTTTAAGACTATCGTTTTCCCTCGTTTGGGACGGATGTTATTTATTTAAAGGTTATTTTATTATTTAGAAATTTGGGATGTTACAGTTGGTATCAGAGCTCCGGTTTAGGTTTACATGGGAGACTATAGAATGAAGTTAAGACTATGAGGATAAATAGTACTTAACAGAGATTGGGCTTTAGAACTCTGATAAGGAAGATAGTACTTTTGGGGAATTACAATTTTAGGAAACTTACCTTTTGAGGAAACTTTTTAAATTAGGAAACTTTCTAAGTTAAGGAACTTTCCAAATAAGGAAACTTACTATTTTGGGAAAGAACCTAAGATAGGAAACGTCTTTTTATGTCTTTCTTTTATATGCTTAAGATGACGGTTATTTGACTTTATGTATGTGATTCTAACGATGATTGTGTCCAAATTATAGGAAATGGACGGACTTAAGGACAAAATGATGAAGAATATGAGGCATAAGACACCAAAGGAAAGGGCAGCTCTGAGACATGCATGGGTTGTCAGAAAGCTCAAGAAGAAGCTTAAGCATGAAAAGAAACAAACAAACTTTACATTTGAGAGATGGATGTATACTAGGGAAAGGTGGCATAAAGCTTTAGATGAAGTGGAGAAGTTAAAAGAGGCTGTGGATAAGCAGGACGTGTATGAAGCCTCAATAAGAGAAGAATATTACAGAAATTACTACAAAGTCCCAGAATTTGAGGAAGCACCCAATGTGGGGGGAATGGGAGCCAATGAGGAGATTGAGGAACTAGAAGAGGAAGAGGCTGCTATAGAAGGAAGTGAAACCGCTCCTGTTGTTCAAATAGATTCCTAGACACTAGAATTACTTAATCCCAATCATGTCTACACTTAGGATCCCCCAATTTTATTAGAACCTCTTTAGGTACCCTTAGGATTCTTTGTGATCTGCACAGGTGTATTACATCTCTTCAAACAAGGCAAACCAGCAAGAGGAAGCAAATCAGCAAACCAGTAAACAAGTTGCCGATCAACTCTATTCTCAACATGCGACAAGTTGCCGATCAACGTGCAACACAAGTTGCCGATCAACTCCATTCTCATCATGCCGATAAATAAAGACAGTCTGTACTGTCAGTCAGGTTACATCATTCCATCTTAAAGTCAACCTTGCTGATTGTCCCTGTCCTTTCATACTGTTTTATCAAAAATTAGTTTACCTGCTCTGTAGTGATTACTGCGCCGTCTGACACATAGCTACTTTTAGCTATACTCTGTCTCTACTTGATTTTGCAGGTAATCGGTTGAGACAAAGGGGTCTTTACCCATCAGACTTTTCCAAGCATGCGTGTACAACAAATTTTCGCCATTAATGCTCAAGATACCGCATTAAATGCTCCTCACCTACCTAGCTGGAAATTCAAATATTATCCTTCTTCAACAAGCTAAGACATATGCTACTCTTATAAATAGAAGACTTGCTGCATTGAAGAAGGTTGGTGCATTGAAGAGAGTTGATTGTTGAAGCATTCATTGAAGCACAACATTCTGTCCAGATAATCATTAGACATTAATAGGACATACACTCGTCCACAAACTCATCACTTTGTTAATATTCCCAAGTTAGACTTATATAAGGAATATTGTGATTGAGTTATTCACACACCCACCTGAGTGAGATAAGTTCTTTTGAACTTGCCGCTCAAAAACACTTGGTCAGTATTTGTTTTACGATCCATTAGAAATTTCAAGAACTTAGTCTTTGTATACCGGCAAAGCCATGCTTGTAATAGACTAGAAATATCTAATAGTACTCTTAACCCAAATCCAAGTTCTGACCAAACTTGGTAGAGGACGTAGCAGTATTTACACTGTGAACCTCTCCAAATCTCTGTGTCTCTTGTCAGCTACTTTATTCTTGCCGGTTGAAAATCTCTCATCAGCTGATCTAACTGTTCATGCTGATTCATTGTATTTTCCTTTGACCAATCTCTTGAAACTGCATTGAACTTTTGGAAACAACTTTGTGTTTAAACTAAGCTCTGAAAACCATTTCTTACCGATTTAAGTGTGAGTTAAAACTTAGTCATATCTTCTCCGCTGCGCTTACTGATAATAGTTTGCAAACTGATAAGTGACTTTGCATTTATAAAAGTGTTTCTTGAAAAGTTTTAAAAAGGCTATTCACCCCCGCTCTAGCCTATTTTCCTACCAATTGGGCCTAACAATTGGTATCAGAGCTTGGAATTTTGAAAGAAATTTCCAAGCTTTGCAGCTTGTATTGCCGATACCATGGCAGGAAAAATCATGCAGTCGTTCAACATCACTACCATTCCGTTGTTGAACGTCAATGAGTTTGGTGTCTGGAAATCTCGTATGATAAAGTATATGAACTCAATCGATGACCGGTTAATGCAAGTAATAGAAGGTGGTCCAATCATTCCTCTAAAGGTCTCAACCACCTACCGACCAATTCCCTCCACTCCGCTGACTGCTCATGCTGATCAAGACACTGAACAAGAAACGCATGTTCAAGTTGATGAAACCTTGATTGAAAAACCTAGATAAGAATGGACTGATGAAGACAAACTTTCAGTTGCTCTAGATGGAAAGGAGTGCCACATTATCTCATATGGATTGGACGACAAGCAATATAAACTGATTGACTTGTGCTCCACGGCTCAACAATGCTGGAACAAACTCCTTGCATACTTTAAAGGAGATGAGCAGGTGAAAGACAACAGACTCTACGACTGCATTGCTGAGTTTGAATCTTTCAAGAAACTAGATGGTGAATCTCTCAGAAGTGCCTACGACAGATTCTGCGAGGTAAGTAATTTATGTGCTTCATTAGGTAAAGTGTAAACTATGAAAGATCTTAATATTCGTTTCTAAGATCTTTAGGAAATGGGTATCATACTAAGGTCACTGCTGATAGAAAAGTTAGAGACTTAAACAAGACCTCTATTCAGAATCTTGTGTCTAGTCTGTTCTTGTATGAGAGAGAACTGCAAAAACTTAACGTTCTCGATAAAAATTTCAAAAACTTGTCTCTATCAGCTCAATCTCAGGTATCCTTTCCTTTAACCAAATTCCCTCCTATAGATCCCCATCAAACACCCTGCTGTTCAAAAACCTCAGAAACACCTTCAGAACAAACAATGGAAGAAGACGAATTTGCTGCCTTCGCTAGAAACTACAAGAGGTTTAAAGACTTCAAAAGGATGCAAAAAGAAAGTCACCACCAACAAAAATCCTTTATACCACCATTTCAAAAATCAGCAAGCTACAACAAACCAAGTACCAGTGCTACCGATGGCAAAAACAACAAAGGTGATCTTGTCTGCTTCAACAGCAGAAAACCTGGTCATTTTGCTTCAAAATGTCCTCAGCCAAAGTATGAATACGTGAGGAAATCAGTAAACAAGAGATATCCAAAGTCTCGAAGTTATGTTGCCGATGATAGCACAGAAAAAGCCTTGCCGGTCTGGTGTGAAACCGATTCAGACAAAGATGCCGATGATGATGCAGATTCCGATGTAAGTTTCGTTGTATTAGATTCAGACGATGCCGATATTTCATCCTTGCTGACTCCAATCTACCGAGATCCCTCGCCGCCAAAGACTCCAGTCAAAGAAGTACCAACTGGAAGAGTTCAATCATACTTCAAGGAAGTAAGCATCAAAGCAGAAAACCCAATAGGATACAAGGTTCATCAAGTGGGAACTTCACTCTATGGACAGTGTAACTCTTCTCACTTCAATGCTTCTAAAACAAAACCCTTGCCGGTGACAAGAAAATTCTCATTCACCGAACATCCCAATATTGCCAAAAGCCTTTCGAAACCCATCTCTTCCCTACCTGACTTCTCACCTGAACCCATTCTCTCTACTTCAAAAGATTCAGCCGACCCTCTTCCAGAATTATCTAAGGCTGAGATGGTAGAGACAATGGATGAACTTTTTATTGATTATGAGAAGTTGAGTAGCGTTCATAAAGTAATGGCTGCTGATTTCAAAAGAATTTCTAACGAGAATAGCTCGCTTATGTCTGAACTTTCAGTTCTGAAAGGACACGAGCTTGAGTCTGTTCTTTTAAAGAAAGAAAACCTAGATCTCAAAAGTCAAGTGGCAGTATTGATAGCTCAGATCGAAGATCTTGTGAAAAGAAACAATCATCTCTCAAGGATTATTGATTCTTACAAAAAATATAGAGTTGCTGTTGAAACAATCCTACAGACCCAAATGTCATATAAGGACCAATCTGGGTTAGGATTTGATTCCAGCAGCAGTAGCTCTACTGAAACTTGTGCGACCGAGAAAAAGGATGAGAAAGTTGAATGTAGTCCTGTTAACTCAGTGCATAAGGATGCTAAGCCAATATACAGTGCTGTGGCAATAAAGTATCCTAAGAACTAGAACAAAAGGAATGATAAGCACAAACAAAGATATGTTAAGGTTGCTGATACTGATTCTGCCGATAATGGTATTCTTGGTGAATACATCAGCAGAGCAAGTGCTGCCGGTCTAACCACCTCTGCTGCCGATGGACAAGTACCTAAAAAGGTAACTGCCAAAGGTAAAAAGAATGGAAAGAAAGGCAACACAATCACCTTTAAACCTACTAAGTGTGTGCCTGCTCAATTCCCTAGTTTTGCCGATGCACTGACTAAACAGAATGATGTTCTACCGACTCCACAGCCTATTAGTCAAGTGAGATGTTCTAATTGTTCTGATTATGGTCACAAGGCTCATGAATGCCTCTTGAAGCACCTATCTGGACCCACTGAGGTTGCATCCTCTAGTGGTGGCCAGATGTGGTTGCCAAAGAGGAACTAACCCTCGGACCCAAGAATAAGGGGGACCATAAGCACACTGTTTTATTTCAGGAATGCTTCATGGCCTCAACTGGTGCAAGAAAGGATTTGTCGATTCTAGATAGTGGCTGTTCAAGACACATGATAGGATTTGCAGATCTACTTGCCGATATCTCAGAAGCATCAGGTCCCCCAGTGGTTTTCGTTGATAATGCCAAAGGAAAAATCATCGGTATTGGTACCATCACGAACATCAGTGAGAACTCATGGCTATAGCACAAGAGACTCAGTCACTTGAACTTCAAGTATCTATCCAAGCTTGCCGGTTCAAATCTGGTAACCGGTCTGCCTCAAGTGTCTGCTGATCATCGAAAGAAATGCAAGGCCTGCCAACTCGGAAAACAACACAAGACATCTTTCCACAGCAAGCCTTGCATGTCTACATCTAAGTGCCTCCAACTGCTACACATGGATCTATTTGGCCCCACAACTACTGCAAGTATTGGGGGAAGTAGATACACTCTGGTGGTAGTAGATGACTATTCAAGATATACTTGGGTAGAAACCTTCAGCAACAAAGATGATACTTACGCTGTTGGTACCAAGTTATTTAGACTACTACAGACCCAGAAGGAGAGTGATATCATCAGTATGAGATCAGACAACGGCACTGAATTCAAGAACAATGGTATTGCTCAGTATTGTGATGATCATGGCATAGACCACAACTTCTCAACTGCCGGTACACCACACCAAAATGGTGTCATTGAGAGAAAGAACAGAACTCTTATAGAAGCTGGTAAGACCATGATTGCTGAAGCCAGGCTGCCGAAATATTTTTGGGCTGAAGCCATCAATACCGCCTGCTTCACTCAGAACAAATCTATCATCAACAAATTCCTTAACAAGACTCCTTATGAACTCTGGAGAGGTAGAATTCCCAATATTGGTTTCTTCAAAATATTCGGCTGCAAATGTTATGTGCTCTCCAATGGGAAAGAGTACAGAGGAAAATTTGATGAGAAAGCTGATGAAGGAATCCTTGTTGGATACGCTAAACACAGTAAGGCCTTTCGAGTTTTCAATAAGAAACTTTTGAAAATTGTTGAATCTGTTCATGTAACCTTTGATGAATTTAATTTGCTAGAGTCTGACAAGGCTCCAAATAGTACTAATGAATCTAGTGCTCATGAGACAGGTGAATCCAGCAATACTAACCATGTAGGACAAGTTCCAGCTGCTGATCCAGTTATATCAGTAGAAGAATCAGCCGAAGCTCAATACTTTCCTTCATCGGCAGAACCAAAACCTGCTGATGAATTTCACAATCCATTTGCCGATGAAAATTCAGCTGATCTTACTGAAAACAGATCTAGCCCTCAACCAATTTCTGTTATAAGGCACTTCCTAACAAGCTCTCAATATAAACCACCTCTCACCCAAAACTCTAATTCTCATACTCCACCTGCTGATCTTGACCCTCCTCTCGAATCTTTACAACAAGATACAGTCAGACAAGATGTACCAAGGGAAGTTAGAACAGTTCGTGATCATCTATTAGAAAATGTGATTGGTGACGTCTTTGTACCAAGATTAACAAGAAAGCAAAGTGACCAGGTTTTCTGCAGTTGAAGCAAACAAGATCACCTTTGTTGTTCTTTCCGTCGGTAGCACTTGTTGATGGTTTGTTGTAACTTGCTGGTTTTTGAAAAGTTGGTGTGAATGATTTTGGTTGCTGGTAGTTTCCTTTCCGCATCCTTTTGAAGTCCTTAAACCTTTTGTAGTTCCTAGCGAAGGCGGAAAATTCGTCTTCTTCCATAGGCTGTTCTGAGGTAGTTACAGGGGTTTTGGAGCAGCAGGGTATAGGATGGGGATCTATAGGAGGGAATTTGTTTGAAGGGAAGGATATCTGTGACTGAGCTGATAGAGACAAGTTTTTGAAATTTTTATCGAGAACGTTAAGTTTTTGCAGTTCTCTCTCATACAGAAATAGACTAGATACAAGATTCTGAATAGAAGTCTTGTTCAAGTCTCTCACTTCTCTAACAGCGGTGACCTTGGTATGATACTCATTTCCCAAAGAACTTAAAAAACGAATATTCAGGTCTTTCATAGTATAAATCTTTCCTAATGAAGCACATAAATTACTTACCTCGCAGAATCTGTCGTAGGCACTCCTTAGTGATTCACCATCTTGTTTCTTGAAGGATTCAAACTCAGTAATACAATCGTAGAGTTTGTTGTCCTTTACCTGTTCATCGCCTTCAAAGTATGCAAGGAGCTTGTTCCAGCATTCTTGAGCCGTGGAGCACAAGTCAATGAGTTTATATTGCTTGTCGTCCAAACCACAAGAAATAATGTGGCATGCTTTTCCATCTAGGGTAGCTGAAAATTTGTCTTCCTCAGTCCATTCCTCTCTTGGTTTCTCGACCAAGGTTTCTTCAATCTGAATATGGGTTTCTTGTTCAGTGTCACGATCAGCATATTGTGTCAGCGGAGTGGAGGGAATAGGTCTATAGGTGGTTGAGACTTTTAAAGGAATGATTGGCCACCTTCTATGACCTTCATCAACCGATCATCGATTGAGTTCATATACTTTATCATACGAGATTTCCAGACACCAAACTCGTTGACATTCAACAACGGTATGGTAGTGATGTTAAATGACTGCATGATTTTTCCTGCCATGGTATCGGCAATACAAGCTACAAAGCTTGGAAATTTCTTTCAAAATTCCAAGCTCTGATACCAATTGTTAGGCCCAATTGGTAGGAAAATAGGATAGAGGGGGGGGGGGGTTAATAGCCTTTTGAAAACTTTTACAAAGAAACACTTTTAAATGCAAAGTCACTTATCAGTTTGCAAACTATTATCAGTAAGCGCATCGGGTAAAATATGACTTAGTTTTAACTCACACAAAATCAGTGTATAAAAGATTTTCAGAGCTTAGTTTAGACACAAAGTTGTTTCTAAAAGTTCAATGCAGTTTCAAGAGATTGGTCAATGGAAATTACAATGAATCAGTACCAACATATGCAATCTGCCGGTGATAGAATTCCAACCGGCAATGATAAGGTAAGCAACAGAGACACATGGATTTGGAGAGGTTCACAGTGTAAATACTGCTACGTCCTCTACCAAGTTTGGTCAGAACTTGGATTTGGGTTAAGAGTACTATTAGATTTTTCTTGTCTATTACAAGCACGGCTTTGCCGGTATACAAAGACTAAGTTCTAGAAATTTCTAATGGATCGTAAAACAATTCTGACCAAGTGTATTTGAGCGGCAAGTTCAAGAGAACTTATCTCACTCAGGTGGGTGTGTGAATAACTTAAACAACATATTCCTTATATGATCTAGTTCGGGAATACTAACAATGTTGTTTGAGTTGGTGCACAAGTGTGTCCTATTAAATGATCTAATGATTATATGGACACAGAATGTTTGAGTCTTTAATGAATAGTCAAAAACATTCAACTCTCTTCAATGCTCTATTTTCACCAACCTTCTTCAATGCTCCGAGTTCACTATTTATAAGAGGAGTAAATGTCTTGAGTCTTGTAGAAGAAGGCTTGCAATTTGAATATCCAGCTGGGTAGTTGAGGAGCATTAAATGCGGTATCTTTAGCATTAATGGCGAAGATATGTGGTACACGCATGCTCACAAAAGTCTGATGGGTAAAGACCCCTTTGTCTCAACCAGTTACCTGCAAAAAGCAAGTAGAGACAGAGTATAGCTAAAAGTAGCTATGTGTCAGACGGCGCAGCAATCATTACAGAGCATGTAAACTACTTTTTGATAAAACAGTAAGAAAGGACAGGGACAATCAGCAAGGTTGACTTTAAGATGAAACGATGTAACCTGACTGACAGTGCAGACTGTCTTTCTTTATCAAAAAGTTGAGAATGAAGTTGATCGGCAACTTCTTTAGTAAGTTGATCGGCAACTTGTTTACTGGTCTGCTGATTTGCTTCCTCTTGCTGGTTTGCCTTGTTTGAAGAGTGGGAATACACCTGTGCTGGTCACCAAGAATCCTAAGAGTACCTTATAAAGGTTCTAATAAAATTGGGGGATCCTAAGTGATAACCGTGATTGAGATTAAGCAATTCTATGTCCTAAACATATATTTGATCAACAATCTCCTCCTAATTGCTTAAGTCCAATCACCATATCCAAGAACATCTATCTTAGCTTAGTAAAAGAATGTATAAGGAATGTCTATTTATTATCATTCCCTAAGACAAGTCACACATTAGATGTCTTAAAGAGGTAAAAATACAAAATGATAAAAGTAAGAGTAAAAGAAAAGAAGAATGAGTTGCTGATGGCTTAAGATCAACAGGGAGAATAATAATCTGCAGAACAAAGTTAGCATGAATAGCAGAAGATATTATGAGAGAATATAACATATAAAAATAAGCACACATAAAATAGTAATGGTTAGCAAAGAAGTCTTGGATAAATCGCTGAAGTTCTTCTGGATATCTATATCATTGGCTATGTTGACTAGGAAACAGGAGGATCCTCTTGCTGGTCAATGGCCTTTGATGTAGAGTCGGTAAGCTTGGCTTTCTTCTTTGCTCTCTTCTCTTTCTTTTCAGCTTCTCTCTTCTTCCTTCTTTGAGTGCTCTCCAGCCTTTCAGCCAGCATTGCATTGTTGGCTTCCAGAGCAGCTATCTTTACTTGAGCATCAGTAAGAGCAGACTTGGCAGCAGATAAATCTTTTTTAGTCCTTTCTAGGTCTCTGATCTGCAACCTCTAGTCATCAACTAGTTGCTGTTGAATAGAGTGCATACTCCCTAAACTTTCTGAAAGGGCAATCAGCCTAGATTCTCTGTCCTCAAGCAGATCTTTCAAGTCTTGGATTCTCTTGCATTCCTCCTCCTGATTGGACTTAAGGATTTTGTCAGAAATATCCTCATGAATTCGGTTCAACTTGTCACGGAGGAAGAGGCCAGTATCGCCCAGATCGGCACGAGTAACAGGCACTTGCAGATTTTCAGTATCCCCTTCAAGGTAACTGAAGTATTCATACATACTATTCAGTACCACGGGTTTTGACAGACTAAGAGAAGAATGCATCAGGAAGGAAGGAATGAAGTCTTCATTGATAATATCAGCATATTCTACAAGACCTTCAGGAGCAGGCACAGTCAACTCATCATCTGAAGATAGAACAATCAGTAATGGAGAGGCTGGCACAGGAGAGGGAGCAGCTGGAAGAGACAAAACTTGTTGAAGAAAAGAAACATCAGCTGCATATCTGTCAGCAAGAAGGAACTCAGCAGGAACAGATGTGGAGGCAATAGGATCGGCAGAAGTGACATCGGCACAGACGATCGGCAAAGGAAATGAAGGATGAATAATAACTGAACGTTCAACCGGCAGATGAAACACACCATTGTCCTCCAGAGAAAGAAAGATAGCCAGGATAAAATTCAAATAAGCACGACCTTCAAGAATCATGGTCATTAACCCGGCATTCATCAGCCTTGAGGTATAGACCATATGATCGGCACGCTGTCTTGGATGGAACATAGGCAGAGTTAATGCAAGAGCAGCAGATTTTACCAAGTGCAAAATACCTCAAGAATCAGTGGCTCGGTATTCAAGAATGTCATGGAGTTCATCATTTATCATCATGCATCTCATCATCAGTCCATTCGTGGCGATGCTGACTTCCTTGGGTGATGGACCAGGTAGATGAATTTTGCCGCCAATTTTGAGCTTTCCTGGCAAGCAATGGAGAGGTTCAAACGCTGGTGGTCCTTTCACTTTGAGCTTGGAGACCCTTAGAGCTTTCCCTTTTCTTCTTTTGAATTCTGGTTTAATCCAGGGCAAGAAAGTAAGCTGTTCACTCGTTGAGCCCGGAAGAAATGAGTGATTGGGGCCAAAAGGATTAGGAATTGATCGGAGAGAATTTGACGGCAGCTCTATATAATCATCAGGATCTATTTCATCTGAGCTGTCATTACCACCGGCAGCTGCGGCAATAGGAACAGGTTGTGCTTCATCAGCAACAACTGGAGCAATGAGGTCCTCGGGAGCAGGAAGCAAAGGGAAGGAAATAGGAGCAAATAAAGCATCCTGAAATTCCTCAAATTGTAACTCAGCAGCAATCAGAGCATCAAAGTCAGCATTATGATCTTGATTGGCAATCTCTGTATCAGCACCTCCTCCCAACTCAACAATCTCTCTAACACCAGTAGGAGCTACCAGAATCACATCAGTAGAAGAGATAGAGACCTTAATAACCTGAGTGTCGGCAGTTATCTCAGATGGATGAGTGTCGGTAGTTGGCTCATCAGCATACACATCAGCAATAACCTCTTCATCAGCACAATCTCTTCCTGATATCAGCAAGCCACCAACTTCATCAGCAGATCGAGTTTCTTTAGTTTCCTCAATTGATGCAAGTTGGTCTTCTTTAACAATCAAAGGTTGAGTGTCCATAGTTTCCTCAACTTGATTCACAAAGGATTCATCAGCAGTGCTGGTTTCATCAGTAGGTTGAGTTTCCGAAGTTTTCTTAACAGTCTGTTCAACAGACTTATCAGCAGAGCCACGCTCAGAGCCATCACTGGCTAGAACTGAGTCAGCAAATGCTTCAGCAGAAGATATAGAAGTGGGGGCAGCAGCTGTATGAGCTTGATCAGTAGAGGGCTTTTTGAAGACAATGCTTATCGGCATCTTATCATACTCACCGATAGAATCAGAAGAAGTGATTGTTTCACCAGCAGCTTTGTGAGAGCAAACAAAATCAGCAGTATCAACAGAACTGACTGGAGTTGGAATGGGTGAGATTGCTGGTGAAGGAGCTTGTTCAGGAATAGATGTAGATGCTGGTGTAGAAGCAGCTCTAGCCTTAATAAAGGCCTCTGAATCGTTCAGCAGATTCAGTGTAATCCTCTGCACATTCTTCACAAATTGAATAGCTTGAGCACTCTTCTCCAGCCCTTTATTATCGTTGAAGTTCAGCAAATCATCCTCATCTTCTGGTCTTCCCAACTGATAAGGATCTTGTTCATCAAAGTTCATCAGCTGGTTGAAGACTGAGGCATAGGCAACCCAAATGTCTTGCACCATCAGATCCTATCTGATCCTATCTTGAAATAGATAGACTTGATTCCAAGGAAGGGGTAGCAAATCAAAATATCTTCCAAAATTTAATCTCAACTCACCTTCAGACAACCTTTGGAATTTCTGAACAGGCACAAATTTCTCTTTAAACATATCGGTGACCCTGTTCAGACTTGTTAAATCAACATAATCAGCACGATTGCCAGGGGAAACTGTCTCTTTCCTTTCCTCATGAAATTGGAGCAACCGGCGAACAAACGGATGGAGATGATCAATGGGGAACACCCAATTCTATGATAAGACCTTATTAGTGAATGACCAATGGTTTCTGAAAAAGATGTGAAATGTTGGGTTTCTGATAGGCTTGCATTTTCTGACAGAGGGTCCAGAGGCTACATCAGCAGCAGCATGGAGCTCAAGCAAGTATGGAAGATCTAGAATTCCCTTTTGAAGAGGGACTCTTACCCTTAAGTCAGAACCAATCAGTCTTCTTCTCTCAGCCATTTCATCGGCAGCATCGGTTTCAGACTTGATAATCACAAAGGGGGCAGTAAGTGTTGCACCGGCAAGAAGAGATGGTGCAAACCTGATCTGCTTAGCTCTTGGATCAGTAGAAGGAATTTGAGAGGAAGGAACTTGAACTTGAGTGACTGAAAGCTTTGGCTTTGGAGCAGCAGGAAGATCATCAGTAGATACAACCTTTGACTTCTTGACTTGAGCTTTATCAGCAGCTTTGACTAGCCTTCTCTTCTTTGGAGCTGCTGGAGTAGAATCGGCAAGAATCCTGTCGGCAACTGGAGCAGGAGTAGAAACGTCGGCAGGGACTACATCAGCAACCTTGACAACTTTCTTTGCCTTCTTCTTTTTGGGAGTACCAGCAGCAGGAACAAAAATTGTGCTGGTAGGAGCCTTCTTGGAAATCCTATTCCAATCGGTAAGCTTAAAGGATTTGAGCTTATCAATCAAGACTAGGGGGTGCCGGTGAAGCCCTAACAATTGCTGAGTTGCGCCCCAAGATAGCGCTAATCAGCATGTAGTGGCATCCTTTACCGGGGTGAGCTTTGTTCTTCTTTCTATCCTCCTTATACTTAACGGCAGCAATGGCAATGACCCTAAACAGGTAGGCACACCAGTTGAACTCTTCTTGCAACACGATGGCTGCCATTGCTTCAAACTGTACGTCAGTAACATGGCTTTGAGAGCCAGATCTGCATACCAAACATCTATCCACAATCTCTGCAAGAGCAAAGAATCTTCTCCTGTAGTGAGCTTTAAGATGGTTATCTCTACTGAGTCTGGGACCGGTTCCCCTCATAAGGGTCCATGCCTTGTCTAAAGTCTGTTCATCAGTAATGGAGTCAGCACCCTCATTCCCAAGCAGAGGGAATACATCATGAATAGAAGAGGGAGTAACGGAGATAGGCACGCCGGCGACGGTTGAGGCGATGGAGACGAATACAGAGGAGTCATTTCGATCAGTGATGACGGAAGCATTTGAGAAGAACTCTTGAACTTGACCCAAAAATATAAACTCAATACCCGTTGGAGAGATGAAGGAGTCTAGAAGAGAACCAATCAGAAGATTCCTCAAGAATTCACCGTCAAGGGTGTCATCGAAGAAGGTGGAGTCAACATAGCCTCCATAGATATCTTTTTCGTTGCTAGACATTTTCTGCAAAATCACTCAAAAGATCTCACAAGTTAGAATAAATTAGTTCAAAATAGATTTGAAATGCAAGTGTAAAATCATCAAGTAGTTACCAGAAAATAGTGTTAACTCTGGTTGAAGAACGGAAGAGAGAATGAAAGAAGATGAACAACACAAGCAGTAGAGATATCAAGAGAGAGTGAAGAGCGAAAAGACCAATAGGATTTTAAGTGAGGCTTATATATGTTATGGAAGAGATAGAGAGAATAGAAAGGGTTTGCATGGGAGAAAGAGAAATAATGATGAGTTTAACTGTAGCGAATACCTCGGAGAACGTGCGCACACAATGCATTAAATGCATGAACCAGACGGTTTAATTTAGACGGTTAAACTTAGGAGAGAGAAAGGGTAGAAACGGCAACAATAAAGTTAATGTTACCTTTCTGATTTATCACAAAGAGTTGGGATAAATCTTTGACACGATTTGGGTAAGGCGGAGCACACACGTGTCAGAGAGGAGGTATGACCGATTGTACCTTTGATTTGACTAAGCTTACGTCATGTGTCAGAGAATCCTTATCCGTTTGAATTGAGATCTACCGATGAATTTTGAATTTTGAATTTTGACAAATCGGCAAGACATGGTTCGGCAAGTTGTTGATCAGCAAGATATTTACCGGCATGATGTTGTCAGCAATATTTTGTCGGCAATATAATTTGGTCGGCACAATTTTCACACTTGCTGATGAGATCGGCAAGACTAGCACAATAGGCAGAGTTAGCACAGTTTTAACCATAGAAATCAATCATACCTAGTTCACCTCTTAGGAATTCAAATCTTTTCTGATCTAAGGGTTTTGTCAGTATGTCTGCTCTTTGGTAATCGGTATGAACTTTGAGCAGCACCACATTTCCCTTTTCAACATGTTCCTTCAGAAAGTGATACTTGATGTCTATGTGCTTGGTTTTGGAATGCATGACCGGGTTGTTGGAAACTGAGATGGCAGATTGATTGTCACAATAGATGGGACAAACTTGAGATGGAACTTCATAGTCAACAAGCTGCTGCTTCATCCAAAGGATCTGTGAACAGCAACTGCCGGCAGCTATGTACTCAGCTTCAGTAGTAGAAGTGCAAATTGATGCTTACTTTTTACAGGACCAAGACACCAATCTATCACCAAGAAATTGGCAAGTTCCACTAGTACTTTTTCTGGTCACCTTACAAGCTACAAAGTCTGCATCTGAATAACCTATTAGATTAAAAGATGAATCTCTAGCATACCATAATCCAAGGTTAGCAGTGCCACATAGATATTTAATGATACGTTTAACAGCTTGCAGATGGGATTCCCTAGGGTCAGCTTGAAACCTGGCACAAACACAAACAGCAAACATAATATCTGGTCTACTGGCAGTAATATAGAGGAGTGAGCCAATCATACCTCGGTTGAGTGTCATATCTACTTTCTTACCAGACTCATCCTTATCTAAGTGAATGTTAGTGCCCATAGGTGTGCTTTGAGAGTGAGCATTGTCAAAGCCAAACTTCTTGATTAATTATTTTGCATACATGGCTTGACTGATGAATATTTCCTCATTGGATTGCTTGACTTGAAGTCCAAGGAAATATGTTAGTTCACCCATCATGCTCATCTCGAACTTGCTCTGCATTAGCTTCTCAAATCTCTTGCAAAGTGATTCATTAGTAGAACAAAAAATAATATCATCGACATATATTTGAACAAACAATGAATGACCCTTGTGCTTGGCAACAAATAAAGTAGTATCGATTTTACCTCGAGTGAAACCTAAGCCATCACTAAGTAAGAACTTAGAAAGGGTTTCATACCATGCCCTTGGAGCTTGCTTTAGGCCGTAGAGAGCTTTCTTCAATCGATAGACGTGATTAGGCTTCTTAGAGTCCTCGAAACCAGGTGGTTGTTCAACATACACAAGTTCTTGGAGTTCTCCGTTTAGGAAGGCACTTTTCACATCCATTTGATATAACTTGAATTCTTTGAAGGCAGCATAGGCTAAGAAAAGTCTTATAGCTTCCAATCTTGCAACATGAGCGAATGTCTCATCGTAGTCAATTCCTTCTTCTTGTCGGTAGCCTTTAGCAACTAACCTTGCTTTGTTTCTAATAATATTCCCAGCTTCATCCAATTTATTCCTGTAAACCCATTTTGTACCGATCACTTGTTGAGATGATGGTCTTGGCACTAGTTCCCACACATTGCATCTTTCAAACTGGTTTAGCTCCTCCTGCATAGCTTCCACCCAGCCAGGATCAGCAAGAGCTTCTTCAGTCTTCTTTGGTTCTATAATGGAAACCATAGCAGATGAGAAGAGACTCTCGGCGAATGCTCTACTAAGGTTTCTTGTCAATCTTGGTCCAAAGACATCACCAATCACATTTTCTAATGGATGATCACGAACTGGTCTAACTTCTCTCGGCACATCTTGTCTGACTGTATCTTGTTGGAGTGATTCTAGAGGAGTATCAAGATCAGCAGATGGAGAAGGAGAATTAGAGTTCTGGGTGTGAGGTGGATTAGATGGGGAACTTGTTGGGAAGGGCCTTATAACAGAAATTGGTTGAGGGCTAGATCTGTCTTCAGGATGATCAGCAGAATTTGCATCGGCAAATGGATTATGAAAGTTATCGGTAAGATCATGTTCTGCCGATGATGGGAAGTAATGAGTATCTGCTGGTTCTTCTACTGAAATGACTGGATCAGTAGCTTCTACTTGACCTGCAGGGTTAGAATTACTGGATTCACCTGTCTCATGAGCACTAGAAGTATTAGTACTATTTGGAGCCTTGTCAGACTCTAACAAATCAAATTCATCAAAGGTTACATGAAGAGATTCAACAATTTTCAAAATTTTCTTATTAAAAACTCGAAAGGCCTTACTGTGTTTAGCGTATCCAACAAAGATTCCTTCATCAGCTTTCTTATCAAATTTACCTCTGTGCTCTTTACCGTTGTAAAGCACGTAACATTTGCAGCCGAATATTTTGAAGAATCCAATGTTGGGAGTTCTGCCTCTCCAGAGTTCATAAGGAGTCTTTTTATGGAATTTGTTGATGAGAGATCTGTTCTGAGTGAAGCAGGCGGTATTGATGGCTTTAGCCCAAAAATATTTCGGCAGCCTGGCTTCAGCAATCATGGTCTTACCAGCTTCAATGAGAGTTCTGTTCTTTCTCTCAACGACACCATTTTGTTGTGGTGTACCGGCAGCTGAGAAGTTGTGGTCTATGCCATGATCATCACAGTACTGAGCAATACCATTGTTCTTGAATTCAGTGCCGTTGTCTGATTTCATACTGATGATATCGCTTTCTTTCTGTGTTTGTAGTAGTCTGAATAACTTGGTAGCAACGGCATAAGTGTCATCTTTGTGACTGAAAGTTTCCACCCAAGTATATCTAGAGAAATCATCTACTACAACCAAGGTATATCTATTTCCCCCAATACTTGCTGTAGTTGTGGGGCCAAATAGATCCATATGTAGCATTTGGAGACAGTTAGATGTTGACATGCAGGGCTTGCTTTGGAAGGATGAATTATGTTGTTTTCCAAGCTGGCAGGCCTTGCATTTCTTTGCTTGATCAGCAGACACTTGTGGCAGACCGGTAACCAGATTTGAGCCGGCAAGCTTGGATAGATATTTGAAGTTCAAGTGACTGAGTCTCTTGTGCCATAGCCATGAGTTCTCACTGATGTTCTTAGCTACAAAACAAACATTAGCAACACCAGTAATAGCACTTAAGTCTACTGCATAAATGTTACCTTTTCTTTTGGCAGTGAGAAGAGTTTCATTGGAAGCAATGTCTTTCACATAGCAACTGGAAGTAGTAAATACACATTGCATTCCTTTATCACAGAATTGTGATATAGATAGAAGGTTGTGTTTCAGACCATCCACATGAGAGACCTTCTGTACAGTAACTGCACCTCTCTTGATGGTACCTATACCGATGATTTTTCCTTTGGCATTATCACCGAAAACCACTGGGGGACCTGATGCTTCTGAGATATCGGCAAGTAGATCTGCAAATCCTGTCATGTGTCTTGAGCAGCCACTATCTAGAATCCACAAATCCTTGCTTGCACCAGTTGAGGCCATGAAGCATTCCTGAAATAAAATAGTATGCTTATGGTCCCCCTTATTCTTGGGTCCGAGGGTTAGTTCCTCTTTGCCAACCACATCTGGCCGCCACTAGAGGATGTAACCTCAGTGGGTCCAGATAGGTGCTTCAAGAGGCATTCATGAGCCTTGTGACCATAATCAGAACAATTTGAACATCTCACTTGATTGATAGGCTGTGGAGTCAGTAGAACGTCATTCTGTTTAGTCAGTGCATCGGCAGAACTAGGGAATTGAGCAGGCACAAACTTAATAGGTTTAAAGGTGCTAGTGTTGCCTTTCTTTCCATTCTGTTTAGCTTTGGCAGTTACCTTTTTAGGTACTTGTCTATCGGAAGCAGATGTGGTTGGACCGGCAGTACTAGCTCTGCTGATGTATTCACCAAGAATACCGTTATCGGCAAACTCAGTATCGGCAACCTTAACATATCTTTGTTTGTGCTTATCATTCCTTTTGTTCTGGTTCTTAGGATACTTCATTGCCACAGCACTGTATATTGGCTTAGCATCCTTATGCACTGAGTTAACAGGGCTACATTCAGCTTTCTCATCCTTTTTCTCGGTCGCACAAGTTTCAGTAGAGCTACTGCTGCTGGAATCAAATCCTAACCCAGATTGGTCCTTATATGACATTTGGTTCTGTAGGATTGTTTCAACAGCAACTCTAGATTTTGTGTAAGAATCAACAATCCTTGAGAGATGATTGTTTCTTTTCACAAGATCTTCGATCTGAGCTATCAATACTGCTACTTGGCTTTTGAGATCCAGGTTTTCTTTCTTTAGAAGAACAGAGTCAAGCTCATGTCCTTTGAGAACATTAAGTTCAGACACAAGCAAGTCATTTTCTGCAGAAATTCTATTGAAATCAGCAGCCATCACTTTATGAACGCTACTCAGCTTCTCATGATCAATAAAAAGTTCATCCATTGTCTCTACCATTTCAGCTTTGGATATTTCAGGAAAGGGATCAGCTAAAATTTTGAGGGCAGAGGTAATAGGTTTGGTAGAGAAGTCAGGTAGAGAAGAGATGGGTTTAGATAAGCTTTTGGCAATGCTAGGATGCTCGGTGAATGAGAATTTTTTGGTCATTGGTAAGGGTTTAGGTTTGATGGTAGTGAATTGAATAGAGTTACACTGACCATAGAGAGAGGTTCCCACTTGGTGAACTCTGTATCCATTTGGGTTGTCTGCTTTGACACTAATCTCTTTGAAGTGTGGTTGAGGTCTTCCAGTAGCTTCTTCTCTGACTGAAGATCTTGGAGGAGATGGATCTCGGTAGACTGGAGTCGGCAATGTGGATGTATCGGCATCTTCTAAGTCTAGGGCGACAAAGCTTACATCGACATCTTCATCTTCATCGGCATCTTCATCTGAGTCAGTTTCACACCAAACCGGCAAGGCCTTTTCTGTGCTTTCATCGGCAACAAAGCTTCGAGACTTGGGATGTATCGTGTTGAATGACTTCCTCACATACTCATATTTTGGTTGAGGACATTTAGAAGCAAAGTGACCAGGTTTTCTGCAGTTGAAGCAAACAAGATCACCTTTGTTGTTCTTTCCGTCGGTAGCACTTGTTGATGGTTTGTTGTAACTTGCTGGTTTTTGAAAAGTTGGTGTGAATGATTTTGGTTGCTGGTAGTTTCCTTTCCGCATCCTTTTGAAGTCCTTAAACCTTTTGTAGTTCCTAGCGAAGGCGGCAAATTCGTCTTCTTCCATAGGCTGTTCTGAGGTAGTTGCAGGGGTTTTGGAGCTGCAGGGTATAGGATAGGGATCTATAGGAGGGAATTTGTTTGAAGGGAAGGATATCTGTGACTGAGCTGATAGAGACAAGTTTTTGAAATTTTTATCGAGAACGTTAAGTTTTTGCAGTTCTCTCTCATACAGAAATAGACTAGATACAAGATTCTGAATAGAAGTCTTGTTCAAGTCTCTCACTTCTCTAACAGCGGTGACCTTGGTATGATACTCATTTCCCAAAGAACTTAGAAAACGAATATTTAGGTCTTTCGTAGTATAAATCTTTCCTAATGAAGCACATAAATTACTTACCTCGCAGAATCTGTCGTAGGCACTCCTTAGTGATTCACCATCTTGTTTCTTGAAGGATTCAAACTCAGCAATACAATCGTAGAGTTTGTTGTCCTTTACCTGCTCATCACCTTCAAAGTATTCAAGGATCTTGTTCCAGCATCCTTGAGCTGTGGAGCACAAGTCAATGAGTTTATATTGCTTGTCGTCCAAACCACAAGAAATAATGTGGCATGCTTTTCCATCTAGGGCAGCTGAAAGTTTGTCGTCCTCAGTCCATTCCTCTCTTAGTTTCTCGACCAAGGTTTCTTCAATCTGAACATGGGTTTCTTGTTCAGTGTCACGATCAGCATGTTGTGTCAGCGGAGTGGAGGGAATAGGTCTATAGGTGGTTGAGACTTTTAAAGGAATGATTGGACCACCTTCTATGACCTTCATCAACCGATCATCGATTGAGTTCATATACTTTATCATACGAGATTTTCAGACACCAAACTCGTTGACATTCAACAACGGTATGGTAGTGATGTTAAATGACTGCATGATTTTTCCTGCCAAGGTATCGGCAATACAAGCTGCAAAGCTTGGAAATTTCTTTCAAAATTCCAAGATCTGATACCAATTGTTAGGCCCAATTGGCAGGAAAATAGGCTAGAGGGGGGGGGGGTGAATAGCCTTTTGAAAACTTTTACAAAGAAACACTTTTAAATGCAAAGACACTTATCAGTTTGCAAACTATTATCATTAAGCACAGCGGGTAAAATATGACTTAGTTTTAACTCACACAAAATCAGTGTATAAAAGATTTTCAGAGCTTAGTTTAGACACAAAGTTGTTTCTAAAAGTTCAATGCAGTTTCAAGAGATTGGTCAATGGAAATTACAATGAATCAGTACGAACATATGCAATCTGCCGGTGATAGAATTCCAACCGGCAATGATAAGGTAAGCAACAGAGACACAGGGATTTGGAGAGGTTCACAGTGTAAATACTGCTACGTCCTCTACCAAGTTTGGTCAGAACTTGGATTTGGGTTAAGAGTACTATTAGATATTCCTAGTCTATTACAAGCATGGCTTTGCCGGTATACAAAGACTAAGTTCTAGAAATTTCTAATGGATCGTAAAACAAATAGTGACCAAGTGTTTTTGAGCGGCAAGTTCAAAAGAACTTATCTCACTCAGGTGGGTGTGTGAATAACTCAATCACAATATTCCTTATATAAGTCTAACTTGGGAATATTAACAAAGTGATGAGTTTGTGCACGAGTGTATGTCCTATTAATGTCTAATGATTATCTGGACGGAATTTGAGCTTCAATGAATGCTTCAACAATCAACTCTCTTCAATGCACCAACCTTCTTTAATGCAGCAAGTCCTCTATTTATAAGAGGAGCAGATGTCTTAGTTTGTTGAAGAAGGATAATATTTGAATTTCCAACTGGGTAGGTGAGGAGCATTTAATGCGGTATCTTGAGCATTAATGGCGAAGTTTTGTTGTACACGCATGCTTGAAAAAGTCTGATGGGTAAAGACCCCTTTGTCTCAACCGGTTACCTGCAAAAGCAAGTAGAGACAGAGTATAGCTAAAAGTAGCCATGTGTCAGACGGCGCAGTAATCACTACAGAGCAGGTAAACTACTATTTGATAAAAACAGTATGAAAGGACAGGGACAATCAGCAAGGTTGACTTTAAGATGGAACGATGTAACCTGACTGACAGTACAAACTGTCTTTCTTTATCGGCATGTTGAGAATGGAGTTGATCGGCAACTTGTGTAGCAAGTTGATCGGCAACTTGTCGCATGTTGAGAATAGAGTTGATCGGCAACTTGTTTACTGGTTTGCTGATTTGCTTCCTCTTGCTGGTTTGCCTTGTTTGAAGAGATGTAATACACCTGTGCAGATCACAAAGAATCCTAAGGGTACCTAAAGAGGTTCTAATAAAATTGGGGGATCCTAAGTGTAGACATGATTGGGATTAAGTAATTCTAGTGACTAGGAATCTATTTGAACAACAATCTCCTCCTAATTACTTAAGTCCAATCACCCTTAATACTAAGGACATCTCTTATCTTAGGGAAAAGTTTTCTGCAGATATCTAGGTATAATAATTTCGTAAGATAAGTCACACTAAATGTCTAAAGTAAAAGGTGGATTCACCAAAATAAATGGTGAAGCCGGTTCAATGAATCGGCAGAAGTGTTGATCTGCAAAAAGGATTAGCATAGTATAATGCAGATAACACATGTATTTAAGAATAACATATTAGCACAATCAAAATATCATTAGGCAAAGAAATTTGTCTATGGAGGTCTTCATAAGATATCTACATCATAGGCTATATCGACTCAAGAATCAACAGCTGGATCTGAAGTATTGGGATCTTCTGATGGAGTCGAGTCCTTTGGAGTAGATTCAGTCTTTTTTCGCCTTCTTCTTTGCTCTTTCCTCTTCCTTTTCAGCTTTTCTTTTCGCCTTGCTCTGTCTTCTTTGAGCACTCTCCAATCTTTCAGATAATATCTTGTTGTTCGCCTCAAGTTCAGGAATTTTAACTTGGCTTGAAGAAGTTCATTCTGATGATCAGCAAGCTTCTCAACTGAAACCTCAAGTTTATTGCGGGTATCATTGTTCTCGGCAAGTAGAGTCTTCTGCTGAAAGACAAGAGAGCCATTTATCTCTGACAGATTAAGTACACGATCAGTTCTGTCTTTCAGCAGATCTTTCATATCATTGTATACTGATATCCTGATCCTGATAACATCCTCCTCCTGATTGGACTCACGTATCTGCTTGGTAAGCTCCTTGGTGGATTGCTTGAACAAATCCATAATGGAATGGGAGAAATCAACCAAATCACCACGACTAGCAGGTTCGTTCTGATTATAGTCTTCTCCTTCTTCAAACAGATAGAAGTCATAAATGCTGTTGAAGATGATAGGCTTATCAACGTAAATCGGTGCAGCAAAGACATTGGGATTTTTGAGAAATAGAGAAGAGTCAAAATCCATATTTTCTAAGTCAGCATCCTAGATCTGCACATCATCAACAACAATCTGCATCTCATCATCAGAAATAACTATAGGCAACGGAGAAGATGGAAGAGGAGCTGGAGGTGGAGGTAAAGGAAGAACTTGATGGAGTACAGGATCCTCATTGGCAAGAACAATGGTATCAGCAGAGATAGCATCGGCAGAGATAAAGTCAGCAGGAATCGAAGTGGAGACAATATCGGCAGAAGGAGAATGGACAATAACCAGAGGATAGCTGGGATGGACAATCATATCCCTGTCTCCTGGTAGATGAAATATGCCGTTGTCTTCCATAGACATTAATAGAGCAAGCTGAAACATCATACAAGCAATGCCTTCCAAAATCATAACCACTAACCTGGCATTTATCAGCCTAGAAGTGTAAACCAAGTGATCGGCACGTTATAGATAGAGCAGCATTCTTTACCAAGTACAGTATCCCACGAGGATCAGTGTGGCTTACTTCAAGAATGTCAATAAGCTCATCATTAATTATTAGGCATTTCCTCATCCAACCCTTCGTGGTAATGCAAACTTCCTTAGGAGATGGACCCGGAAGGTGAATTTTATCTCCAACCTTTAGCTTCCCAGGTAGGCAATACAGAGGATCATAAACAGGTTTCTCTACCTTGAGCTTTGACACTCTAGGAGCTTTCCCTTTCTTCCTTCTGAAGTCCGGTTTAATCTAGGGCATAAAGACCAAGCCTTCATTAGCAGACTCACCAGCAAGAAACTTATGCTTGGTGAAATAAGGATGTTCTTTGCCGAAAAGAGAGGTAATCCTCTGAAGTGTAGATCGAAAGACCTGATAGGTTAATGAATAGGAAATAACTGCTGGCCAAAACTGTTTATAAGAATAGAGATGGCTGAAGTGTACCAGTTGGAACTCATCATTTCCTTGGCATGAAGCTCAAAATTGTACTCAGGAGGTGGAGCAGAATCAGCTTCAGCAAGAACAGGTGGCTTTGCATTCATGAGAACAGGCAATTCCATATAATCAGCAAGATCTATTTCATCGGCACTATCATCATCAGCAACAGCAGCAATTGGAGCAGGTAGAGGAAGAGAGGTAACAGCAGACGGTAAGGTGAGCAGAGGTTGCAAAAGCACTTCCTCAAATTGCAAACTTGCAGCGATTTCAGCATCAAGATCAGTAACTCTTTCCTCAGTACCTCCTCCTAACTCAACAATCTCCATAATCCCAGTAGGTTCAACAATCTGTAATCCAGGAGTTACCGTTACTAACTGAGTGTCTAAAGTTTGCTCAGCAAGATGAGTGTCGGCAGTTTGCTCATCAGTTTCATGTTCAGCAATTACTCCTCCTGAAATAGATACATCAACAACTACATCATCCAGTAGTTGAGTGTCCACAGTTTCCTCAACAGGTGCAGGTTGGTCGGCATAACCCTCAATCAGAGGTTGAGTATCTGGAGTTTTCTCAACTTGAAATCCCAGAGTCTCCTTGACAGGTTCATCGGCACGTCCACCTTCATTACTACTTCACTCACCAATACAGATTCATCAAATACTTCAGCAGAAGAGGGAGCTTTAGTCATAATAATTCTTATCGGCATCTGGTCATTGCTGATTGTCTCAGAAGTGGAAGGAGAGTTATCAGCAACTCTGTGAGCACAAACCAATTCTTTTTCAAACAAGTCAGCACCATCATCATTATCATCATCATCATCATCATCGGCAGCACCAATGTTATCGGCAGAATGAGCATCGGCATCAGACACAGTCTTCCTGCTGCTAGGTGAAGAAGCCTGAGTGACTTGATCGGCAAAAACTTCGGCAGCACGACGATCGGCATCTTGCTTCAGCATAAATTCGTTTGACTGTTCAATTAAATCCAAAGTGACCTTCTTGACTGATCGGTAGAAATGAGCATTGAGAGGACTATCAGCAGGAGCCTCATCATCATTGTACATCAGCAAGTCTTCATCATTTTCCAGTCTGCCAATCTAATAAGGATCAAATTCAGTGAATTGGGATAGCTGATTGAATGTTCTGGCATATATGATCCATACATCCTGAACCAACAAATCTTGTCTAATTCGATCTTGAAATAGATAGACTTGGTTCCAGTGAAGTGGCAGATAGTCAAAGTAACGACCAAAATTCAGCTTCAGTTCAGCTGCTTTCATCTGCTTGAACTTTGAGAGAGGGATGAACTTCTCATTCCACACATCAATGCGACTGTCAATCCTCTGATAATCAACATAATCAGCACTTTTCCCTGATGGCACAGTGTCCTTCATTTCTTCATGAAACTGAAGTAGACGACGAACAAAAGGGGGCAAATGATCAATAGGGAACACCCATTTCTTGGACAAGACCTTGTTAGTAAAAGACCAAGGGTTCTTGTAGAAAGTGTGGAAGGTGGGATTTCTAATGGGAGCACATTTTCTCGGAGTTTGAGCCTTAAGCTTCTCAATAACAGGATCAATGATTTTACCACCGGCAAAGTCATCGGTAAAATCTTCATCTGGAATTTCAACTTTGACAGAAGGATCGGTAGTGAGGGAAGCACCGGCAAGATGAGAAGGAGCAAATATGATCAACTTAGCTCTTGGATCGGCAGAAGAAATAGGAACAGAAGGAACTTCATCGGCAACTGGCTTTTGCTTCTCCATCGGCAAACCCGTCTCATCGGCAACTTTTGCCTTCTTGGATTTCTCCTTATCAGCAGCCTTAACCAGTCTTCTTTTCTGAGGAGCACCAGGAGTAGAGTCAGCAAGAACTCGATCGGTAGAAGGAGCAGGAGTAGAGACTGCAGAAATAGAAGCGACTGATGGGATTGTCTTGGCTCTTTTCCTTCTTTAAGCGATAGCAGGTGCAGGTGCAGCATTAACAACACTAGAGGCCTTCTTTTCTATCCTGTTCCAATCTTTATCATCAAAAGATTTTAATTTGTTGAAGGCGATGCCGGATGGAAAACGATCTGCTTTGACTATGTTGAGATTTCTTCTCAAGATCATACTGATCAGGAGATAATGACATCCTTTCCCAGGATTGGGTTTGTTTTTGCTCCTATCAGAAGACCATTTGTCAGCAGCAGTAGCAATGATTCTGAAAATGTAAGCACACCAGTTGAACTTGATCTGCAGAACAATGGCGGCCATAGCTTCAAATTGCACATCAGTTACATTGCTTTGTGAACCAGATCGGCAGATGAGGCATCTATCAACTATCTCAGCAAGAGCATAGTATCGGTGAGGATAATGAATCTTCAAATGATTTGTGCCACTGAGTCTTGGACCGGCTCCTCTCATAAGGTTCCATGCCCTGTCCAACTCCTCATCATCAACAAGAGCACTCAACCCTTCATTCCCAAGAGAGGGAAATACTTTAGAAATAGAAGAGGGAGTAAGAGAAATTTGCATGCCTAAGACTGTGGAATTGACGGAGACGATGACTGATGAGTCGGCCGGAGAACGGACAACAACTGAGTTGGAGAAGAACTCTTTAACAAGATCCAAGAACACAGAATCAACTCCAGATGGAGTACTGAAAGTGTTGAGCAAAGACCCAATAAGAAGATTCTTCAAGAAAACCCCGTCGGCTTCGTCATTAAAGTAGTCGGAGTCAACATAACCTCCGTAGATATCTTTTTCACCGGACATTTTCTGCAAGTTACTCAAAAATCTCACAATGTTTGAAACAAAGGTAAATCAAAACAAGGATGATTTGAAATGAGCAAAGTTTAAACATTATTAATTACCAGATTATGAAGATATAAGTAAATAGGAAGTTGAATCAAGTAATCCGGTTAGAGGAGTGAGAGAGAGAGAGAGAGAGCAGTTAAAATGGCGGAGAAAGTTTGAAAGATATTGAAAGGGCGTTATATATGTTATGGGGGGAGAGAGAATGTGAGAAGACAAGAATTTAGAAGTAACTGTAGCAATTTACTCGGAGAACGTGCGCACGCATAAATTTAATGCGCACAAAAATCGGAGAGAAATGAACAGTTAAAAGTTAGAGGGAAAAGGGGTAAATCGTCATAACTAAAAAGTGATTGATGACCTGTTACCTTACTGATGTCTCGCAATAAATGGGAAACATCATGACACAATTTTGGGGTAGATCGGTACACACACGTGTCAGGAGAGTGTGAACGATTTGTACCTTTGATTTGTCTGCTTACGTCATGTGTCTGGAATCTTATCTTTTTGGAGAGACGTGCTGATTTGATATTTTTATGATATCGGCAAGATAGTGGGTTGGCAAGATATGATGATCGGCATGTTGTTGTCAGCAATATTTTGTCGGCAAGATAATTTGGTCGGCAAGATTTTCACACTTGCTGATGAGATCGGTAAAATAATTTGGCCGGCAAGATTTTCACACTTACTGATGAGATCGGTAAGGCTAGCACAATCGGCATAGTTAGCACAGTTTTAACCATAGAAATCAATCATACCTAGTTCACCTCTTAGGAATTCAAATCTTTTCTGGTCTATGGGCTTTGTCAGTATGTCTGCTCTTTGGTAATCGGTATGAACTTTGAGCAGCACCACGTTTCCCTTTTCAACATGTTCCTTCAGAAAGTGATACTTGATGTCTATGTGCTTGGTTTTGGAATGCATGACCGGTTTGTTGGAAACTGAGATGGCAGATTGATTGTCATAATAGATGGGACAAATTTGAGATGGAACTTCATAGTCAACAAGCTGCTGCTTCATCCAAAGGATCTGTAAACAACAACTGCCGGCAGCTATGTACTCAGCTTCAGTAGTAGAAGTGGAAATTGATGCTTGCTTCTTACAGGACCAAGACACCAATCTATCACCAAGAAACTAGCAAGTTCCACTTGTACTTTTTCTTGTTACCCTGCAAGCTGCAAAGTCTGCATCTGAATAACCTATTAGATTAAAAGATGAATCTCTAGCATACCATAATCCAAGGTTAGCAGTGCCACAAAGATATTTAATGATACGTTTAACAGCTTGCAGATGAGATTCCCTAGGGTCAGCTTGAAACCTGGCACAAACACATATAGCAAACATAATATCTGGTCTACTGGCAGTAAGATAGAGGAGTGAGCTGATCATACCTCGGTAGACAGTCATATCTACTTTCTTACCAGACTCATCCTTATCTAAGTGAATGTTAGTGCCCATAGGTGTGCTTTGAGAGTGAGCATTTTCAAAGCCAAACTTCTTGATTAATTCTTTTGCGTACTTGGCTTGACTGATAAATATTCCCTCATTGGATTGCTTGACTTAAAGTCCAAGGAAATATGTCAGTTCACCCATCATGCTCATCTCGAACTTGCTCTGCATTAGCTTCTCAAATCTCTTGCAAAGTGATTCATTAGTAGAACCAAAAATAATATCATCGACATATATTTGAACAAAAAATGAATGACCCTTGTGCTTGGCAACAAATAAAGTGGTATCAATTTTACCTCGAGTGAAACCTACGCCATCACTAAGTAAGAACTTAGAAAGGGTTTCATACCATGCCCTTGGAGCTTGCTTTAAGCCATAGAGATCTTTCTTCAATCGATAGACATGATTAGGCTTCTTGGAGTCTTCAAAACCTGGTGGTTGTTCAACATACACAAGTTCTTGGAGTTCTCCATTCAGAAAGGCACTTTTCACGTCCATTTGATACAGTTTGAATTCTTTGAAGGCGGCATAGGCTAAGAAAAGTCTTATAGCTTCCAATCTTGCAACAGGAGCAAATGTCTCATCGTAGTCAATCCTTTCTTTTTGTCGGTATCATTTAGCAACTAACCTTTCTTTATTCCTTATGATCTTCCCTGCATCATCCAATTTGTTTCTAAATACCCACTTTGTACCAATCACTTGTTGAGATGATGGTCTTGGCACTAGTTCCCACACATTGCATATTTCAAACTGATTTAGCTCCTCCTGCATAGCTTCCACCCAGCCAGGATCAGCAAGAGCTTCTTCAGTCTTCTTTGGTTCTATATTGGAAACCATAGCAGATGAGAAAAGACTCTCGGCGAATGCTCTACTAAGGTTTCTTGTCAATGTTGGTCCAAAGACATCACCAATCACATTTTCTAATGGATGATCATGAACTGTTCTAACTTCCCTTGGTACATCTTGTCTGACTGTATCTTGTTGTAAAGATTCTAGAGGAGGGTCAAGATCAGCAGGTGGAGTAGGAGGGTTAGAATTTTGAGTGAGAGGTGGATTAGATTGAGAGCTTGTTGGGAAGGGCCTTATAACAGAAATTGGTTGAGGGCTAGATTTGTTTTCAGTATGATCAGCAGAATTTCATCGGCAAATGGATTGTGAAATTCATCAGCAGATTTTGGTTCTGCCGATGAAGGGAAGTATTGAGCTTCAGCTGATTCTTCTACTGATATAACTGGATCAGCAGCTGGAACTTGTCCTGCATGGTTAGTATTGCTGGATTCACCTATCTCATGAGCACTAGATTCATTAGTACTATTTGGAGCCTTGTCAGACTCTAGCAAATCAAATTCATCAAAAGTTACATGAACAGATTCAACAATTTTCAAAAGTTTCTTATTGAAAACTCGAAAGGCCTTACTGTGTTTAACGTATGCAACAAAGATTCCTTCATCAGCTTTCTCATCAAATTTTCCTCTGTACTCTTTCCTATTGTAGAGCACATAACATTTGCAGCCAAATATTTTGAAGAAACCAATATTGGGAATTCTGCCTCTCCAGAGTTCATAAGGAGTCTTGTTATGGAATTTGTTGATGAGAGATCTGTTCTGAGTGAAGCAGGCAGTATTGATGGCTTCAGCCCAAAAATATTTTGGCAGCCTGGCTTCAGCAATCATGGTCTTACCAGCTTTTATAAGAGTTATGTTCTTTCTCTCAACGACACCATTTTGTTGTGGTGTACCGGAAGCTGAGAAGTTGTGGTCTATGCCATGATCATCACAATACTGAGCAATACCATTGTTCTTGAATTCAGTGCCGTTGTCTGATCTCATACTGATGATATCACTCTCCTTCTGGGTCTGTAGTAGTCTAAATAACTTGGTACCAACAGCGTATGTATCATCTTTGTTGCTAAAGGTTTCTACCCAAGTATATCTTAAATAGTCATCTATTACCACCAGAGTGTATCTACTTCCCCCAATACTTGCAGTAGTTGTGGGGCCAAATAGATCCATGTATAGCAGTTAGAGGCACTTAGATATAGACATGCAGGGCTTGCTGTGGAAAGATGTCTTGTGTTGTTTTCCGAGTGGGCAGGCCTTGAATTTCTTTCCATGATCAGCAGACACTTGAGGCAGACCGGTTACCAGATTTGAACCGGCAAGCTTAGATAGATACTTGAAGTTCAAGTGACTGAGTCTCTTGTGCCATAGCCATGAGTTCTCACTGATGTTCTTAGATACAAAACAAACATTAGTAACACCAGTAATAGTACTTAAATCTGCTGCATAAATGTTACCTTTACGTTTGGCAGTGAGAAGAGTTTCATTGGAGGCAATGTCTTTCACATAGCAACTGGAAGTAATAAATACACATTGCATTCCTTTATCACAGAATTGTGATATTGATTGAAGGTTGTGTTTCAGACCATCCACTAAAGAGACCTTCTATACAGTGACTTCACCTCTCTTAATGGTACCAATACTGATGATTTTTCTTTTAGCATTATCACCGAAAACCACTGGGGGACCTGATGCTTCTGAGATATCGGCAAGTAGATCAGCAAATCCTGTCATGTGTCTTGAACAACCACTATCTAGAATCCACAAATCCTTGCTTGCACCAGTTGAGGCCATGAAGCATTCGTGAAATAAAACGGTATACTTATGGTCCCCCTTATTCTTGGGTCCGAGGGTTAGTTCCTCTTTGGCAACCACATCTGGCCACCACTAGAGGATGTAACCTCAGTGGGTCCAGATAGGTGCTTCAAGAGGCATTCATGAGCCTTGTGACCATAATCAGAACAGTTAGAACATCTCACTTGACTGATAGGCTGTAGAGTCGGTAGAACATCATTCTGGTTAGTCAGTACATCGGCAGAACTAGGGAATTGAGCAGGCATAAACTTAGTAGGTTTAAAGGTGACAGTGTTGCCTTTCTTTCCATTCTATTTACCTTTGGAAGTTACCTTTTTAGGTACTTGTCCATCGGTAGCAGAGGTGGTTAGACCGGCAGCACTTGCTCTGCTGATGTATTCACCAAGAATACCGTTATCGGCAGACTCAGTATCAGCAACCTTAACATATCTTTGTTTGTGCTTATCATTCCTTTTGTTCTGGTTCTTAGGATACTTCATTGCCACAACACTGTATATTGGCTTAGCATCCTTATGCACTGAGTTAACAGGACTACATTCAATTTTCTCATCCTTTTTCTCGATCGCACAAGTTTCAGTAGAGCTACTGCTGCTGGAATCAAATCCTAACCCAGATTGGTCCTTATATGACATTTAGGTCTGTAGGATTGTTTCAACAGCAACTCTAGATTTTGTGTAAGAATCAACAATCCTTGAGAGATGATTGTTTCTTTTCACAAGATCTTCGATCTGAGCTATCAATACTGCTACTTGGCTTTTGAGATCCAGGTTTTCTTTCTTTAGAGAAATATAATCAAGCTCGTGTCCTTTGAGAACTAAAATTTCAGACATAAGTGAGCTATTCTCGTTAGAAATTCTTTTGAAATCAGCAGCCTTCACTTTATGAACGCTACTCAGCTTCTCATAATCAATAAAAAGTTCATCCATTGTCTCTACCATCTCAGCCTTAGATAATTCTGGAAGAGGGCCGGCTGAATCTTTTGAGGTAGAGAGAATGGGTTCAGGTGAGAAGTCAGGTAGAGAAGAGATGGGTTTCGAAAGGCTTTTTGGCAATATTGGGATGTTCGGTGAATGAGAATTTTCTTGTCACCGGCAAGGGTTTTGTTTTAGAAGCATTGAAGTGAGAAGATTTACACTTTCCATAGAGTGAAGTTCCCACTTGATGAACCTTGTATCCTATTGGGTTTTCTGCTTTGATGCTTACTTCCTTGAAGTATGATTGAACTCTTCCAGTTGGTACTTCTTTGGCTGGAGTCTTTGGCGGCGAGGGATCTTGGTAGATTGGAGTCGGCAAGGATGAAAGACCGGCATCATCTAAATCTAATGCAACAAAACTTACATCGGCATCTGCATCTTCATCGGCATCTTCATCTGAATTGGTTTCTCACCAGACCGGCAAGGCTTTTTCTGTGCTATCATCGGCAACATAGCTTCGAGACTTTGGATATCTCTTGTTTACTGATTTCCTCACGTATTCATACTTTGGCTGAGGACATTTTGAAGGAAAGTGACCAGGTTTTCTGCAGTTGAAGCAGACAAGATCACCTTTGCTGTTTTTGCCATCGGTAGCACTGGTACTTGGTTTGTTGTAGCTTGCTGAGTTTTGAAATGGTTGTGTAAAGGATTTTTGTTGCTGGTGACTTTCTTTTTGCATCCTTTTGAAGTCTTTAAACCTCTTGTAGTTTCTGGCGAAGGCGGCAAATTCATCTTCTTCCATAGTTTGTTCTGAAGGTGTTTCTGAGGTTTTTGAACAACAGGGTGTTTGATGGGGATCTATAAGAGGGAATTTGGTTGAAGGAAAGGATACCTGAGATTGAGCTGATAGAGAAAAGTTTTTGAAATTTTTATCGAGAACGTTAAGTTTTTGCAATTCTCTCTCATACAGGAACAGACTAGACACAAGATTCTGAATAGAGGTCTTGTTTAAGTCTCTAACTTCTCTAACAGCAGTGACCTTAGTATGATACTCATTTCCTAAAGAGCTTAGGAAACGAATATTAAGATCTTTTATAGTATACACTTTACCTAATGAAGCACATAAATTACTTACCTCGCAGAATCTGTCGTAGGCACTTCTGAGAGATTCACCATCTAGTTTCTTGAAAGATTCAAACTCAGCAATGCAGTCGTAGAGTCTGTTGTCTTTCACCTGCTCATCTCCTTCAAAGTATGCAAGGAGTTTGTTCCAGCATTGTTGAGCCGTGGAGCACAAGTCAATCAGTTTATATTGCTTGTCGTCCAATCCACATGAGATAATGTGGCACGCCTTTCCATCTAGAGCAACTGAAAGTTTATCTTTATCAGTCCATTCTTCTCTAGGTTTTTCAATCAAGGTTTCATCAACTTGAACATGCATTTCTTGTTCAGTGTCTTGATCAGCATGAGCAGTCAGCGGAGTGGAGGGAATTGGTTGGTAGGTGGTTGAGACCTTTAGAGGAATGATTGGACGACCTTCTATTACTTGCATTAACCGGTCATCGATTGAGTTCATATACTTTATCATACAAGATTTCCAGACACCAAAATCATTGACGTTCAACAACAGAATGGTAGTGATGTTGAACGACTGCATGATTTTTCCTGCCATGGTATCGGCAATACAAGCTGCAAAGCTTGGAAATTTTGTTCAAAATTCCAAGCTCTGATACCAATTGTTAGGCCCAATTGGTAGGAAAATAGGCTAGAGGGGGGGGGGTGAATAGCCTTTTTAAAACTTTTCAAGAAACACTTTTATAAATGCAAAGTCACTTATCAGTTTGCAAACTATTATCAGTAAGCGCAGCGGAGAAGATATGACTAAGTTTTAACTCACACTTAAATCGGTAAGAAATGGTTTTCAGAGCTTAGTTTAAACACAAAGTTGTTTCCAAAAGTTCAATGCAGTTTCAAGAGATTGGTCAAAGGAAAATACAATGAATCAGCATGAACAGTTAGATCAGCTGATGAGAGATTTTCAACCGGCATGAATAAAGTAGCTGACAAGAGACACAGAGATTTGGAGAGGTTCACAGTGTAAATACTGCTACGTCCTCTACCTAGTTTGGTCAGAACTTGGATTTGGGTTAAGAGTACTATTAGATATTTCTAGTCTATTACAAGCATGGCTTTGCCGGTATACAAAGACTAAGTTCTAGAAATTTCTAAAGGATCGTAAAACAAATACTGACCAAGTGTTTTTGAGCGGCAAGTTCAAAAGAACTTATCTCACTCAGGTGGGTGTGTGAATAACTCAATCACAATATTCCTTATATAAGTCTAACTTGGGAATATTAACAAAGTGATGATTTTGTGCACGAGTGTATGTCCTATTAATGTCTAATGATTATCTGGACGGAATTTGAGCTTCAATGAATGCTTCAACAATAAACTCTCTTCAATGCACCAACCTTCTTTTATGCAGCAAGTCCTCTATTTATAAGAGGAGCAGATGTCTTAGTTTGTTGAAGAAGGATAATATTTGAAATTCCAGCTGGGTAGGTGAGGAGCATTTAATGCGGTATCTTGAGCATTAATGGCGAAGATTTGTTGTACACGCATGCTTGAAAAAGTCTGATGGGTAAAGACCCCTTTGTCTCAACCGGTTACCTGCAAAAGCAAGTAGAGACAAAGTATAGCTAAAAGTAGCTATGTGTCAGACGGCGCAGTAATCACTACAGAGCAGGTAAACAACTATTTGATAAAAACAGTATGAAAGGACAGGGACAATCAGCAAGGTTGACTTTAAGATGGAACGATGTAACCTGACTGACAGTACATATTGTCTTTCTTTATCGGCATGTTGAGAATGGAGTTGATCGGCAACTTGTGTAGCAAGTTGATCGGCAACTTGTCGCATGTTGAGAATAGAGTTGATCGGCAACTTGTTTACTGGTCTGCTGATTTGCTTCCTCTTGCTGGTTTGCCTTGTTTGAAGAGATGTAATGCACCTGTGCAGATCATAAAGAATCCTAAGGGTACCTAAAGAGGTTCTAATAAAATTGGGGGATCCTAAGTGTAGACATGATTGGGATTAAGTAATTCTAGTGACTAGGAATGTATTTGAACAACACTGTTTATGATCCTCTGCACTGCCTACCTGGGAAGCTAAAGGTTGGAGACAAAATTCACCTTCCGGGTCCATCTCCCAAGGAAGTTTGCATTACCACGAAGGGTTGGATGAGGAAATGCCTAATGATTGACGATGAGCTCATTGACATTCTTGAAGTAAGCCACACTTATCCTCGTGGGCTACTGTACTTGGTAAAGAATGCTGCTCTATCTATAACATTGCCTATGTTCTTGAAGAAGCAACGTGCCGATCATTTGGTTTAGACCTATAGGCTGATGAATGCCAGGTTAGTGATTATGATTTTGGAAGGCATTGCTTGTATGATGTTTCATCTTGCTCTATTAATGTCTATGGAAGACAACGGCATATTTCATCTACCAGGAGACAGGGATATGATTGTCAATCCTAACTATCCTTTGGTGATTGTCCATTCACTTTCTACCGATATTGTCTCCACTTCGATTCCTGTTGACTTTCTCTCTGCCGATGCTATCTTTGCTGATGCCATTGTTCTTGCCGATGAGGATCCTGTACTCCATCAAGTTCTTCCTTTACCTCCACCTCCAGCTCCTCTTCCATCTTCTCCGTTGCCTATAGTTATTTCTGATGATGAGATGCAGATTGTTGTTGATGATGTACAGATCGAGGATGCTGACTTAGAAAATATGGATTTTGACTCTTCTCTATTTCTCAAAAATCCCAAAGTCTTTGCTGCACCGATTTACGTTGATAAGCCTATCATCTTCAACAGCATTTATGACTTCCATCTGTTTGAAGAAGGAGATGACTATAATCAGAACGAACCTGCTAGTCGTGGTGATTTGGTTGATTTCTCCATTCCATTATGGATTTGTTCAAGCAATCCACAAAGGAGCTTACCAAGCAGATACGTAAGTCCAATCAGGAGGAGGATGTTATCAGGATCAGGACATCAGTATACAATGATATGAAAGATCTGCTGAAAGACAGAACTGAACGTGTATTTAATCTGTCAGAGATAGATGGCTCTCTTGTCACTCAGCAGAATACTCTACTTGCCGAGCACAATGATACCCGCAATAAACTTGAGGTTTCAGTTGAGAAACTTGCTGAAAATCAGAATGAACTTCTTCAAGCCAAGTTAAAGATTGCTGAACTTGAGGCGAACAACAAGATGTTGACTGAAAGATTGGAGAGTGCACAAAGAAGACAGATCAAGGCGAAAAGAAAAGCTGAAAAGGAAGAGGAAAGAGCAAAGAAGAAGGCGAAAAAGACTGAATCTACTCCAAAGGACTCGACTCCATCAGAAGATCCCAAGACTTCAGATCCAGCTGCTGATTCTTGAGTCGACATAGCCTATGATGTAGATATCTTATGAAGACCTCCATAGACAAATTTCTTTGCTTAATGATATTTTGATTGTTCTTATATGTTATTCTTATATACATGTGTTATCTGCATTATATAATGCTAATCCTTTTTGCAGATCAACACTTCTGCCGATTCATTGAACCGGCTTCACCATTTGTTTTAGTGAATCCACCTTTTACTTTAGACATTTAGTGTGACTTATCTTAGAAAATGATTATACCTAGATATCTGCAGAAAACTTTTCCCTAAGATAAGAGATGTCCTTAGTATTAAGGGTGATTGGACTTAAGTAATTAGGAGGAGATTGTTGTTCAAATAGATTCCTAGACACTAGAATTACTTAATCCCAATCATGTCTATACTTAGGATCCCCCAATTTTATTAGAACCTCTTTAGGTACCCTTAGGATTCTTTGTGATCTGCACATGTGTATTACATCTCTTCAAACAAGGCAAACCAGCAAGAGGAAGCAAATCAGCAGACCAGTAAACAAGTTGCCGATCAACTCTATTCTCAACATGCGACATGTTGCCGATCAAATTGCTACACAAGTTGCCGATCAACTCCATTCTCAACATGCCGATAAAGAAAGACAGACTGTACTGTCAGTCAGGTTACATCGTTCCATCTTAAAGTCAAACTTGCTGATTGTCCCTGTCCTTTCATACTGTTTTATCAAAAAGTAGTTTACCTGCTCTGTAGTGATTAATGCGCCGTCTGACACATAGCTACTTTTAGATATACTCTGTCTCTATTTGCTTTTGTAGGTAACCGGTTGAAACAAAGGGGTCTTTACCCATCAGACTTTTCCAAGCATGCGTGTACAACAAATCTTCGCCATTAATGCTCAAGATACCGCATTAAATGCTCCTCACCTACCTAGCTGGAAATTCAAATATTATCCTTCTTCAACAAGCTAAGACATCTGCTACTCTTATAAATAGAAGACTTGCTGCATTGAAGAAGGTTGGTGCATTGAAGAGAGTTGATTGTTGAAGCATTCATTGAAGCTCAACATTCCGTCCAGATAATCATTAGACATTAATAGGACATACACTCGTGCACGAACTCATCACTTTGTTAATATTCCCAAGTTAGACTTATATAAGGAATATTGTGATTGAGTTATTCACACACCCAACTGAGTGAGATAAGTTCTTTTGAACTTGCCGCTCAAAAACACTTGGTCAGTATTTGTTTTACGATCCATTAGAAATTTCTAGAACTTAGTCTTTGTATACCGGCAAAGCCATGCTTGTAATAGACTAGAAATATCTAATAGTACTCTTAACCCAAATCCAAGTTCTGACCACACTTGGTAGAGGACGTAGCAGTATTTACACTGTGAACCTCTCCAAATCTCTGTGTCTCTTGTCAGCTACTTTATTCATGCCGGTTGAAAATCTCTCATCAGCTGATCTAACTGTTCATGCTGATTCATTGTATTTTCGTTTGACCAATCTCTTGAAACTGCATTGAATTTTTGGAAACAACTTTGTGTTTAAACTAAGCTCTGAAAACCATTTCTTACCGATTTAAGTGTGAGTTAAAACTTAGTCATATCTTCTCCGCTGCGCTTACTGATAATAGTTTGCAAACTGATAAGTTACTTTGCATTTATAAAAGTGTTTCTTGAAAAGTTTTAGAAAGGCTATTCACCCCCTCCTCTAGCCTATTTTCCTACCAATTGGGCCTAACATCTCTAATCGAGATAGAGGATGAAGAGCAACTAAGTATGCCAAAGCGGACCCGAGGAAGACCCAAGGGATCCAAGAATCAAGTGAAGAACACCCCAAAGATGCCTAGTGGTCGGCCTAGAGGGAGGCCTATGAAGGAAAATGGAATGAGGGATAACTAGTACCTTTAAATTCTTTGCTTAGTAGAAGTAGTTAGTGGTAGTGATTTTAAAATTCCTTGATTTGAACTCATTTTAGTATGAAAGTGAACCTTTCCATTTATTAATAAAAATGATTTTTCTCTTATATGATGTCTTGAAGTTTTATGATTTCATGTTGTGCTATAGTGTTAAAAGTATGTGTTAACCAAGAGCAATCAAGTATAGTCTATTGAATTGACTAATAAATGAAAGTTTGGTCTAGTGAAAAGATCAAAGAAAACAAGCGTGGTCTAATGAAAAGACTAACGAAAAGTGATCCCGGTCTAGTAAAATGACCAACTGAAAGTAATAAGGGTCTATTGAATGACCTATGAAAGTAAATTGTGGTCTATAGAAATGACTAATGAAGAAGTAAGGGTGTAGTGGAACCCAAAATGTCTAGTAAAATTTACTAAATGGAGTAAGTTCCGGTCTAATAGAACGACCATAGGTCTAGTGTTTGACCTTTACTGAAATGACAAGTCTAATGAGATGACCTATATACGCATTATAGAAGTAAGAAGTATTATAGCGCGCGAGTGCGTATGAAACGTTTTGTATTCGTGGTATTAATGAAGATATCATGTTATCCTCAGATGTCGAGGAACAACAGAAGGAACAGTGCTGGGAATAATGCCGAAAACAATGGTGGACAAGATCCCAACATGGCCAATTTGCTACAGACATTAGCTCAGACAATGGCTGGAATTGGCCAAGTGGTACAAGGGTTGGAGAATCAGCCGCAACCGCAACCAGTGACTCAGAGAGATCCTCTTGAGTCGTTTCAGAAGAGAAACACAGATTCATTCTCTGGAGAGCCAAAAGATATGCCAGAGGATTGGATTAAAGATATGGAGAAGATTTTCGAGACGTTGACTTGCACACCAGAACAACAGGTGGTATTCGCAACGTTCATGTTTAAAGGAAAGGCTCTTAAGTGGTGGGAAGCCGAAAAGAGAGCATCAGCTGCGCGTGGGGATGAGGCCTTCACGTGGAACAGGTTCAAGACGGTGTTTTATGAGAAGTATTACCCAGCAAGTGTCCGCAATGAGAAAGCAGCGAAGTTGACTCAGGGCAGCATGACCGTAGATGATTACTGCGCTAAGTTCACAGAATTGCTTGAATTTACTCCGACATTCTTTGACAACGAGGGACAGAAAGCCCGTAAGTTAGAAGCGGATTGAGTGACCGCATAAGGTTTAGGATTACACCTTTAATGCTGCCAACTTACAGTGACATTGTGGACAGGGCAAGGTTGGTAGAGAAAGAGTCTGATAATTACCGCAGCAAGAAAGAGGAACAGAAGAAAGCCATTGAAAAGGAATCGAATGGATTGAAAGGAAGTTTCGGAGGGTGGAACCGAGATGGGAATAACAAGCGAAAAGCTAGTGATGATCAACGTGGGAAAGAAGGTGCTGGAAATAAGTACCAGAACAAGGGCTACAATAACCGCCGAGATGGAGACAAAAATGATGCTCGTGATAAGGGGACGGGCGAGAAGTGTCAGTCCTGCCAGGGAAGGCACAAGACCGAAGACTGCTGGTTCAAGGAAAACAAATGCTACAACTGCAACAAGGTGGGAGACCCGCATTGGAAATGCCCAGAACCAAAGAAGAACAACAATGCACAGGGAGCTAAGGATGGCGACAAGGACAAGGGTGGAGGCCATGGTCGTGTGTTCACTATGACGGCTAGAGATGCAAGAGCTTCAAACGATCTGGTGGCAGGTAATTTTTGACTCTGCCTTCGAAATGTATATGCTTTGATTGATACGGGCGCTACACACTCCGTTATTAGTACACGGGTGGCGAAGCAAATGAATTTGAAATCTGAAAAGTTAGAGACACCTCTAGTGATAGATACGCCAACTAGAGAGTCGATTCCTATCGTATCTATATATAGGAAATGTCCCTTAAGTATGGGGGAAAAGAATTGGAAGTCGATTTGATCGAATTAGAGATTGGAGAATTTGATATGATCTTAGGGATGGACTGGTTAGCTTCATACCATGCCCATGTCGATTGTTTCAAGAAGGAAGTTCATTTCAGATTACCATCCGGAGAAGATTTTTGTTTCCAAGGCACGAATCCTAGGACTAGATTGGATTTCATTTCTGTAATGAAGGCTCGCAGATTGTTGAAGAAAGGATGTGAAGGATTCTTAGCTTTCATTGGTGAGACTGACAAAGGAAAAGTCAGTATAGAATCTTTGTCAGTGGTTAGAGAATTTGCAGATGTGTTTCCAGAAGATTTGACTGGTATACCACCAGAGAGGGAAGTGGAGTTCCCTATTGATTTGGCACCAGAAACCGCGCCAATATCAAAGGCACCTTACAGAATGGCTCCGGCAGAATTGAAAGAGCTAAAAGAGCAACTACAAGAGCTGTTGGATAAGGGTTTGATTAGACCAAGTGTATCGCCTTGGGGTGCACCTGTGTTATTCGTGAAAAAGAAGGATGGGTCAATGAGAATGTGTATCGACTACAGAGAACTGAACCGTGTGACGGTGAGGAATCAGTACCCGTTACCAAGAATAGACGATTTGTTTGACCAACTTTGAGGAGCATGTTACTTTTCGAAAATAGATTTGAGGTCCGGTTATCATTAGTTAAGGGTGAGGAAGGAAGATATTGTGAAGACGGCCTTTAGGACAAGGTATGGTCACTATGAGTTTTTGGTGATGCCATTTGGATTGACTAATGCGCCTGCTGCATTTATGGAATTGATGAATAGGGTATTTCAAGAACTTCTGGACAAGTGTGTTATAGTGTTCATTGATGATATCTTAGTATATTCAAAGACTAAAGAGGAACACAAAGAGCATTTGAGGTTAGTGCTGCAAATTTTAAGGGAACAACAATTATATGCCAAATTCAAAAAGTGTGAATTTTGGTTGGAAGAAGTGGCGTTTTTAGGTCATGTAGTATCAAAGGATGGGGTGGCAGTAGACCCAACAAAAATAGAAGCAATCGTAAATTGGGAAAGACCCACTACGGTTAGTGAAATAAGGAGTTTCTTAGGATTGGCTGGTTATTATAGGAGATTCGTTGAAGGTTTCTCTAAGTTATCTGTACCGTTAACAAGGCTGACCCAAAAGGGGGCAAAATTAGTTTGGTCGGAGGAGTGCGAGAAGAATTTCCAAGAGTTAAAGCAACGATTGGTGTCTGCGCCGATTCTTACGTTACCTTCTGGATCAAACGGGTTTGTAATCTATAGTGATGAGTCGATTAAAGGATTAGGCTGCGTATTAATGCAGAATGACAAAGTTATAGCCTACGCATCGAGACAATTGAAAGTCCATGAAAATAACTATCCGACTCACGATTTGGAGTTAGCTGCGGTAGTTTTTGCATTAAAGATTTGGAGACATTACTTATATGGGACTGCGTGTCATATTTACACGGACCATAAGAGCCTTAAGTATATCTTTACTCAAAAGGAACTTAATATGAGGCAAAGGAGATGGCTCGAATTATTAAAAGACTATGATTGTGAAATCTTATATCATCCTGGGAAAGCCAATAAGGTGGCGGATGCGTTAAGTATGAAGAATCATGGAACCCTAGCGACGTTAAAGCCTAAGGAGGTAAGTGCGTGGAGTCGCATTGAGGTGTTAGGTGTGAAGGTACGAGTCCAAGGCTATATGGCACATTTGAGTGTACAGCCCACGCTGTTGGATAGTATCAAGGTAGCACAAGTAACTGACGAGGAAGTGAGCAAAGTATGTGCAAACTTAGTGGAAGGAAAATGGAAAGACTTTCGTGTTGGAGAAGACGGGATTGTGAGGTACCAATCAAGGATTTGGGTGCCAAGCAACGAACACATCAAGAGAGAGATTCTAAATGAAGCTCATTGTTCGAGGTTTTCTGTGCATCCGGGAAGCACAAAAATGTATAGAGATCTGAGGGAATCTTATTGGTGGAACCATATGAAGGGAGATGTGGCAGAATTCGTGTCAAGATGTTTAGTATGTCAACAAGTAAAAAGTGAGCATCAAAGGCCTGCTGAACTATTACAGTCGTTACCTATCCCTGAATGGAAGTGGGAACACATAGCTATGGATCTAGTGGTTGGATTACTGAAGACGTTGAAAGGGTATAATGCAATTTGGGTGATAGTAGATAGGCTCACGAAATCGGCCCATTTTCTGGCAATCAAGGTGACGGATTCGCTAGAAAAGATGGCTAAGTTGTATATTTATGAGATTGTAAGGTTGCATGGAATACCGGTGTCAATAGTGTCTGATAGAGATACACGATTCACGTCAAAATTTTGGAAAAGTCTGCAACAATCTTTGGGGACAGAGTTGACAATGAGTACAACTTTTCACCCGCAGACCGATGGGCAGTCAGAAAGAACTATCCAAACGTTGGAGAATATGCTACGAGCTACATCTTTGGATTGGCAAGGGACTTGGGATGAGCATTTGCCATTGGTGGAGTTTGCGTATAACAATAGTTTTCATGCTAGTATTAGAATGGCACCGTACGAGGCACTGTATGGGCGAAAGTGTAGATCACCGACTTGTTGGGACGAGGTAGGTGAAAGGAAGTTGACTGGACCGGAAATTGTCCAAGTGACGGCGGATAAAGTACAGCAGATACGGAATTGGCTTTTGACCGCTCAGAGTAGACAGAAATCCTATGCCGATCGTAGGAGGCGTGATTTAGAATTTCAGATAGGGGATAGAGTGTTTTTGAAAATATCGCCAACCAAAGGAGTTATGAGGTTTGGCATTCGTGGGAAGTTAAGCCCGAGATACGTGGGACCATTCGAGATTTTGGAAAGAGTTGGGGCGGTGGCTTATAAATTAGCTTTACCACATGTGCTAGTGGGAGTGCATAATGTGTTCCATGTGTCGATGTTAAGGAAGTACATTCCCGACCCAAGCCATGTGATCGAGTATAAACAGCTTAGAGTTCGCGCTGATTTGAGCTATGATGAAAGACCTATGAAGATTGTTGATCGCAAGGACAAGATTTTGAGGAAATGAATAATTCCTTATGTGAAGGTGCAATGGAGTAACCACACTGAAAGAGAAGCTACGTGGGAGCTCGAGAGCGAAATGCGAGAGACGCATCCCGAGCTATTTTCAGAATGACGTGCGTTGGTTTGGTGGACCAAACCCTTTTAAGGAGGTAAGAATGTAATACCCGGTTAGAGGGAGTATTTTTATTTATTTTAAAATCCCTTTTTATCGTTTTGGGCTCAATTAATTAAGTTTGGCGTTGGACTAAAATCCGGGCCCAAATAAATTAAAACCCATTAGGATTTTGAAATCCTTTTTAATTAGGGAAATTAGAAACCCTAAAATATATATACTCTTACCCTAGCCTAATTATCTCTACCGCAAAGGAAAAAATATGGGAGAGATCGGGAGAGCGGAGAGGGAGAGCGCAGCTGCGAAAAAGGAGAGAGAGCAGAGGCGCGAGAGAGAGAAAAGGAAGAAGAGAAGAAGAAGGGAGTCCGGATCAAGGTAAAACCATACTCCCTAAGTTTGAATCTTTGTATTATTTTGGTTTAGTGAATTGGGGGGGGGGGTTTGAACTAAAACCCTAACCCTAAAAGATGAACTAGGGTTTATGAAAGTGAGATTTAAAAGTGATATTGATGGGTTAAGGATTAGTATGTGTGTGTGTGTGCGAATATTGCTGTGTATGTGTGGATGGGCTGCGTGTGTGTGTGCATGAGCAGTGTGTGTGTTTGTGTGTGTGTTAACAGTTGTGTGTGCGTGTGTGTGTGTTAACAGTAGGGTGTGCGTGTGTTTTGTGTGTGCTGTGGAGGTGTGTTCAGTGTGTGTATGGTGCTGTGAATAGTACTTTTTTTGAAGCTGTGAATAGTATTTTTCGAAACTGTGAATAGTAAATTACAAGGCTATGAATAGTGTTTTGGTGTGGGTAATTAAACACTAAAAACACGATGTGGAGAATAGAAACTATGAAACCCTAGGGGTAATTTGGTAAACCTAAAAAGGGTACTTTGGGAATAAATACTGGGGATAGTACAAACCCTTGAATGGATAGTAACCTAAAGGAGTTAAGAATGACTCGTAAGGTTAACAAAGTAAATTAAAGTATAATGGGGACGGAGAATTATAGTAATTCGTGTTCCTATGAAAGTCTAAATTGCGTGTTTGTAGATTGTGCATGTGATCTTGCAAAGGAAAATAACGCAAAGCTAAGGTAAGAGATTACGATCCTAGCTTTTGATTGTCTCTATCCTTTGTTGTAGGATTCCTTGAAATTCTTTCATGAGTAGTTACCATGTGGCGGTAACGTTTTGAATTCTTAGAAGTTGTGAACGCCTTTTTAATGTTCCTACCCCTTTACATGTTTTAAATCAATGGGTACCAAAAAATATCTTTGAAATTGTATGGTGTTCTCGTACCTTGAACACTAAGTTGAAACTTTGCTATATCTTAATTTGGTATAGACGTTCGCTTAGTCTGAAATGAAAAATGACTAAGTAGGGTAGTCTGGTCTGAAATGAAAAAGGACTAGACTTTTTACTGCTTATTGAAGTAGTTGATTATCATGATAAATCTTACTTAAATGCCCTGATCAGGCATTGCACCTGAAATGGTGACGTTATCTTGGAATTGACGGACTTGAAAGTAATTGCCACACTTTTTTTTGAAAAAGTTTATTGTTAACTGTTTGTGAATCTTAGCGGTTAACTTGATATTTTAAGAAAGCTTACCTTTGAAAATATTATTGTTGTTTCGTTTTTCCGGTCATCTCTCCTTAGAACCCGGAGAGATCCCGTATGAACTTACTGAGCATTGTTCGCTCACCCCTTCCATAATTATTGTTCTTCAGGGAATAAGTAGGTGAAGGATTCCAAGGGACAAGGAGATTGTTGATAAGGTGAAGTTTGAAGATCCTTGATGACGAGAGGTTATGGACGGTTATGACTAGCCGTTAGATTTAAGAAAGACAATTTAGTAATGCTTACTTTTAAATGTTGGTTATGACTAGCCGTTGATGTTTGAATTATGGTTTAAGACTGTCGTTTTCCCTCGTTTGGGATGGATGTTATTTATTTAAAGGTTATTTTATTATTCAGAAATTTGGGATGTTACAGGAAGCCAATTAGTAACACTAGCGACCCTACAGTGGTGGAGAACGGAAGTTTTGCAGTGAATGACCACAATAAGGAGGAGAAGGATATCCTAAGCTTCAAGAAGGTAGTGAAGGGGGAAACTCAAGTTGTTTCCGATACCAATTACAAGCTACAGTGGTGGAGAACGGAAGTTTCTGCTTCAAAAGCTAGTTCCCTTTCGATTTATTATGAGGCAATTGTTTGGGATAAGCCTTTATTGCATTTTAGGAAACCTACCCTTTAACAAGTATTTCAAATTAATTATGTAACCGAAATGTTGTTTAGTAATTCATGTTATGATTGTTAGAATTTACATGATGTTTTACTAATGAAATGATGTTTATTGCATTCATCCCTCGTTTATTTTACTTTTAAAAATGGGTCAACTAGGCAATACTAACTATCCATTTATTTACCGTAAAACTATTCTTATTCTAATGATTAATATGTTCTATGTGCAAATTGCACAAGGATGGAACATAATATTCACTTTTTGCATTGAATGCATACTTGAGTTTAACTTAACTGAGTCAAGTTAAATGTTCGAATCCATTATTGTATGCTCCCTCTGACCATAAAAACTTGCACAAACTCCCATTTCGAGCATCTGTTGATAAGTCCCATTTTTTAAGGTTTTGGCAAATAAGTCATTTTGTGACATCCCCGAAATTAATCACGACGTTTTGGGACGGATCGGAAATTAAAATACAAATAAAAAAAGTATGTGGGACGGATTGGGATGGTTAAGTTGTGGGACCCGTATAAAAATGGGTCATCCCAAGGTTGACAGCAAATTAGCTTTCACGTGGCTTTAACATTAGGTGTATTAATTTTATAAATTCCATTAGTGACTCATCTCAGTTCATTGTTGTACTTGGCTAGTATAAGTTTCTACTTTACACAAACTCTTGAGAGAACCAAATTAATGGTTTGGGCCGAGAGAAGTACAAAGATGGTTGATTTGGGTTTCGATCTCAATGAAATATTTGGTGATCCGTTTTTATCCGTTTTGGGGTAAGGGAGACTACGCAGTATTGATTCCGTGTCATTTCTTTTTATACCCGTCTTATCATAGTACTCAATTTTATTGATACGTAGTTCATTTGTTCGGTCCCATTTGATAATTGCTTTGGAATTGAACTTGCTCGGTTATTGTCATTGTTATTTAAAAAGCATGCTTTATGTGTTATTTGTTCCCAAATATGGATTTGTTATATGGAACAGTATCGATGTAGCTAATAATGTAAAGGTCGCAGTGGATTCGGTTATTGTGTTTGTGTTGGGTCCGGCTCTGTCGAGGGCGGCCAACAAATCGGTTAATTTGGTTAAGCCACTGGGCCCAAATAAAATTAGTACACCGAACTGTAAAGTATGATTGATCAGTTATTCGGTTTATGAAACGGGTCTTATTGGCATGTCCATATTTATAATTTCATGGACATTATTATTTGGTGTTTGTGTTCCATTAGCTTTTGTGATATTGTGTATCCCCTTTCTTACTGAGCCCCCCAGCTCAACCCCCCTCTAGTTTGATATTTTGCAGTTGATCGTTGACCGGGGTTCGGGGCAGCGAGGAATTGATTCGGATCATTTTGGAATTATTAGTGAGGCTTTGTATAGTATTTTGGAAATGTAAATTGTGACATTTTGTTATTTATGGAATTTAGAAATTTTCGGGGTGTTACAGTTGGTATCAGAGCGGTACCCCGACCTTAAGGCTTGTGAGCTAGCTCGGGAATAAGATCTTGGGGTATTCGAATAAGATAATTGAGAGCTAGATTAAGTAGAATTCGTGGACGAATTCTTTTTAAGTAGGGAAGATTGTGACATCCCCGAAATTAAGCACGACGTTTTGGGACGGATCGGAAATTAAAATACAAATGAAAAAAAAGTATGTGGGACGGATTGGGATGGTTAAGTTGTGGGACCTGTTGGAGTAGAGATCTTAAGGAAACGAGGAGAAGAAAATCTGGACGGAGCAGGAGCGAGCGGGCGCTTGGCCTACACCAAGCGGGCGCCCTTTTGGGCAGTAGGTTCTCGTCTTCAGCAACTTAATTCAGGCGGGCGCTCAGATGGCACCAGGCGGGCGCTTGGTGCCGCGGCACTGAATTCGGGAAAGCCCAGAATTTCGGGAATTCTCTTCCGTTTAGGTTTAGGTCTTATTCTAGGTTTGCTATATAAACAATGTTCCGCCCCATAACTCATTGTAACTCAGATTTAACATATTATAGTGCAAGATCCTGGCTTGGTAGTGCCCCCAGACGTAGTCAAACATATTGACGAACTGGGTAAACAATTTCTGTGTCTTTTCTTGCGGTGATTTCTTGTACTTTGTTTGTGTGCTCTTATTGTTCTTGTGGGTTTGCTTGGGTAGTGGAGGGCCATATCCACAACAACTGGTATCAAGAGCTCTGGTTCGAGATCAGGGTTAATCGACCGATTGGTTTATCAAGCGATTGGGTGTTGTCAAGCAATCAAGAATGGGCAAGGACAAACAAGCGGTGGAGAAATTTGATGGTTCTGACTACGGGTTTTGGAGGATGCAAATAGAGGATCTTTTGTACAACAAAGATCTCTATAAGCCTCTAAAGGGTGTCAAACCGGAATGAGAAAAGCAAGAAGATTGGGATCTCATGGATCGGAAGGCCCTAGGGGTGGTTAGATCTACTTTGTCAAAGTGGATCGCGAAGACTACCAAAAAGGCGAAGACCACAAAGGAGCTATTGGATTATCTTACTGAGAGATTTGAAACTCCATCTGCTGCAAACAAAGTTGATTTAATACGCAAGATGGGTAGTCTCAAGATGCAAGAGGGAGGATCCTTAGCTAAGCACATCGATGAGTATATGGATGTTATAGACTCATTGACTGCGCTGGATATTACATTTGATGATGAGGTTCATGCGTGCTTGTTGCTAACGTCTTTACCAGGAAGTTGGAGCGGAACGGTGACAGCGATCAATGCTTCAGCGGGTAAGAACAAGTTAAAGTATGATGATGTTAAGGATTTCTTGTTGGGCGAGGAAAATCGTTTGAAGAAGTTGGGGACATCGTCTACTTCGGGATCGGCCTTAGCTACTACTAGCAGGGGAAGGCCGGGTACTAGCAATAAGGGGAGAACTGAATCAAGGGAAAACGTAGTGGGTGGTAAGGGCAAGGCCGTGGAGATCAGAGATAAACTAAGGGTTGCGAAAGGATCGGTGCAGTGTTATCATTGCAAGGAGTTAGGACACTACAAAAAGGATTGTCCCAATCGTGGGGGCAATTCGGTGAATGTGACAGTCGAAGGTGATGATGTACTGGTTCTGAGTGTTAGTAGTGCACTAGAATCATGGGTGCTGGATTCGGGGGCATCATTCCACTCTTGCGGGCATGCAGAAGAGATGGAAAATTATACTTCCGGTGATTTCGGTAAGGTCTATCTGGCGGATGGCGAGCCTTTGGAAATCAAGGGGAAGGGGGATGTCAGAATAGGAGCATCGGACGGGAAGGTCTTACATCTGAACGGGGTCAGGCACATTCCGGGTTTGAAAAAGAACCTATTATCAGTTGGGCAGTTGGACGAAGAAGGTTACAAGGTAACATTCGGCTGCAGGAACTGGGTTATTACCAAGGAGGATCATGAGATCGCTCGGGGTGATAAGGAGGGGACACTGTATTTGGCGAATAACACCAAGAATAGTATCGCGGTGGCGTCAGCCAAGGGTGATACTGATTTGTGGCACTGTCGATTGGGTCACATGAGTGAGAAGGGGATGAAGATACTTTGTTCAAAGGGACTACTACCGGGTTTGAAGACAGTCAACGTGGGGATCTGCGAAGATTGTGTGTTTGGCAAACAGGCGAGAAGTAATTTCTCGAGGACAGGTAGGGCTTTGAGGGAAGCAAAGTTAGAACTGGTTCACACGGATTTGTGGGGACCATCTCCGGTAACTTCTCTGGGTGGTGCATCATATTACATGACCTTCATTGATGATTCAACAAGGAAGGTCTGGGTTTATTTCTTGAAACACAAAGATGAGGCATTCGAGGTGTTTAAGAAATGGAGGGCCTTGGTGGAGAATCAGACGGGACTTAAGCTTAAGGGCTTAAGGTCAGATAACGGAGGGGAGTATGAGCTCGGGGAGTTCAAGGAATATTGTGCAGCGAATGGCATTCGCATAGAGAAGACTCCAAAGGGCACACTACAACACAACGGGGTTGCAGAGAGGATGAACAGGACATTGAACGAGCGGGCTAGAAGTATGAGGTTGAAGTGTGGACTTCCGAAGACGTTTTGGGCATATGCAGTTGACACGGCGGCTTTCTTGATCAATAGGGGACCATCGGTACCATTGGGGAATGGAATTCCAGAGGAAGCATGGAGTGGCAAGCAGGTAAATCTGTCCTTTCTTCGCATATTTGGCTGCATTTCATATGTTCATATTGATTCTGGTGATAGAACTAAGTTAGATGCAAAATCTGTAAAATGTACGTTTATTGGGTATGGTGGGGATGACTTCGGGTATAAGTTTTGGGATGACCAAAACCATAAAATTATTCGTAGTCGAGATGTGGTATTCAATGAACAGGTATTGTACAAGGACAGAAAGGGGGCATCTGATGATATTAGTTCGGAACCGGAGGTTGTAGAGGTGGATATTCCAGACTCAGGTGGGAGCAGGACGGTTCATGATGACCAAAGTCAGGGGGTCACTGAAGATGAACCACATACTCCGGAACCGGATATTCCGCTACGTAGATCCAGCAGGTTGCGTGGATCACCTGACAGGTATACTCCTTAAAATTACTATTTGTTGTTGACAGATAGTGGGGAACCAGAATGTTATGCGGAGGCTGTTCGTAGTTCACTTTGTGATAAGTGGAAAGCTGCGATGGGTGATGAGATGGACTCATTGAAAGCCAACAAAACATGGGAGTTGATTAGACTGCCTAAGGGGAAGAAGGCATTGCATAACAAGTGGGTTTACCGGATCAAGGAGGAGGCAAACGGCAGTAAACGTTATAAGGCAAGATTGGTTGTAAAGGGCTTTCAGCAAAAGTACGGTATTGACTACACCGAGGTATTCACTCCTATTGTGAAGATGACCACTATCAGAATGGTTTTAGGGATAGTAGTGGCGGATAACTTGTTGCTGGAACAAATGGATGTAAAAACGGCCTTTCTTCATGGTGATTTGGAGGAAGAAATTTACATGGTACAACCAGAGGGTTACTTGTCTAAGGGTAACGAGGAACTGGTTTGCAGGTTGACTAAGAGCTTGTATGGCCTTAAACAAGCTCGTAGGCAGTGGTACAGGAAGTTCGATGGATTCATGCACGATATTGATTTTATCAGATGTGAGGCGGATCATTGTTGCTACTTCAAGAACAAGGACAATGGGTATATAATCTTGCTGTTATATGTGGATGACATGCTAATAGCGGGCTCTAGCAGTAGAGAGGTAAACAGATTGAAGGCTCAGTTGTCAGAACGGTTCGAGATGAAGGATTTGGGGGAGGCCAGAAAAATCTTGGGCATGCGGATTGACCGGAATAGGGAGTTGGGTAAGTTGGTTCTTTCACAAGCAGAATACGTTGAGAAAGTCTTGGCAAGGTTTTGCATGGAAGAGGCGAAGCCAACAGGGACACCATTGGGTATGCACTTCAAGCTATCCGAAAAGGACTCACCTAAGGGCAAGGAAGAGCGTGACAAGATGGAGAGGACTTCATATGCTTCGGCAGTGGGGAGTCTAATGTATGCAATGGTGTGTACAAGGCCGGATATTGCACATGCGGTGGGAGTAGTCAGCCGGTACATGGGCAATCCTGGGAAGCAACATTGGGAAGCGGTTAAATGGATCATGCGCTACTTAAAGGGTACTGCTGGTAAGGCTCTATGTTTCTCAAGCAAGGAGGTCGTGTTAGCGGGTTATGTGGATGCGGATTTGGCATCAAGTGATCTTGATAAGAGGAGGAGTACCACGGGTTATGTTTTCACATTGGGTGGTACGGCTATCTCCTGGGCTTCTAAATTGCAGAAGATCGTGGCTCGGTCGACTGCGGAAGCAGAATATGTGGCAGTGACAGAGGCAATTGCAGAACTTCTTGGGTGAACTTGGGAAGACGCGAAGTGGTAATGCTCTCTACAGTGACAGTCAGAGTGCAATACATTTGGCTAGGAATCCGGCGTTTCATTCTAGGACGAAGCACATTGAGCTGAGGTTTCACTACATCAGGCATCTCTTGGAGAGGAAGATCTTAAGGCTGGAGAAGATTTTGGGATCGGAGAACCCGGATGACATGTTGACCAAGGTGGTAAACCTTGAAAAGTTGAAGCTATGCATAGCTTCAATTGGGCTTGGAGAATAAGAGAGGAGGAAGGCACTACCATGATCGAGGTGAACACTAGGAAGACACCATGGATGAGTTGAAGACGGATACGGGGTTTGTATATGCGGTTGATCTCTAGGTGGGAGATTGTTGGAGTAGAGATCTTAAGGAAACGAGGAGAAGAAAATCTGGACGGAGCAGGAGCGAGCGGGCGCTTGGCCTACACCAAGCGGGCGCCCTTTTGGGCAGTAGGTTCTCGTCTTCAGCAACTTAATTCAGGCGGGCGCTCAGATGGCACCAGGCGGGCGCTTGGTGCCGCGGCACTGAATTCGGGAAAGCCCAGAATTTCGGGAATTCTCTTCCGTTTAGGTTTAGGTCTTATTCTAGGTTTGCTATATAAACAATGTTCCGCCCCATAACTCATTGTAACTCAGATTTAACATATTATAGTGCAAGATCCTGGCTTGGTAGTGCCCCCAGACGTAGTCAAACATATTGACGAACTGGGTAAACAATTTCTGTGTCTTTTCTTGCGGTGATTTCTTGTGGGTTTGCTTGGGTAGTGGAGGGCCATATCCACAACAGGACCCGTATAAAAATGGGTCATCCCAAGGTTGACAGCAAATTAGCTTTCACGTGGCTTTAACATTGGGTGTATTAATTTTATAAATTCCATTAGTGACTCATCTTAGTTCATTGTTGTACTTGGCTAGTATAACTTTCTACTTTACACAAACTCTTGAGAGAACCAAATTAATGGTTTGGGCCGAGAGAAGTACAAAGATGGTTGATTTGGGTTTCGATCTCAATGAAATACTTGGTGACCCGTTTTTATCCGTTTTGGGGTAAGGGAGATTACGCAGTATTGATTCCGTGTCATTTGTTTTTATACCCGTCTTATCATAGTACTCCATTTTATTGATACATAGTTCATTTGTTCAGTCCCATTTGATAATTGCTTTCTAATTGAATTTTCTCGGTTATTGTCATTGTTATTTGAAAAGCATGCTTTATGTGTTATTTGTTCCGAAATATGGATTTGTTATATGGAACAGTATCGATGTAGCTAATAATGTAAAGGTCGCAGTGGATTCGGTTATTGTGTTTGTGTTGGGTCCGGCTCCGTCGAGGGCGGCCAACAAATCGGTTAATTTGGTTAAGCCACTGGGCCCAAATATAATTAGTACACCGAACTGTAAAGTATGATTGATCAGTTATTCGGTTTATGAAACGGGTCTTATTGGCATGTCCATGTTTATAATTTTATGGACATTGTTATTTGGTGTTTGTGTTCCATTGGCTTCTGTGATATTGTGTATCCCCTTTCTTACTGAGCACCCCCCCCCCCTTGCTCACCCCCCTCCAGTTTGATATTTTGCAGTTGACCGTTGACCGGGTTCGGGGCAGCGAGGAATTGATTCAGATCATTTTGGAATTATTAGTGAGGCTTTGTATAGTATTTTGGAAATGTAAATTGTGACATTTTGTTATTTATGGAATTAGATTTTTCAGTGTGTTACACATTTGTTCAGATAAACACAGTTGATAAGGACAGATATTTTCGAAACTCGCCAAAAAGTCACTGAAAATTTCACTGGACAACATTTCCCCTGAGCCCAGATGACGTGCGTGTTAGATGGAAGAAACGCACATGCGACCTGTGCTTTCTACCCTTCTTCTACGATTCTTTTTCCCCTTTCTCTCTCTTCCTTTTTTTCCACCCAAAATTTTAAAATGGTATATTTCAAAATCTAGAAATCTAAAAAATGATCCGAAAGCACCGTTTTAATTGTGTCGTCAAAACGAATCAAAACAAGTACACTCAACACATAATTCAAATTTCGAAAATAAAAAATTCATTTTTCACTCGTAAAATTCTGAGAAAATCATTTACAAATTTCACAGTTGTGTGATTTTTCATTTTTTATTTGTAAAATAATTTCTCAAATGATTTCATAGTTGTGTGATTTTATATTTTTATGATTTCACAGTTGTGTCAATTTTTCATTTTTCACTTGTAAATCATTTCTCAACTGATTTCACATTTGTGTGATGTAATATTCTATTTAAATAGTTGAGAAATTAATTTACCAGTTGTTCATTGCAATATATACATAGTTAATAAATGCAGTGACACACCCTTTTGAACAATAGCTTTTGAACAATAGCTAACTCAATTTATCACTTATTTCTCACATGTAAACGATTGAAAAATTCATTTCCCAATTTTTAATATTTAAAAGTGATAAATTTAATCACTCATTCATTCTCATGTATTCTTATTTATTCATAATTGAGTATAAAATTGAGTTGTTTGTTCCTCATTTGTTCATAACTGAGTATAAAAGTGATAAATTAATCTCTCAGCTGTGTGATTTCACAGTTGTGTTATTTTTTTTTTCACTTGTAAAATCATTTATCAACTGATTTCACAGTTGTATGATTTTACAGTTGTGTGATTTCACTATTATGTGATTTTCATAATTGTGTCATTTTTATTCATTTTCCACTTGTAAACTCATTTTCTTACTTGATTTCAGAGTTGTGTGATTTCACAATTGTGTTAATTTGTCATTTTTTCACTTGTAAAATCATTTCTAAACTGATTTCACAGTTGTGTGATGTATATGTCTTTTAAACAATCGAGAAATTAAATTTAAAAATAGAACAACCTTTAGGGATTAAATATGTAAACCAACTTAGTAAAATGTGAAAAGAGTTAAAAAGTCAAATAGCATTCTCAAAAAATTAAACCCTTACCCTACTCCCACCTCCTTAAACCTAGATCTATACATGTTATGCTTTTATACTTTTTGTTGGTTTTATTGCAACCAACTAAAAGTATAAAAGCAAAACATGTATACATGCAGGGAAATGCTAGACTTACAAAAGAAGTTTACAAAATGAAATATACAAGGTGTGGTGGCGATATTTTATTGGCCACATCGATAGTAGACCCGGCACACTCATATTAAAAACACCAATACAATTATGACACCTTATTTTGTAAGCCACATTTTGTAGCCATTTTTTGTAATTTTATTATTTCCCATACATGTATGTAGGGATGGCCAAATCAAACTGGAACCGGGAAACCGGACCGGAACCGGACCGGAGAAGACCGGAACCGGAACAAACCGGCGAATAAACTGGAACCGCCAGTCATCCGGGCCGGTTAAGGTTCACATAAATGGCGAACCGGATTGGAACCGGATCGGAAATCCCTTGTTTTTCTATAATTTTTAACTTGTTTATTCGTTAAATCAAAGTTTTTTGTAGATGCTTTTTATTAAGACATGTTATAAACGTTACATCAATTATTGTTTTAGTTGAGAACTTATTTTGTCAAGAAACAATGAAATAGCATGATGAAAGTTGGTAGAAATATTACTAAGAGTTATTATCTAGTGTTAAAACATATAAATAATGTTGGTGAAATAAAGGTAGAATTATTAATTATACAATATTTTGAAGCAAAGTGACAAAAATAACTAATGGAAGTAGGTAAACTTATTAATACACTTTGAAATTTGAGAAAAAACTTTGGTCATTAACGGAAACGTTACAATTTTGATTTTGTTGATGTTTTAATTAAAAACGGGTCAGCTGCAATTCAGTGTACTTACTTTTATACACACTAGAAAAAACATGTGCTACGCACGGGAATTTATTATAATTTGTTTTTTATTTTAGTTAGTCAAGTAAATTTTATTATGATTAGAATAAAGGAATTTTTACCAATAAGTGCCTCATAGAAGGTAGAATTTGCCAATAAAGACAGATATTTTCATATTTTACCTTAGGGTCCCTAGAATGAAATCAATTTTACCAATAAATCCTTTCCACTTTCTAAATGACAAAACTACCCTCAACCAAATTAAAATCCCTTTACCGCTCTTGACTTTGACCATCTTTGAATAATTTTGAAAATTGCTGACCACCACCGGACATCGCCGGGCCTCCGACCAACCGCCGCCAGACCTCCGGCCAACCGCCGCTGGGCCTCCGACCAACCGCCGCCAGACACCGCCGGGACTCCGGCCAACCGCCACCGGGCCTCCGACCAACCGCCGCCAGACACCGCCGGGACTCCGAGCAACCGCCGCCGGACATTGCCGGACCTCCGACCACTGCTGCTAGAACTCACCCGCCAACCGCCGCCGGACCGTCGACCCTGCCGCCGGATCTCACCCACACTGCAGCCACAACAATTTGCAACCCCAAGTATTATAAATAAAAATTATTTGCTCTTGGGGGGTTTGAACGTCTTGACTTAGACTCCTAACCACTATGCCAAACTTCTTACTTGTTCCATTAGTAGACTATTATATATTTAACACTACAACTTCACATTTGTTGTTGTCCTTTTTTTTTTTGGTTAGAAGTATTAATTCTTCACAATTGAATAATTACTCATTTTTAATAAAAAAAAATGAGATACATTTATTTCACAATTGTTTAAAGAGCATTTAACAACACATAGTTCTGAAAATGAGTATCATTTGTAAAAACTATGCCATGAATTTCTTAGTTGTTACACTCAACTCATGTGTTAACAACTGAGAAATAAATTTATCATGTCTTATATTAAACTCATGTGTGAATAAATGAGAAATGAATATCTCATTTATTATTATTATATTAACAACAGAGAAAAATTGATAACTGAGAAATGATCTTGTACTCAAATTCATATATGAATAACTGAGAAATGAATGTCTCATTTATTATATAATTAAACTGATAAATTGAGACATCAATTATGAAAAATAAGAGATGATTTTATCAGTTTTTACTCAATTATGAACAACTGTTAAATGAATGTCTCAGTTATTATATTCAAATTCATGTGTGAACAACTGTGAAATGCATTTCTCAGTTATTATAATGATTGTGAAAAATTGAGAGATGAATTTATCAGTTTTTAAAATGAAAATGAAAAAATGACAAAACTGTGAAATCACACAATTGAGAAAGCATACAACTGAGAAATCAGTTGAAAAATGATTTTACAAGTGAAAAATGAAATTTTATTTTCTAAAATTGTGAAATTAATTGAGAAATGAAAAATGATTTTCTCAAATTTTTACTAGTGAAAAATATGTTTTGTATTTCTAAAATTTAAATTACGTGTTGAGTGTACTTGTTTGATTCGCCTTGACAGCACGATTAAAACAGTGGTTTCAGATTATTTTTTTGATTTCTAGATTTTATGATATAGCATTTTAAAATTTTGAGGAGAAAAAAATAAAAAAGAGATAAAGATATAAAGAGAGAGAGAGAGAGAGAGAGAGAGAGAGAGAGAGAGAGAGTGTGTGAAGACTGAAGCCGAAGCGATTGGGGTGGGCTGGCATACGCTAAGGAATATTTAACTTATATAATAACTATTAACGTTAACTAATACTATTAATAGTATCATTAGTAAATGTTAACCTATATAATATCTATTATGGTTAATTGATACTATAAATAGGAATAGTTAACTTATATAATAACTATTAACATTAACTAATACTATTAATAGTAATATATAACTTATATAGTAACTATTAACGTTAACTAATACTATTAATAGTAATAGTTCTTATATAGTAACTATTATAGTTAACTAATAATATTCATAGTAATGATTAACTTATATAGTACCTATTATAGTTAACTAACACTATTAATGTTGGGTTTCGATCAAACATGCGCAGCGGAATTTAGCATTTAAAATTTTGAAACCCAAAGCCATGGATCCGTTCATATGATTAAATCAAATACGACATAAGAATAAAGGAATAAACTAACCCTTGATGGCTATCAAATTCTCTTGGTCTTTGGTGGAGGTTTGAAGACTTGATCACGATCACAAAGCTTGAACACGATCTTTGAAGATGATGATTTTCACCCTCTAGCGGTATCCACACTTCGAACGAATATCAAAGGAGCTTCTTTGATCTTGGTTGCTAGACCAAATTGTGAAACACTTTTTCACAATCAAAAGAACTATATGGAATTTATTTTGTGTATTATTTTGTTCCTCAACCAAGAATGTCTTGGAACAAAATAAACCCTCTCTCAAACTCTTTGAGACTCACAAAATTATTAGCATTGAGTGCTGGCCGAATTTGGTCTTTTATACACAAGTATGACCTATTCCAAATAGGAAACTTGTGTCAAAATCCGTCCAAAATTCGTTTTCCTAATCAAATTAGGAATCTGCCACCCGACAGTACTGTGCGGCCGCCCAGAATGCACTGTGCGGTCGCACAACTATCTGAAACAAAACTGGTACAAAAATGGGCTAAGTGTGCGGCCGCCCAGTCCATACTGTGCGGTCGCCCACTTCCCCAGAAAGTCCAGAATTTCCAAAATTCCAATATAGTCCTTTTAAAGATTCGTTCTATTGTGTGTGACCCTCTAGGATTATACTAAGTTGGCAATGGGTTCAAACATGAAACCATAAGATATGATTAGGTTCTAGCAAACCGTCATACCTACCCAAATAGTATAACTAGATACAAGTTTGCATTCCTCTTAGAATATGTCATAATCCTTTTGTCCACGATATCATTGAACACAAGTCATGGTCAAAGAGTCAACTTGTTTTGTTCAATACTTTCTCGATTCCGAATATGTTGATAATCCAAATGACATTGATCCAATCAATTCATTTGAGTCCGGCCGAACATTTCATCAACATCATTCCTACGAGAGGCCCAAGCTTGACATCTCTCCGAGGAGGGACAAATCCATTTAGCTTATTATTCTTCCCTACGTGAATCCGATTATGCCAATCATACCCTTTATAACTACTCGGTTAAAAGTAGCGTTTGAATATGTCAAACATAATGTTCATCAAGTGGAAGATTATAATAACTTCATGTCTAAGGATTCAAATGACATAACTAATATGAGATATATGTATGACATAGACCATGACATAAATCTCATAAAGCGGGTCATGTCCAGTACCTTGTTCCAAACAAGTACCCATAAATCTAACATGATCATCCCATGATCATTTAGCCTTTATACTAGTGCTTAACAAGTACTAGGGACGGATATTATTATAAGTAAACATGAACAACAATAATAATCAAAACATCTCTTTATTGATATGAAATAAATGATAACAATTACAACGTTTATTAAACGTGCCTAGGGCACCACTACCAACAATCTCCCACTTGCCCTAGGCCCAATCTCCCATGTATCTAATACCCATGGACCTAACATGACCATCATGTTTGGCTTGTGGAAGTCCCTTTGTTAGCGGGTCCGCAACATTGTCATCAGTAGGTACTCTGCATATATTTACCTCTCCCCTATCAACGATCTCTCGAATGATATGAAAACGCCTAAGTATGTGTTTGGATTTCTGATGTGCTCTTGGTTCCTTTGCTTGAGCAATAGCACCATTATTATCACAATAAAGGTCTATTGGATTAACAATACTAGGAACCACTTCAAGTTCAGTTATGAACTTCTTAATCCAAACAGCTTCCTTTGCAGCATCCGATGCAGCAATATACTCAGCTTCTGTTGTAGAATCAGCGGTTGTACTTTGCTTGGAACTCTTCCAGCTTACAGCTCCACCATTTAACATAAACACAAAACCCGATTGCGATCGGCTATCATCTTTGTCAGTTTGGAAGCTTGCATCCGTGTAAGCATTTACAACGAGATCATCTTCCATTCCTCCATAGACCAAAAACGAGTCTTTAGTTCTTCTCAAGTACTTAAGAATCGCTTTTACAGCCATCCAGTGATTTTCGCCAGGGTCGGATTGGTATCTACTTGTCATGCTCAAAGCATAAGATACATCCGACCTAGTACAAATCATGGCATACATGATGGGCCCAATTGCCGAAGCATATGGAACATCATTCATTTTCTCATGCTCATCGTTTGTCTTAAGACATTGAGTCTTGCTTAGAGAAACTCCATGTAACACGGGCAAGGTGCCTCTCTTAGAATTTTCCATACGGAATCTTCTAATGACCTTGTCAATGTATGTACTTTGGCTTAAACCAAGTAGCCTCCTTGATCTATCTCTATAGATCTTAATGCCAAGTATATATGCGGCTTCACCCATATCTTTCATTGCGAAGCACTTTCCTAACCAAGTCTTCACAGACTGAAGTGTAGGAATGTCGTTTTCAATGAGCAATATGTCATCCACGTATAAAATAAGGAATATCACTATGCTCCCACTAATCTTATTGTATACACAAGGCTCATCTTCGTTCTTGATGAATCCAAACTCTTTGACCGATTCATCAAAACGGAGATTCCAACTCCTTGAAGCTTGCTTCAATCCATAGATGGATCTTTGCAATTTGCATACCTTAGAATCTTGTTCAAAACCTTCTGGTTGTGTCATATACACATCCTCTTGTAGTTTTCCATTCAGGAAAGCGGTTTTGACGTCCATCTGCCATATTTCATAGTCATGATATGCGGCAATGGCAAGCAAAATTCTTATAGACTTGATCATTGCTACGGGTGAAAAGGTCTCATCATAGTCAATACCATGAACTTGTCTATAACCCTTCGCTACAAGCCTAGCTTTGTAAGTATGCACCTTCCCATCCATGTCAGTCTTCTTCTTGAAGACCCATTTGCATCCTATGGTTTTTACACCTTCGGGCGCATCAATCAAATTCCAAACTTGATTGTCTTGCATGGATTGCAATTCGGATTCCATGGCTCCAAGCCACTTGTCCGAATCAGGAGAAGACATCGCCTCTTGGTAGGTTGACGGTTCATCATTCTCAATGATTTCTACCTCATTACTATCCGTTACGAGAAATCCATATCTCTCGGGCTCGGATCGTAACCTACTAGATCTGTGAGATGCTTGTGTATTTTGAACAGGTTCCACAACTCCTTGTGATTCTTGTTCTTGTTCCACTATTGGTTCAATGTTATTTTCTGGGTTTCGAATTTCTTCAAGATTTATTTTACTCCCACTGATTTCTTTGGAGAGAAACTCTTTCTCTAGAAAGACACCAGTTCGGGCAACAAACACTTTGTTGTCCTCTCGGTTGTAAAAGTAATATCCTTTAGTTTCCTTAGGATATCCCACGAAAATACATTTATCAGATTTGTGTGCTAGTTTGTCAGAGATAAGTCTCTTGACATAGACTTCGCAACCCCAAATCCTCATAAAAGATAAACTAGGTTTCTTTCCACTCCACATCTCATATGGAGTCTTTGGAACCGATTTAGTTGGAACTTGATTTAGTGTGAAAGCAGCGGTTTCTAGGGCGTAACCCCAAAAGGATATTGGAAGATCAACTTGACTCATCATTGATCGAACCATGTCTAACAAAGTCCGATTTCTCCTCTCGGACACACCATTCCATTGTGGTGTTCAGGGCGGAGTCAATTGTGAAACTATTCCACAATTCTTTAGATGATCATCAAATTCTTGACTTAGGTATTCACCACCTCGATCTGATCGAAGTGCCTTTACTTTTGCCAAGTTGTTTTTCTATTTCATTTTGAAATATTTTAAATATCTCAAATGCTTCACTTTTATGTTTCATTAGGTAAACATACCCAAATCTACTATAATCATCAGTGAAGGTTATGAAGTATTGAAATCCTCCCCTAGCATTGCTACTTAATGGTCCGCATACATCGGAATGTATCAACCCCAATAAGTCGCTTGCCCTTTCACCCAACTTGGTAAAAGGTGTCTTAGTCATTTTTCCAAGAAGACACGACTCACAAGTATCATATGACTCTAAGTCACATGAACCCAAAAGTCCGTCCCCATGGAGTTTTGAGATACGCTTCTCATTAATATGACCAAGATGGCAATGCCACAAATAAGTATGATTTTCATCATTAGGTTTAGATTTCTTATTTACATGATAGACATTATTTTCATTCTTGACATCCAAGATATAAAGGCCATTAAATGAATTAGCAATACCATAAAGCACATCATTTAAATAAATAGAAAATTTCTTATTCTCAATAAGAAACTTAAAACCTTCATTATCCAAACAAGAAGTTGAAATAATATTTCTGCTTAAATCCGGAACATAATAACAATTGTTCAAAACAAGAATTAATCCGGAAGGTAAAGTGACTTCATAAGTCCCTACGGCTAATGCAGCAACTCTTGCTCCATTCCCCACACGTAGATCTACTTCACCTTCTTTAAGCAGTCTCATATTCTTTAATCCCTGCACATTTAGACAAATGTGAGAACCACATCCGGTATCCAATACCCAAGAATCAGTGGTAGAAAGGAGAATATCTATCATATAGATACCTGAAGTCGACGCAGCCTTGCTGCTCTTCTTCTTCTTTTGCTCTTCCAAGAAAGCCTTTCAATTACGTTTCCAATGACCTATTTCTTGACAATGGAAACAGATTGCATCCTTTTGTGAATCGGGTTTTACCTCAGAAGCCTTGGCAACCTTTGCCTTGCTTATCTTGGGTTTGACAACTTTTGCCTTACCCTTGCCTTTGGCACCAGGCTTCTTCCCATCATGAACCAAGAGCACGGGAGAACCTTTCTCCACAATTTTCATCTCTGCAGTTTTGAGCATCCCATGCAACTCAGAGAGATTCTTATCCATTCCATGCATGTTATAATTCATTACAAACTGATTATAACTTTTAGGCAATGAATTAAGAATGAGATCCGTGGCTAGCTCCAATGGGATTGGATAGCCAAGTTTCTCAAGGTTCTCTACACAATCTTTCATTTTAAGAAAGTGAGGACTCACTTGTTGCCCTTCATTCATTTTACTAGTAGTGAATGCAACAATGGTTTTGTACCTCTCTTGCCTAGCTTGCTCTTGAAACATGGTTCTCAACTCCACGCCTATCTCATAGGCTTCCAAATGTTCCAAACTTTGTTGGAGTTTTGAACACATAGCGGCAAGCATGAGACAACTTACATCTCTAGAATCATTACGATTTTTCTTGTAATTGTCTCTTTCTACCCTAGGGGCAGTAGGCGGTGGTTCAGCGGGGAGAGGCCCATCGAGAATGCACAACTTATCTTCTTGCCTAAGAACGATTCTTATGCTACGGATCCAATCCATAAAGTTAGTACCATTCTCTTCGAGCTTATCCTTCTCAAGGATCGATCGCAACGACATTGATTGAGTGTTATTAGTCATTATCTACAAATATGCAAAAATTTCCAAAATTTAATAAGTACCGTTTTTCATTAAAGAGATAAATAATGTTTTTTTTCAAATAAAATACTCCCACTAAATTATATAACCTTCATATACATCCAATGTATAATATAATTTAAATGGGTTAAGATCCAACTTTAATTTAATTTCAAGTCCGCTAAGGCGGATTACACAAAATCAAATTAATTAAGTAGACAACTCTTGTCAATCATATCTCATATGACTCTTAGTTCTTTTTATGAGATTCTTTAAGAAATCAAATTTCAAAAAGCATGTTAAACCTCATCTTTGCCTTGGCCCAAAACTGTTTTGACGCCCAATTAAGTCTAACCATTTTAAACGCACAGTTAATGTGTCCCGCTAGGGCGTGCCCACACTATCTATCTTGCTCATACATAAACAAATTTAATGCATCTCGCTAGGGCGAATCTACATTAAAATCACTCATGTACTAACAAGTGTTTTAATCATGGCATGGCAATAAAAGACTTAAAACTTTCTTTGAAGGTTCATCACATATAGCATATAACACATTTATGAGCACATAATATAAACATGTTACACATCAAGTTTAGCCACTAAATTAATCCCATTAATTTAAGCATGATATTTATGTGTCATTAGTTTCTCAATAATTATGAGGATGAGACTATTTCAACTTCGGTCATTATCTCCAAATCAAGACAACAAGAAGTGCGGTCGAACTAAGCCATTAGGCAACCACAATCCCGCACTAATTCAAGAAACCAAGAAAGTAGTCCATGTGGCCGAAACTAAGCAATAGATGGTCTCGATGAACGTAGGCCAATTGCATTCACAATTCCACATGGATCTCCAATCATTGAATCAAGAACTTTGTTTCTCAATTTTAGCAATTATGAACTCTTTTTTTCTAACTTCGTTTTATCTTTGAAACTTTGATTGCGATCAAGTTTGGGAAACACAATCTCGATGAACGCAGATTAGCCATCCAAACCTTGAACCAATCTTAGAATCACAAGACTAAAACAAATAGGAAAATCAAACCCCAAGATCCTCACATAAACCAACTACCCAAAACCCATTCCAGATCAGCAAGTCTGGACTGGTTCTGTTACTGGTTTTGTTGGACATCTCGAAAATTTCAAATTCTGATTTCAACCAAAATCAGACAATCTGATCCTTATGTGCGGCCGCCCAAAACTCACTGTGCGGTCGCCCAAACATGTGCGGCCGCCCAAGTGATTTTGTGCGGTTGCCCAAACTGATCAGAATGTGCAGAATTTTGAAGTTCGAAAATTTTGTCTCAAAATTGTTTTTCCCCGATTATTAAAACTTTGATCCAATCAAAAATTAATAATCAACAATTCTGAATCCACCATAATTTATTTATTGCGATTGAATCGTGCGATTAAAGTTGCAAAATGATAAACCACATAAAATCACAAAACACATAAACAACATATATTCCAATATTCAAATCATGCAAGGCACATAAACAATTTATATACACATAACATGATCTAGGTATTGAAATAATCAACATGAACGGGGCTCTGATACCACTGTTGGGTTTCGATCAAACATGCGCAGCGGAATTTAGCATTTAAAATTTTGAAACCCAAAGCCATGGATCCGTTCATATGATTAAATCAAATACGACATAAGAATAAAGGAATAAACTAACCCTTGATGGCTATCAAATTCTCTTGGTCTTTGGTGGAGGTTTGAAGACTTGATCACGATCACAAAGCTTGAACACGAACTTTGAAGATGATGATTTTCACCCTCTAGCGGTATCTGTTGGTAGTGGTGCCCTAGGCACGTTTAATAAACGTTGTAATTGTTATCATTTATTTCATATCAATAAAGAGATGTTTTGATTATTATTGTTGTTCATGTTTACTTATAATAATCTCCGTCCCTAGTACTTGTTAAGCACTAGTATAAAGGCTAAATGATCATGGGATGATCATGTTAGATTTATGGGTACTTGTTTGGAACAAGGTACTGGACATGACCCGCTGTATGAGATTTATGTCATGGTCTATGTCGAACATATATCTCATATTAGTTTTGTCATTTGAATCCTTAGACATGAAGTTATTACAGTCTTCCACTTGATGAACATTATGTTTGACATATTCAAACGCTACTTTTAACCGAGTAGTTATAAAGGGTATGATTGGCATAATCGGATTCACGTAGGGAAGAATAATAAGCTAAATGGATTTGTCCCTCCTCGGAGAGATGTCAAGCTTGGGCCTCTCGTAGGAATGATGTTGATGAAATGTTAGGCCGGACTCAAATGAATTGATTGGATCAATGTCATTTGGATTATCAACATATTCGGAATCGAGAAAGTATTGAACAAAACAAGTTGACTCTTTGACCATGACTTGTGTTCAATGATATCGTGGACAAAAGGATAATGACATATTCTAAGAGGAATGCGAACTTGTATCTAGTTATACTAATTGGGTAGGTATGACGGTTTGCTAGAACCTAATCATATCTTATGGTTTCATGTTTGAACCCATTGCCAACTTAGTATAATCCTAGAGGGTCACACACAATAGAACGAATCTTCAAAAGGACTACATTGGAATTTTGGAAATTCTGGACTTTCTGGAAAGTGGGCGACCGCACATAATGGACTGGGCGGCCGCACACTTAGCTCAGATTTGTAACAGTTTTGTTTCAGATAGTTGTGCGACTGCACAGAGGTTTTTGGGCGGCCGCACAGTACTGTCGGGTGGCAGATTCCTAATTTGATTAGGAAACGAATTTTGGACGGATTTTGACACAAGTTTCCTATTTGGAATAGGTCATACTTGTGTATAAAAGACCAAATTCGGCCAGCACTCTAGGCTAATGATTTTGTGAGTCTCAAAGAGTTTGAGAAAGGGTTTATTTTGTTCCAAGACATTCTTGGTTGAGGAACAAAATAATACACAAAATAAATTCCATATAGTTCTTTTGATTGTGAAAAAGTGTTTCACAATTTGGTCTAGCAACCAAGATCAAAGAAGCTCCTTTGATATTCGTTCGAAGTGTGGATACCGCTAGAGGGTGAAAATCATCATCTTCAAAGTTCGTGTTCAAGCTTTGTGATCGTGATTAAGTCTTCAAACCTCCACCAAAGACCAAGAGAATTTGATAGCCATTAAGGGTTAGTTTATTCCGTTATTCTTATGACGTATTTGATTTAATCATATGAACGGATCCATGGCTTTGGGTTTCAAAATTTTAAATGCTAAATTCCGCTGCGCATGTTTGATCGAAACCCAACAGTGGTATCAGAGCCCCGTTCATGTTGATTAATTCAATACTTGGATCATGTTATGTGTATATAAATTGTTTATGTGCCTTGCATGATTTGAATATTGGAATATATGTTGTTTATGTGTTTTGTGATTTTATGTGGTTTATCGTTTTGCAACTTTAATCGCACGATTCAATCGTAATAAATAAATTATGGTGGATTCAGAATTGTTGATTATTAATTTTTGATTGGATCAAAGTTTTAATAATTGGGGAAAAACAATTTTGAGACAAAATTTTCGAACTTAAAAATTCTGCACATTCTGATGGCACTGGGCGACCGCACAAAACGCCTTGGGCGGCCGCACAGTTTTGGGCGACCGCACAAGGGTTTTTGGGCGGCCGCACAAGGTGATCAGAAGGTCTGATTTTGGTTGAAAACCAGAATCTGGAATTTTTCGAAAGATTCAACAGAACCAGTAACAGAACCAGTCCAGACTTGCTGATCTGGAATGGGTTTTGGGTAGTTGGTTTGTGTGTGGATTTTGGGGTTTGATTTTCCTATTTGTTTTAGTCTTGTGATTCCTAGATTGGTTCAAGTTTTGGATGGCTAATCTGCGTTCATCGAGATTGTGTTTCCCAAAATTGATCGCAATCAAAGTTTCAAAGATAAAACGAAGTTAGAATTATGAAGTTTCAAAGATAAAACAAAGTTGAAATAGTCTCATCCTCATAATTATAGAGAAACTAATGACACATAAATACCATGCTTAAATTAATGGGATTAATTTAGTGGCTAAACTTGATGTGTAACATGTTTATATTATGTGCTCATAAATGTGTTATATGCTATATGTGATGAACCTTCAAAGAAAGTTTTAAGTCTTTTATTGCCATGCCATGATTAAAACACTTGTTAGTACATGAGTGATTTTAATGTAGATTCGCCCTAGCGAGATGCAATAAATTTGTTTATGTATGAGCAAGATAGATAGTGTGGGCACGCCCTAGCGGGACACATTAACTATGCGTTTAAAATGGTTAGACTTAATTGGGCGTCAAAACAGTTTTGGGCCTAGGCAAAGATGAGGTTTAACATGCTTTTTGAAATTTGATTTCTTAAAGAATCTCATAAAAGGAACTAAGAGTCATATGAGATATGATTGACAAGAGTTATCTACCTAATTAATTTGATTTTGTGTAATCCGCCTTAGCGGACTTGAAATTAAATTAAAGTTGGATCTTAACCCATTTAAATCATATTATACATTGGATGTATATGAAGGTTATATAATTTAGTGGGAGTATTTTGTTTGAAAAATACATTATTTATCTCTTTAATGAAAAACGGTACTTATTAAATTTTGGAATTTTTTGCATATTTGTAGATAATGACTAATAACACTCAATCAATGTCGTTGCGATCGATCCTTGAGAAGGATAAGCTCGAAGAGAATGGTACCAACTTTATGGATTGGATCCGTAGCATAAGAATCGTTCTTAGGCAAGAAGATAAGTTGTACATTCTCGATGGGCCTCTCCCCGCTGAACCACCACCTACTGCCCCTAGGGTAGAAAGAGACAATTACAAGAAACATCGTAATGATTCTAGAGATGTAAGTTGTCTCATGCTTGCTGCTATGTGTTCAAAACTCCAACAAAGTTTGGAACATTTGGAAGCCTATGAGATAGGCGTGGAGTTGAGAACCATGTTTCAAGAGCAAGCTAGGCAAGAGAGGTACAAGACCATTGTTGCATTCACTACTAGTAAAATGAATGAAGGGCAACAAGTGAGTACTCACTTTCTTAAAATGAAAGGTTATGTAGAGCACCATGAGAAACTTGGCTATCCAATCCCATTGGAGCTAGCCACGGATCTCATTCTTAATTCATTGCCTAAAAGTTATAATCAGTTTGTAATGAATTATAACATGCATGGAATGGATAAGAATCTCTCTGAGTTGCATGGGATGTTCAAAACTGCAGAGATAAAAAATGTGGAGAAAGGTTCTCCCGTGCTCTTGGTTCATGATGGGAAGAAACCTGGTGCCAAAGGCAAGGGTAAGGCAAAAGTTGTCAAACCCAAGATAAGCAAGGCAAAGGTTGTCAAGGCTTCTGAGGCAAAACCCGATTCACAAAAGGATGCAATCTGTTTCCATTGTCAAGAAATAGGTCATTGGAAACGTAATTGCAAGGCTTTCTTGGAAGAGCAAAAGAAGAAGAAGAGCAGCAAGGCTGCGTCGACTTCAGGTATCCATATGATAGATATTCTCCTTTCTACCACTGATTCTTGGGTATTGGATACCGGATGTGGTTCTCACATTTGTCTAAATGTGCAGGGACTAAAGAATAGGAGACTGCTTAAAGAAGGTGAAGTAGATCTACGTGTGGGAAATGGAGCAAGAGTTGCTGCATTAGCCGTAGGGACTTATGAAGTCACTTTACCTTCCGGATTAATTCTTGTTTTGAACAATTGTTATTATGTTCCGGATTTAAGCAGAAATATTATTTCAATTTCTTGTTTGGATAATGAAGGTTTTAAGTTTCTTATTGAGAATAAGAAATTTTCTATTTATTTAAATGATGTGCTTTATGGTATTGCTAATTCATTTAATGGCCTTTATATCTTGGATGTCAAGAATGAAAATAATGTCTATCATGTAAATAAGAAATCTAAACCTAATGATGTAAATCATACTTATTTGTGGCATTGCCGTCTTGGTCATATTAATGAGAAGCGTATCTCAAAACTCCATGGGGACGGACTTTTGGGTTCATGTGACTTAGAGTCATATGATACTTGTGAATCATGTCTTCTTGGAAAAATGACTAAGACACCTTTTACCAAGTTGGGTGAAAGGGCCAGCGACTTATTGGGGTTGATACATTCCGATGTATGCGGACCATTAAGTAGCAATGCTAGGGGAGGATTTCAATACTTCATAACCTTCACTGATGATTATAGCAGATTTGGGTATGTTTACCTAATGAAACATAAAAGTGAAGCATTTGAGATATTTAGAATATTTCAAAATGAAGTAGAAAAACAACTTGGCAAAAGTATAAAGGCACTTCGATCAGATCGTGGTGGTGAATACTTGAGTCAAGAATTTTATGATCATCTAAAGAATTGTGGAATAGTTTCACAACTGACTCCACCTGGAACACCACAATGGAATGGTGTGTCTGAGAGGAGAAATCGGACTTTGTTAGACATGGTTCGATCAATGATGAGTCAAGTTGATCTTCCAATATCCTTTTGGGGTTACGCCCTAGAAACCGCTGCTTTCACACTAAATCAAGTTCCAACTAAATCGGTTCCAAAGACTCCATATGAGATGTGGAGTGGAAAGAAACCTAGTTTATCTTTCATGAGGATTTGGGGTTGCGAAGTTTATGTCAAGAGACTTATCTCTGACAAACTAGCACACAAATCTGATAAATGTATTTTCGTGGGATATCCTAAGGAAACTAAAGGATATTACTTTTACAACCGAGAGGACAACAAGTGTTTGTTGCCCGAACTGGTGTCTTTCTAGAGAAAGAGTTTCTCTCCAAAGAAATCAGTGGGAGTAAAATAAATCTTGAAGAAATTCGAGACCCAAAAAATAACATTGAACCAATAGTGGAACAAGAACAAGAACCACAAGGAGTTGTGGAACCTGTTCTAAATACACAAGCATCCGCAGATCTAGTAGGTTACGATCCGAGCCCGAGAGATATGGATTTCTCGTAACGGATAGTAATGAGGTAGAAATCATTGAGAATGATGAACCGTCAACCTACCAAGAGGCGATGTCTTCTCCTAATTCGGACAAGTGGCTTGGAGCCATGGAATCCGAATTGCAATCCATGCAAGACAATCAAGTTTGGAATTTGATTGATGCGCCCGAAGGTGTAAAAACCATAGGATGCAAATGGGTCTTCAAGAAGAAGACTGACATGGATGGGAAGGTGCATACTTACAAAGCTAGGCTTGTAGCAAAGGGTTATAGGCAAGTTCATGGTATTGACTATGATGAGACCTTTTCACCCGTAGCGATGATCAAGTCTATAAGAATTTTGCTTGCCATTGCCGCATATCATGACTATGAAATATGGCAGATGGACGTCAAAACCACTTTCCTGAATGGAAAACTCCAAGAGGATGTGTATATGACACAACCAGAAGGTTTTGAACAAGATTCTAAGGTATGCAAATTGCAAAGATCCATCTATGGGTTGAAGCAAGCTTCTAGGAGTTGGAATCTCCGTTTTGATAAATCGGTCAAAGAGTTTGGTTTCATCAAGAACGAAGATGAGCCTTGTGTATACAAGAAGATTAGTGGGAGCATAGTGCTATTCCTTATTTTATACGTGGATGACATATTGCTCATTGGAAACGACATTCCTACACTTCAGTCTGTGAAGACTTGGTTAGGAAAGTGCTTCGCAATGAAAGATATGGGTGAAGCCGCATATATTCTTGGCATTAAGTGTTGGTCCCAAAGACACAACAAGGGTATGAAAAGAGGCTAGAGGGGGGGGGGGTGAATAGCCTATTAAAATTTCAACCCTTTTTCAAATTCAACCAAGTGCATACTCTTGAATATGCGGTCAAGTTAAAACCACACGGTCAAGGAGTAATATGCACAGCGGAAGTTTTCGTTAGAAATGGGAAAGGTTGGTTTTGACTAAAATCTCTAAGTAGGAATACCAGCACTCACGGTCAACCAGGTTGCGGTCGAGTGAGTCCGGTCGAGGGTGAAGTGCGGTCAAGAGATTGCGGTCAAGAGGTTGAGATTTGAAAGTTGTTGTCTTAGAAGTTTTTGGCAAAAGATAAGTTAGTCAGATTTTAACTTAGGCAATGAGGAGAACAAAACAAACACAATTCACAGCAAGTTCTTAAATCTGAAAGATCAAAACACTAAACGACAAACAAAGTTAATATGAACAATAAAGAACAAGATGAACAATACTTGAAAGTAAATTTGCAGAAAGTAAAATGACACAAGTATTTGGAAAGGTTCGATCTGTTAAAAAGATCAACGTCCTTTACCAAGATGGTCAGTCTTTGGATTTTGAATGGAGGTATATATTGATTCTTGAATGTACAGATTACAGAGATGTAAGTATTGAATCAACACCTACTTTCTATGAAGAACAAATCCGAGACTTAGACCAGTGTATCCCTTTTGATTCAATCTAAGTGATTGATCAATTGGGGTGAGTGTGTGTAAGAATCTGAAGCTTTTTGAAATCTATATGATTTAGAGCCTAAAGAATCTTGTGTTACAAGGCTTGAGATGACTTGAATGTTGCTGGAGATCCTTGAAGGTTTGAAGGTGAGTTCTTTGAAGATTCAAAGGATTCTGGAAATCTTGAGTATGATCTTCAATCACCAACTATTTCAACAGCAATTTCTCTCTTAGAATCTCAGCATTGTTCAATGAAGAACTTAAGGGCTATTTATAGCCTTGAATGAGAAAATAGCTGTTGGATTTACTTGGGCTCCAAGTTGAAGGACAATGAGCTGTTGAATTCTGATTGGAGCTCAATCTGAGTTTGTCCTTTTTGCAGATAAGAGGTGGTCCCACTGAGAGATTCAAATTTGAATTACTTAGGATCCAAGTTCTGCAACGTTCTAAACTAACCATAGTTTGACCATGGTTAAGTTTGAACATACTTGGGTTCTTGAACTTCTGCTCATCTGCGGTCAAGACTTGCGGTCGAAGCTCTTGCGGTCAATATGCCTAAGGGCATCTGCGGTCGAGGAGTCAAATGTGACCTGTCAAGATATGCCACAAAGCTTCACGGTCACTGACTTCCGGTCAAGTGATTCACGGTCAAATGGTCTTCCACGGTCAGGTGGTCTACCACGGTCAAGTGAATTCACGGTCAAGGTCTTGACCACTAAAATTCCAGACTTAGAAAATTTTCAGCCTATCAATCTAAAGCCTATACTATCAAAGTGGACTATACTAAAAATGAAGTTTCACTTCTAATAATATATCCTAAAGTCCACAAAAAGATAAAATTAGGTTATGGGATCAATCAAATCTAGGTAATAGGAGTGGTTTATAATAAGCATACCCAACAATCTCCCCCTATTTGATTGAGACCATTACCTACTATAACAAAGCTAATTCATTGTACTTGGTAATAACATGTTTTCAAGAAAATAATATTTTATTAATTTCATGCCCCAAGTCAATGCACACTCTAAGCCAGTGTCATAGATTTCTATCAGCCTAAAAAGATAAAAAGATACTAATCCTAGCAAGATAGACATATAAGGCTTGAATGCATTTTTAGAGAAAATAACAATAAGTATGCAAATGCATCAAACAATCATTTAAGAGGTACTCCACAAAAATATAACCATTGAAGTGAAGTGAGGAGTGCAGACAAAAGAGAGATTAGAGTTTTACAACCCAAATAAAACAGAAATAAAAATTGTTTAGACAAACATCAACAAATTTGTTTTAACATGACCACATACGGTCAGTTCAAATGGTGGGATTAACCAAGATATGGATCTCCTTTAAAGTAGCAAAGTTTAGTTGAGAGGCCAACTCCAGGTATGATGATGGGGTCTTTGAGATCATTGATTTCGAGGAAGTCCATGTTCACGGTTGGAAATTCAAAGCTGTCTTCACCTTCATCTTCATCAGCAGCAAGTCTGTTCCCATGTCTGGTCGCTTGATTTTAAGATGAGGAGCCTTAAGATCCAGCAATGCTATCCACGGTCAATTGAAGAGTTGAAATTTTGTTAATAACTTCCTGCACATTTGAGTTAGCAATTTCATAAACCCTATCAATCTTGGAAGTTTGACCTTCAATCCGTTGGGTGTGGACTTGCATAGCTTGCTTCATAGCTTCTATCTTAGGCGTGAACTTTTCCGCGACAGATAATAAACCAACAGAAACACTTGCGTTGATTTCCGCTTTGAGAGAGGTCTTGACTTTATCCATTTTTTCAAAAAGAAATTTTTTGTTGCCCGTCATCACCTTTGACATTTCTTTACCAGCTACCTCAATTGTTTTGACCAGTGAACGGTCAATGGAATTGGATTGTGCCTTGAGTTCCTCTTTAAGATCAGCATGGGTGAGAGAAGCGGTAGAAGTAGATGCGGTCAAGGCAATGTTGGGATTCACGGTAGCTAGGCTTTCAAGGATAGCCTTTGTTATGTTCTGACTCTCCCCTTAATGGTCTCAACAACAGAAGTCTTGAGCTGATCAACCTCGTTCTGCATCTTAATCTGGTTTTGCAGCAAGCTTTGCAATCTCACCTTGAGTATCAAGGTTGATCTGAGTCAAGAACTCAATAGAAGTTAAAATGTGAGCCATTTGATCGACCGTACCAGAGGCGGTCGGAGGAGCTTGAGTAGACTGAGGGGGCGAGGGAGCAGGAGACTTGGTTAATACATCATCATGGCCACTGGGTACACGGTCTCCATCTCGACAGTGACCCTGAAGCTCAACATCAGTGGACTTGCCTTGTTCAGCGGTCGCTTCAACAGGTTGCACTTGATCATCACTAAAATCAGGACTGTCTATATTCACAATTTTCTCAACATGTTCAACATCACCACTTTCAATATCTTGATTACCAGATTCACCACTAGATTCTACCAACTCCACATCATCTGGTTCATCAACTAAGTTAAGAGTGTGCTTTGCTCTTTGTCGTTGCGGTTGAGTAAGATGAACATCAATATCCTCATCACGGTCGCCTTGCATAGGTGAACCGGATGGAGTGAAGACAGGAGATGCGGTCGACGGAGGCGGTTGAGATACCTTGGTTTTCTTTGAGGTTTGGACGGGACTTAGAGAAAGATCCCTTTTCTTGGATTTCTCCCCCTGAGACGAAGCGGGGAGTGCAGAAGACTTTGACTTGAAGGATTTGGATGGAGCGGTCGACTTGGTTTTCAATGGTACGGTAGGAGGAATATTGGAAGGAGACTTATCGGTTGAAGGTTCCTTGATGACAACTCCAGTCAATGGTCTTGGTTGGGAGGAGCGGTCGAGGCACTAGCAATTCCTTTGCCTTTGATTCGTCTTGATACTTGTTCATCCTCAGCTTCTTCATCATCATCATCATCATGGACAGATGAGGACTTCCTTGGTGCGTCAAGTCCTAAGGCTATTCTGGCAGCCTTGGTGTAGGCGGGAGGGATGTATTTTTCTCTTTTGTGCTCAGGTTCACGATTTCTGTATTCCTGGTATTGATCATCACCAAAACGGTTGCGGTAGGTAGATCTCATGGTCTTGATATCAAAGACCTTGGATATAGAGATGGGAACTTTGGCATCTTTATCTCTGTTGATATCCTTCTGAGTTCAGGAATGAACTTAAACAGTAGAGAAAGGAACCTTGAGTTTTTCTTGTATTTGGTGGCGGCCTTTTCAGACATCAGCTTCTTATAATCAGAAATGTGATCTAACAGGAGATCATATAGAATCTTGGGCCAATTCATCTTCCTGCCCAGATAGATTGCAGTAGACAGCCTCCATTGAGTGGTATTGAAATTGCCATGGTTACCACTCTTGCAGAGCAGACCGTGGCCAACCAAGTGACCAATGTAATACATCACCTCTGGAAAGGTTTTCCGGTAGGGCTTGCACACGTCAGTAGATCCAATCAATCTCATAGCCAATCCATCATATTCTTTGTCAGATAGAGAGATAGGAGCCTCATTGTCAATGTCGAGACCAAGGGTGGAGGCAATATCAGTGTAGTCAATCTCTATCTTGTGACCGTAAACTTCTGCGGCAATCCAGTTAAGAGAATTGTTCTGCTCATCTCGTCCTTTGATTTCCTTCGCGGTAGAATAAAATTCTCCGACTGCGGCAAGGTAGTGACTGGTTTGATTCATAGTGAAATAATGAAGTATGTCTGATTTCTTCATTCTTTTGATCAAGTGCCTCCCAATAGCATCTTTCTGGAGGTCTTCATAATCAATAACGCAGTCAGGAATAAATGATTGCTCCTCCTAAAACAATTAGAAGTTAGTAACACTGGTGCGGTCAACCGGTATGCGGTCGAATGACCAAGAGGATGTGGTCGACATGCATACGGTAGACAGAAATGGCGGTAGGCGAAAACACTTGGAAATATTTCAATGACAATTCTAAAAACACGCACAAACACCATATTACTATGTGTAAATGAATTTAAGGATCAAAAAGTGATGCACTCAAGAACATGAAGAACATAAGAACACGAAGAACACTGTTCATATCAGAAACCCAGAAAACGATTTAGGGCACGAAAATCCATAAAAATTATACCAAAATGAACACAGAAACCGATTAAACATGAAAATATCATCAATTTTAACATCAAAAGCCCGATAAACTCAGAATATGAAAGGGCATTTAACCAAAAAAAAGAAAAACTTCAAGAATAAACATGGCATTGAGAGAAATATCAACTAGAATATGAATCTAAACATTATATAGAACTCGAAATCATGAAATGAACTAGAATAAGCATTATCATAGCATATAGCAACCCAGAAATTGAATCATGATATTAGTATAAGAAGGGTTGTAAAAACCGGCCAAAATCGAAAAGTAAAAACTGAAAATAGAAGAGTTTTGGGTCAAGAAATCATACCATTGAGTCTTCAGAATGTAGTTCTAGCGATTTCTTTGATGATTTTGTAGGTTGAGAAGATTTGGGAGCCATATATATATAGTGAGAATTTTTTAAGAGAGAGTCGAGAGAGAGAAAGAGAGCGAACTGGGTGAATAGAGAGAGAAAGTAGAGAGATGTAGAGAGAAGGAGTTTCTGAAAAAGTGTTTTGCAGAGAGGTGGAGGTTAAGGAAGTAGTGGAGCCGTTTGTGCAGAGAAGTGGGAGGTTAACTCTGCAAATTCAGGGATTTGACCAATGATGTCCTTTCGCCATAAATGCATGGATAGTGACGGCGGACATAAATAAGGGAATAAAATTAATTGCAAATGATTTGAATTAAAAGAAAAAACGAGGGAAGAGAGGAAATTACAAAATTACCCCTTTGGATGACTAGGAGGATCCTAAAAATTTCTAAGTTAGAAACACTTACCTGGTCACCAAACTTTTGCGGTCAGGTGCTTGACCGTGAATATTTGCGGTTAAGAATGTTACCTTGGCCTATGTATGCTTCTTTAAAGCAGTGAACGAATATCATCATTTTCCCATGCGGTCGGCTTCTTTAAAGCCTGAACAAATTGCATGTTTGTATGCAATTAATGGGGCGGTTGGCATATGAGCGGTCGACATTTATGCGGTCAGCATTGATGAGGTCAGTAAGCTTTGATAGATTTTGATGCTTCGACCGGAATTACTTGACAGGTGAGATGGTAATCGACCGTGATTGATTTACCGGTAAGGGTGTTGACCGTGACCTACTTGTTTTTGAACTTGGATAAAACATAAGACATTAGCACAATCAAAGTATATGGACAAGTAATTAAAGTTCTAGCATACCCATCTCTCCTCTAAGATACCTAAATCTCTTGGAATCCAGAGCCTTGGTGAGAATATCTGCAATTTGATTGTCAGTACTCACATACTCTAGATGGATATTACCTTTTTCCACATGATCCTTGAGAAAGTGGTACTTGATATCAATGTGTTTGGTTTTGAATGCATGACAGGGTTGTTGGAGACAGCAATGGTAGATGTATTGTCACAAAAGATTGGACAATTTTCTTCGTTGATTCCGTAGTCAACCAATTGTTGCTTCATCCACAGCACTTGGCAGCAGCAGCTTCCAGCAGCTATATATTCAGCTTCTGTGGTAGATACAGAGACTGAGGCTTGTTTCTTGCTTGCCCATGAAACGAGTCGATTTCCAAGGAAATGGCAAGTTCCACTTGTGCTCTTCCTGTCGATGGTACATGCTGCATAATCTGCATCTGAGTAACCTATAAGATCAAAATTTTAATCTTTGGAGTACCAAAGTCCAAGGTTAATAGTCCCAGATAGATATCGAATAATACGTTTAACAGCAATAAGATGTGCTTCTCTAGGATCAGCTTGATAACGTGCACAAACGCAAACACTAAACATGATATCTGGTCTACTAGCAGTTAAGTATAGGAGAGAGCCAATCATACCTCGATATAAGGTTTGATCAACCTTCTTACCTTTCAAGTCTTTGTCTAGCTTGTTACCAGTAGCCATAGGAGTGTCGTATGCCTTTGCATTTTCAAGTCCAAATTCTTGATAAGATCCTTTGTGTACTTTGCTTGGTTGAGGAAGATTCCTTCAGCACATTGTTTAATTTGAAGTCCAAGGAAGAATGTTAATTCTCCCATCATGCTCATCTCAAATTTGCTTTTCATTAGCTTCTCAAATCGCACGCTTGAAGCCTTTCTCTAGGAGAAATTTAGATAGAGTATCATACCATGCACGTGGAGCTTTTTGAGTCCATATAAAGCTTTACGGAGTTTGTAGACATGATTTGGAAATTTGGGGTCTTCAAATCCGGGTGGTTGAGCAACAAAGACTGTTTCTTGAAGTTCACCGTTGAGGAATGCACTCTTCACATCCATTTGATATAGCTTGAATCTTTGTAAGAGGCATAAGCTAAGAATATCCTTATAGCTTCGAGTCTTGCAACGGGGGCAAATGTTTCATCATAATCAATGCCTTCTTCTTGTCTATATTCTTGTGCAACCAACCTAGCTTTGTTCCTTGTGATGCTTCCATTCTCGTCCATCTTATTTCGGAACACCCACTTTGTACCAATCACTCCTTGATCTTGTGGCCTTGGAACTAAGGTCCAAATTTTGCATCTTTCAAATTGGTTGAGCTCTTCTTGCGTAGCAACAACCCAACTTGAGTCTTGGAGTGCTTCATCAACTTTCTTGGGTTCAACTTGAGATATAAATGCTGTAAGTGCATCGTAGTTTGATCTTCTTGTTCGAACGCCAGAATGCAAGTCACCAATGATATTCTGAATTGGGTGATCTCTAACCTCACGAACTTCTTGAGGTATATCTGGTTGAGTTGATGGTGGTTGTAAATCTTCTAGTGGTACGTCATTTGTGCCATCCCAATCATAAGTAATTTGAGGGATAGGTTCTTCAACATTTATGGGTGTCTCAACTTCAACTCCATTTGAGGTAGCAACAGATGAGGTAGCTTCTGGTTCTTCATATGAGGTAGATGGAGGTGCAGTTGAGGTAGATGGGTTCCCTTGATTTGATTGATTTTGTGGTTGATTTGTACCTGTCTCATTAAGCTCAACAAAATCATCAGCAACATTTGGAGCCATATGTGGCTCAAGGAGAGAATGTTCATCAAATGTAACATGGACAGATTCAACTATCTTAAGAGTGGTTTTATTAAATACACGAAAATATTTTGAGTGTTTAGCATACCCAATAAATATACCTTCATCGGCCTTAGGAGCAAATTACCTCGATGTTCTTTACCGTTGTAGAGTATGAAGCATTTGCATCCAAATATCTTGAAGTATGCTATATTGGGGGTTCTTCCTCTCCAAAGTTCATAAGGAGTTTTGTTGTAGGTCTTGTTGATGAGGGATCTATTCTGAGTGAAGCATGCTGTATTGACGGCTTCAGCCCAAAATTATTGAGGTAGTTTGCTTCAGCAATCATTGTTTTTCCGGCCTCTATCAACGTTCTATTCTTTCTTTCCACAACACCGTTTTGTGTGGAACTCCAGCAGCAGAGAAGTTGTGGTCAATACCATGGTCATCACAGTACTGAGCTACACTGTTGTTCTTGAATTTTGTACCGTTGTCGGATCGAACACTAACGATGTCATCTTCCTTTTGTGTTTGGAGCTGTCTAAAGAGTGCGGTCAAAATGTCATACTTTGAGATCATCATTTCAACCCACGTATATCTTGAATAATCATCTACCACAACTAATGTATATCTGTTCCACCAATACTTGCGGTAGTAACAGGTCCAAACAGGTCCATGTGAAGTAATTGCAGACATCTTGAAGTTGAAGGGGTCGTCTTGCTGGAGAAAGACGATTTTGGTTGTTTGCCTAGTTGACACGCTGTGCACTTCTCATCGTGGTGATCAGCTACTTTGGGTAGACCACGAACTAGATTTTCTCTACCAATCTGGAGAGATACTTGAAGTTTAAGTGACTTAGTCTTTTATGCCACAGCCAACTATTCTCACTAACATTCTTTGCTACAAAACAGAGATTAGAAGAAATGCAAGATGAATTAAATCAACAACATAAACATTTTTCTTACGAATCCCTTTGAGCAAAGTGACGCCGGATATGCCATCTTTGATGAGACAGAAATTTGAAGTGAAGTGGCATTGCAATCCTTTGTCGCAGAATGAGATATTGAGAGTAAATTGTGTTGTAGTCCAATAACTAGAGAGACTTCTTGGATGGTGATTTTTCCTTTATGAATGACTCCATATCCTACAGTCTTTCCTTTGTTATTATCTCCTAAGGTTACTGATGGCCCTTTTCTTTACGGACATCTTCCAATAAGTTGATATCTCCGGTCATGTGTCTTGAACAGCCACTATCGAGATACCATAAGCTTGATTTATCCTTGGAATGTCCGGCCATTAAGCAGAGGACCTACAAAATAGACATTTAAGAACAAGGTCCCCTTTTTATTCTTTTGGGTCCAAAGGGTTAGCAACTTTTGACAACCCACACTTGCCTCACAGAAGGAGGGTTACTCTTTCTAGGATTGGGTGGAATCTCAAAAGACATTCAGCAGCTTGTGACCATAACCATCACACACAGAACAATGTGGAAGCCACCCAACTGAGGGTTAACAAACTTCGTTGAAGTCTTGAGCACAACATTGTTTACTGGTATGGATGACGTCTCCTTAACAAAGTTCATCCTTTTGAACTTTGCTGCCTTGCCGCCACTTGCGGTCGCAGGCTTCCAGGATGCGGTCGCCAGCTTCCTAGGTGGCGGTCGACTGACTTCGCGGTAAGTACATGCGGTCGGGAGACTTAGCAATCTTGCTGGTGCTTGCGCAGCAGCAGGTTCATCCATGGCAATACCTTTCAACTTTGCCTTGCCAGTTTGTTTCTTAGGGTAGACATAATTAACACTAGTTTCTTCTTTGGTTCTTGTCCTACACCCTTTGAAACATGATGTTTAGCCTTCGACTCTTCCAAAGTTTGCTGGGTAAATTTCTCATCTCTTTCACAACAAGATGCACATTTAAGGTTGTCACTAGTTTGAATCCCAAGCCTTCCTTATCACCACTAGACTTTTGGGATTCTAAGATTTGTTCCCATAGTGACACGAGAATTGGTCCACTCATTTGTGATCCTTTTCAGGTCATTTATCTCAGCAACCAATTCTTCGTTTTTAACCTTAAATATAGCATTTTGTTCTTCTAAGAAACGGTTTCGATCAGTAAGAGGAGTCATACTCTTGATCTGCTCCTTAAGGAGGGTGAGTTCAGATCTAATAGAGATTTCTCCGTCTTAAGCTGGGAAATTTCTTCAGTTGAAAGTGCTAAAGCTTCCTTCATGCCAAGAATTTACTAATTACCTATTCAGCTTTTGCAAACATCTTTTCTTGTTCATCGGGGGAAATGTCAAACTTGACTTGAGGTGTGGTAGACAGAACTTCCTTCACTTTGGAGTTTAGTAGAGCCTTCTTTGCTGCACTAACATCACATCTTGAAAATAGAAGATCACCATTCTTTTGAACCGGAGTTAGGAATCCTTTTCTGCAAGTTCATCGCCGTATAACGTAACTATCCGTTTAGGTTTTGCATTTGAGTGAGCGACGACTTTTATTATCATCCTCATCATCGGACTGAACGACCAAACATATATGACCTTCTTCAGAATCCTCATCGCTTTCATCAGAATCTGACTCTATCCAGGTAGCTAACTCTTTTGTGGTAGAGTCCTCTTCAGCAACCATCCCCTTTTGCTTTGAGTATCTTGGATTGAGTTGCTTTCTTCTTCATATACTCATACTTGGGAATTGGGCATTCTGACGCGAAATGACCGGGTTTCCTGCAATTAAAACAAACGAGATCCTCATTCTTCTTGGAGAAGTTGAAGTTCTCTTCTTCTTTGAAGGGCTGCTCCTTGAAAACCTTGTTGGAGCTTTGCTTGTTGATCCGGGTCTTGCTGTTTTTCTGAACTTTTGGAATCTTTTCACGAACATTGCAAAATCATCATCATCCATATCAAGTAAATCTGATGTGGAGATTTTTGGATCTTCTTCCTCGATCACTTCTTCCTTTTGAGCAACCAACGATAAGCTCTTTGTTTTCCCTTCCATTTCAGCAATGTTGTTAAGCTTGATATCAAAGACTTTGAGGTTGGCATAGAGGCTTCTGAGAGACATGTCATCTAGTAACTTGGTATCTTCAAGAGTGTTTCCTTTGTGTAGATATTGCGAACCAAGAGCGGCAGAAAATTAACATTGATTTCTTTTCTTGGTAAGCTTCTTTCCGAGTGCTGTATAAGTACTTACGATCTCACAATAACGATCATAAGTGGCTCTTAGTGACCCGGGGATCTTAGCAAAGTTGTTGAATCTTCTTGAATTGCAATTTTTTTGCTTTCCTTGCAAGCTTGATCTCCTTCGATGTAATCTTCAATTGCATCCCAAAGTTCTTTGCAGTAGAACATTCCATGATCTGTCGACGCTGTGACGTGCTCAAGGTACTTTGAAGTATACTTTTTGCTTTCACATCCATTCCAACCAGTATTTTCTCTTCATCGGTCCATTCAGCTTTTGGTTTCTTGATAGTCGGATTTGCCACCATTGGTTTCTGGATCCGATTAGCTTTCATTGGGAAGTATGGTCCAATGGTAAGACATCACCAAGTTGCTCGTCCATGGAGTAGAACTGAGTTAGAATGCTGTGCTTCATACGTCAAAATTATCTTCGTCGAACGCTGGAACGTGAGTGAAGTTAACCGTTGCCATAGTTTTCTGACTTGCCATTTTGAATCGGCACCCAAGCTGTTAAGCTTGAAAAACAGAGTTTTATAAAGGTGTTTGCTCTGATACCACTTGTTGGTCCAAAGACACAACAAGGGTATGAAAAGAGGCTAGAGGGGGGGGGGTGAATAGCCTATTAAATTTCACCCTTTTTCAAATTCAACCAAGTGCTTACTCTTGAATATGCGGTCAAGTTAAAACACACACGGTCAAGGATATATGCACAGCGGAAGTTTTCGTTAGAAATGGGAAAGGTTGTTTTGACTAAAATCTCTAAGTAGGAACCAGCACTCACGGTCAACCAGGTTGCGGTCGAGTGAGTCCGGTCGAGGGTGAAGTGCGGTCAAGAGATTGCGGTCAAGAGGTTGAGATTTGAAAGTTGTTGTCTTAGAAGTTTTTGGCAAAGATAAGTTAGTCAGATTTTAACTTAGGCAATGAGGAGAAACAAAACAAACACAATTCACAGCAAGTTCTTAAATCTGAAAGATCAAAAACTAAACGACAAACAAAGTTAATATGAACAATAAAGAACAAGATGAACAATACTTGAAAGTAAATTTGCAGAAAGTAAAATGACACAAGTATTTGGAAAGGTTCGATCTGTTAAAAGATCAACGTCCTTTACAAGATGGTCAGTCTTGGATTTTGAATGGAGGTATATATTGATTCTTGAGTGTACAGATTACAGAGATGTAAGTATTGAATCAACACCTACTTTCTATGAAGAACAAATCCTAGACTTAGACCAGTGTATCCCTTTTGATTCAATCTAAGTGATTGATCAATTGGGGTGAGTGTGTGTAAGAATCTGAAGCTTTTTGAAATCTATATGATTTTAGAGCCTAAAGAATCTTGTGTTACAAGGCTTGAGATGACTTGAATGTTGCTGGAGATCTTTGAAGGTTTGAAGTGAGTTCTTTGAAGATTCAAAGGATTCTGGAAATCTTGAGTATGATCTTCAATCACCAAGTATTTCAACAGCAATTTCTCTCTTAGAATCTCAGCATTGTTCAATGAAGAACTTAAGGCTATTTATAGCCTTTGAATGAGAAAATAGCTGTTGGATTTACTTGGGCTCAAGTTTAAGGACAATGAGCTGTTGAATTATGATTGGAGCTCAATCTGAGTTTGTCCTTTTTGCAGATAAGAGGTGGTCCCACTGAGAGATTCAAATTTGAATTACTGGGAATCCAGTTCTGCAACGTTCTAAACTAAACCATAGTTTGAACATGTTAGTTTGAACAACTTGGGTTCTTGAACTTCTGCTCATCTGCGGTCAAGACT